>JAJOZX010001496.1:0-557500 GCA_023014485.1 Bathynomus jamesi
TGTCTGAATGTGCACTGTTTCTTGAAAATTCTGGCTTGATACTCATTATTAACTGTTTAATAATACTGACTTTTTCAATGTTACAAATTTCTTAAAAAAACAACTCTGTACTTAACAAAATTTCTACGGCGAAATCCTTAGAGACGTGTCCTGAAGACATGTCTTGCTGGCTACTTTCTTCTTGGATGAAAACTAGGCGTGAGAACTTGGAGTCGTGACACACCGGTTCAAGGGTTGATGTTACGAACTGGCAGTCGTGACAACGCCGTCAACTGGTGGGTCTTATTATCTTGGTAGTAGGGTCGCCAAATGTTATCCTGGCTATAGGGTCGCCACTGTTTGTTATCCTCCTTCTTCTATGTGCTTATGGTTGTCTCGAAGTCTATGGGCGTTCTTGTTTGGGAGGCAGCAACGGATATTTTCTCGCGATACTTTTCTTCTATACATTCTAATTCTTTTCTCTCGCTATAGGGTCGACAGTTGTTAATTCTTCTCTTTCTATAATACTCTGATACTTTCTCTTGGTACTAAACTTATCGACTTTACTGACTAAATTCCTGAAGAGAACAAGGCTCGAAGGAAAAGCTAAAAAACTTCTTTTACTGTAGTTTACTTCTAAAATGTACAGGTAGTGCTCTGAATTTACAGGGGTAGAGGTTCGACCTCTTTCGACCATGGCTCAGCCTGGAATCTAAAAAAATTAAGGAGGCAAGGGGCCTCTGCCCCCTCCTCGCAGCGAGGCTGCTAACAAGGGAGTCTCGTAGCTGACCAAGAAGAGTGCCGTAATGAAGTGAAGTCAATTTACAAATACATTTATCATATAGTCTAAATGTTGGGGGAAGGCAGTTGAAGGTTAAGTTCTCCCCTTTTAGACACATGATCAGATGTTTGAAAGATGCCAAATAAAAAAAAAAATAAAAATAAAAACTTCGTTTTTTTTTTTTGCCGATCTTCATTTCTGAAGGCGATGTCATTTCGTAGTAGTACATAAGTACAATTTAAGTACACCACTGAGCACATTTTCGTTTTGGTCTATTACAATTATGATTGCGATTATGGATTACTTCACATTCGCTTATGATTGTCCATTACAGTTCTATTAAAGTACATTCTTACATTATATATTAAGTCATTACATTCAATTACAGTTTCATTGAAGTACATTACGTCGTTTACCATTCTTACAGTTTTTTTATATTTATATATGGTTATAATATGGTTATAATATAGGTTATTATATATGGTTATTATATATGGTTATTAGTACAACACAAGTACATGGGCACATACAAGATAATTTATATACAACATAATATGTTATATTATGTTATAATATGTTATAAATTTGGATCAGAGCGAGAGGAGATTTTTATCTCAGAGCGTTCGACTTTTCTGTGATCAGCAAATTCGACCACTTACCCAAGCATTTATGAATATCTTGCGAGGGGTGAACGCACTTGAAAAAAAAATAATAAAAAATACATGTGGACGTATTTTACATGTACGTAACAATAGGTTGTTTGCGTAATATAGACACGCGTAAAATATGGACTGATAGGTTGATAGGCATCAGTAGACAATAGGTAGGACACAACATAAATAGTGATGTATAGAGAATGAAGTTTTTTTTTTATTATTATTATTAAAGAATTTACCATATATTGAACATGAAAGTATCCACATACGAAATGGGTGATTCAGTATTGGCGGTATGGAAACGTGAAGATAATTAAGTTACTTTATGACGTCATAGTTATTCACATTATGTCATACGTACAGTGTAACTAAGTCATTATTTGGGAGGACCTAAAAGAAACGAATTAAAGACAAAGAGTGGGTATCAAGGACTAAGAAGCACAACTACGGGTTCCATTCTGTTATATGCAATGTGTATGCATAACTAGGGTCGAGGTGAGATGCAAGACAATCATAATTAATTATAATAACTTCTATAATAAATGGAAAATGGATACGACTAATCCATAGAAATGGTAGATCGTAGGGTTGTGACACAAACAAAAATAGGAAGCTACAAGTAAAATATTATCCAAACTCACGTTAAGCGATTTTGGTTCTTATGTAAAAATGAATATTGATTATTCATTATTTATTTTTACATTGCTCTCCCCTTTAAAATGATATTTGTACAATAATACAGGGCTATTCAAAATGATTCACCTGATTTCAAATGAGAATATTTTTTAATGTTACAAATACAGTGCGATTTGTGATACATCACCAAAAGAAAAACTGTCCAAATTTTGTCTCTCACCTCATAAATGCTCTATGTGACTTCCCTAGTTACACGAGCAACGTCGACACGATAGTCGAATTCCTCCCATACTCGCTCCAGCATGTCCGTTGTCACTGACTCTACGGCAGTAACAATGCGAGTTCGGAGCTCATCCAAAGATCTGGGCAACGGTGGCACGTACACAGTATCCTTAACGTATCCCCAAGGAAGAAGTTGCACATTGTAAGATCCAGCGACCTAGGGGGCCAGCTGTGGAGCACCAAGTCATGGGGCCCGCTGCGACCAATCCAACGGCGAGTGAGCCATTTTCATACTGACTGTTTGTTGCTAGGCTAGGCCATGGTGTGACTTTGGAGCCCTCTCGCGGTGATCTTGTAAAACTAGGAGATTTCCTCTTCATGTGGTGTATGCCCAGTTGATGCACGGTTGATAGGTACGGAAGTATTCTCAGTTGAAATCGGATGAATCCCTTTGAATAACCCTGTATAATAGGATACAATTCATACAATACAATACAATTGAGAAAATAACATCCTAACTATATTCAAGTTAGATAACGATTTTTTTCTTTACATTACAAGTTTTATACAGAATAAGTGAGTTCGGGTGGTTGGGTACAATGCAGAGCAATCAAATTTTTAACATGACACTCGCTATTATAGAATATAAAAATTCAAAGATTAAAACTTTAGTTTTATGCAAACAGAATAAAAGGATTAATACGTTAATTTAGACAAACAATTAAGTTAGACAAAGAATGATATTGTTAATTTTTTTTAAACATTTTATTTTTCTGTGGGGAAAATTACATGCATAATGAATAGTAGGTAAACGGGAAAAATCTATATTATTTTTCAAAGTTACCTGATCGTCCAATCTATAACTAATTTTATTGACTATTGTAGGTAAAAAAACGAATTACGTAATGGATGATGTATAGACCGGTGGTCTAGTGTGTATTTGTGTGTATTAGGTACAAAGTGTGTATCTTACAATTTTGAGGGACAGATTAGCTGAGAGGATTGTTAAATGAACTGAATAAATGCCTGAGCAAAAATTTATATAGTAAGCAAAAATGCTTAAGACTATATAAATAGCATAGTTAGCACTTACACGCAATGAGATAGTTTATTGTGATATCCAATGATTTTAGCATAAGGTTTGTATATATATAGTGTATATAGTGTGCATACATGCGTGTGTATGTGTAGGGATTTGGAAGGTTTTTGAATTAACAAAGTTTAAAAATAATGTACGGGGCTCCAATAAACCTTAGCCCCCCCCCCCCGCCCATGGCCTAAACCATTAGAGGTACGGTAAAACTAAACATACCTTATAAAAGAGAATTTAATCCTGCATTTAAAGAGAAACAATTAAAACTTGGTTTTCCCGCCATTGGCTTCCAAGACAGCCTGAATTCGCTTTGGGTAGCTTGCTAAAAGTGACGTGAATAGATCTTGATCGTTACGCAAATTTGCTAAAACAGTTTCAATGTGTTCCGTCATTGTATCCTTCGAAAATCGATTTGCTGCAGGTTCTTGAAACAAGAGACATTCAACCTTGTCCTTTATAACTGATCCAATGTGTTCACAGACGTTCAGGTCAGGAGAATTTCCTGGCCATTCTTCATTTCCAAAGAAATCGATCTCATGGTTCCGCAACAACTGTTGAGTGGCTAATGCCTTAAAGCAGGGGGCCTTATCGTGCAGAAGTGTGACCTGATCGACATCCATAACATTGTTTGGGTTTCTTAGAAAAGGAATGACATGCTGGGATAGAATAACATCACGAAAATACTGTCCATCCCAACTCTGACCATTTGGCTTCAGCACCCACATGAGCTTCTTTGCAGTGAACAAAACAAACACACCAACACAGTCTGGACTTTTTAATAATTCGCGATAATGTTCATTGTCATCATCGATTTCATCTGGTGTTGTGGCCCACACTCGATCATTTTGGTAGTTAGGCCGACGTGTTACGTAAACAAAAAATTCGTCGGAGCCAGCTAAATACATGAAATCATCCACATCCCAATCTTCAAGATAATGGGCAAACCACATTCTGTTATCGATGTTAAGTTGAGTTTTTCTTGGCTTTGGAAGTTCATGCCAAGGCTTTAAACCTTGCCTATGACGGTACAGTCGAATGATCTCACCACTAACGATCTTTTCTCGCAATACTTCGATCTCTCTAGAAAGTTTAGCACAGCTGTTTTTCCGCTTACGCGTACTACTTTCAATGATGTTCTTTGTTTCCTGAGAGAGTTGCAAATTTGGGCGCCCAGAGTTGGTTGTGTCCATTTCACATTCATCCAAAGTTTTATTCCAATTTATTTTGACGAAGTCCTCACTTCTTCGCAACTTTTTGGCAACCCATGAACGTGTTATAAAGGTGCTCTAGCATCACGAGCTTCCCGAAATGTTATTGCTCGTATGCGATCTATCACACGTTGCCTCTCCGAATCACCAATTAATTGAGAAGCCATGATATTATCATTTTATCAGCTAGAGTAATTTTAATACCAGCAATAAATAAAGAATTTTACATATTTTTATAATCACTAAAAACTATTTCGATATAAGTAAACATGTAAGCTGCAAATGGGGGGCTAAGGTTTTTGGAACCCCTTATAATAATTTAAGATGGGTTTAGGGTTATAGAATCTTTTAAGTTTAAGTCAATTATTGTTATTATTATTATTATTATTATTAAAATCCTTTAAGCTGAAGGTCGATTATTATAAAATTCTAAATTTAAGGACAATTACTCACGATTAATTGTACAAAGAAATGAAAAATACAAATTAAAAATAGAAATGAACTATGTATTTTAATGAGCTAAACATAATTTTATAATATTCTTAAAAATAAAAGTAAATCGAGCCATAGATGAATTTCGGCCAAGAAAAAAAAGTTATTGAAATGGAAGGAAAGCATTTCGAACAACCTTTTCTTTTAATAATTTCAGGTAAATTTTACATTAAAAATTATTTTATATAATAAAAAAATATTAAAAAGGTTTAATAATTTTTGCATGTTAAGTAGAAAAATTATACTTTTTCGTTAAATGTTGATAGAATTTGAATTATTTGATATTTTAGTCTGAAAATTTGTTTGCATATAGATAAATACATATGTTTTATTGTGTAGAAGTTTTATTAAAATTAAATGACAAAAAAGAACAAACAGAACTGAAATTTAGGGTATGTACGGTCATACGGGTAAATTTCCCGACTGTACAGAGCAGGATAAATTAGGTACATGATCGATTAACTATTACACTATTTCTGTCATCATATAATCACAATAATTATAAAACTCGTTACAAACATTTGTAAAACGGTTTTGGTTGCAAACAATAAATATGTCATTTTACCTATATATTTATATACGCAACAATGGCATGAAAAGAAAAGGCAAATCGGTCAATTTCCTTCTTACAAACAAAAAAAAAGGTTAAACTAAAGACGCAAACCGGTCAATTCAGGTTGAATTTAATTCTCTTTTACAACAAAAAAAAAGGTTGAATTAAATTCTTAAATTACATTTTCTTAAATTAAATTATCTTAAACTACAAAGAAAAAGTTGAATTCAATTGACTGCATTGAAATGACTTGGGACTTGAAAACTGACTTGGGACTTGAAAACTGACTTGGGACTTGAAAACTAACTTGGGACTTGAAAACTAACTTGGGACTTGAAAACTAACTTGGGACTTGAAAACTAACTTGGGACTTGAAAACTAACTTGGGACTTGAAAACTAACTTCAAATAAAACTAACTTCAAATAAAACTAACTTCAAGTACTTCTGTAATCTCTGGGGCGGTTGTCCCTCTGGATGCAACCTTTTGACTTGAACTGCTATCAAGTATTTCTATAAATCTCTGGGGCGGTTGTCCCTCTGGATGCAACCTTTTGACTTGAACTGCTATCAAGTATTTCTATAAATCTCTGGGGCGGTTGTCCCTCTGGATGCAACCTTCTGACTTGAACTCTTATCAAGTATTTCTATAAATCTCTGGGGCGGTTGTCCCTCTTGGATGCAACCTATTGACTTGAACTCTTATCAAGTATTTCTATAAATCTCTGGGGCGGTTGTTCCTCTTGGATGCAACCTTCTGACTTGAACTCTTATCAAGTATTTCTATAAATCTCTGGGGCGTCCCTCTGGATGCAACCTTCTGACTTGAACTCTTATCAAGTATTTCTATAAATCTCTGGGGCGGTTGTCCCTCTTGGATGCAACCTATTGACTTGAACTCTTATCAAGTATTTCTATAAATCTCTGGGGCGGTTGTCCCTCTTGGATGCAACCTTCTGACTTGAACTCTTATCAAGTATTTCTATAAATCTCTGGGGCGGTTGTCCCTCTGGGTTACAACCAACTGAATCTGAAAACTGATTTGCAACTTATTTGCAACTAAAACTGACTCGAAACTACTTCGAGTATCTCTCTAAATCTATAAACTCGAAATAAACTCTCTCTTTCTTAATTTGCAAGTCAATTCAATTCAATAATTTAAAAAAATTGTAAACAAAAATAAAAAATGTAAACATTTCACTCGAATGTACGCGAAGGTACGGTACTATTATGTTTGGTACATAAAATAAAATTATTCTATACTGACTATAATAGTGAAAATAATTCTGTGACAATTAACTTCTGTGACAATTAACTTCTGTGACTTTTAACTTCTGTGACTTTTAACTTCTGTGACTTTAACTCTGTTAAAATTACTGTTTCACTAAAAAATGTATCACTGGTGTCTGAAATGTGCACTGTTTCTTGAAAATTCTGGCTTGATACTCATTATTAACTGTTAATAATACTGACTTTTCAAATGTTTACAAATTTCTTAAAAAAACAACTCTGTACTTAACAAAATTTCTACGGCGAAATCCTTAGAGACGTGTCCTGAAGACATGTCTTGCTGGCTACTTCTTCTTGGATGAAAACTAGGCGTGGAGAACTTGGAGTCGTGACACACCGGTTCAAGGGTTGATGTTACGAACTGGCAGTCGTGACACGCCGGTCAACTGGTGGGTCTTATTATCTTGGTAGTAGGGTCGCCAAATGTTATCCTGGCTATAGGGTCGCCACTGTTTGTTATCCTCCTTCTTCTATGTGCTTATGGGTTGTCTCGAAGTCTATGGGCGTTCTTGTTTGGGAGGCAGCAACGGATATTTCTCGCGATACTTTTCTTCTATAACATTCTAATTCTTTTCTCTCGCTATAGGGTCGACAGTTGTTAATTCTTCTCTTTCTATAATACTCTGATACTTTCTCTTGGTACTAAACTTATCGACTTTACTGACTAAATTCCTGAAGAGAACAAGGCTCGAAGGAAAAGCTAAAAAAACTTCTTTTACTGTAGTTTACTTCTAAAAATGTACAGGTAGTGCTCTGAATTTACAGGGGTAGAGGTTCGACCTCTTTCGACCATGGCTCAGCCTGGAATCTAAAAAAATTAAGGAGGCAAGGGGCCTCTGCCCCCTCCTCGCAGCGAGGCTGCTAACAAGGGAGTCTCGTAGCAGTGACCAAAGAAGAGTGCCGTAATGAAGTGAAGTCAATTTTACAAATACATGTATCATATAAGTCTAAATGTTGGGGGAAGGCAGTTGAAGGTTAAGTTCTCACCTTTTAGACACATGATCAGATGTTTGAAAGATGCCAAATAAAATAAAAAAATAAAAATAAAAACTAATCTTATTTTTTTTTTTGCCGATTCTTCATTTCTGAAGGCGATGTCATTTCGTAGTAGTACATAAGTACAATTTAAGTACACCACTGAGCACATTTTCGTTTTGGTCTATTACAATTATGATTGCGTTTATGGATTACTTCACATTCGCTTATGATTGTCCATTACAGTTCTATTAAAGTACATTCTTACATTATATATTAAGTCATTACATTCAATTACAGTTTCATTGAAGTACATTACGTCGTTTACCATTCTTACAGTTTTTTTTATATTTATATATGGTTATAATATATGGTTATAATATATGGTTATTATATATGGTTATTATATATGGTTATTAGTACAACACAAGTACATGGGCACATACAAGATAATTTATATACAACATAATATGTTATATTATGTTATAATATGTTATAAATTTGGATCAGAGCGAGAGGAGATTTTTATCTCAGAAGCGTTCGACTTTTCTGTGATCAGCAAATTCGACCACTTACCCAAGCATTTATGAATATCTTGCGAGGGGTGAACGCACTTGAAAAAAAAAATAAATAAATACATGTGGACGTATTTTACATGTACGTAACAATAGGTTGTTTGCGTAATATAGACACGCGTAAAATATGGACTGATAGGTTGATAGGCATCAGTAGACAATAGGTAGGACACAACATAAATAGTGATGTATAGAGAATGAAGTTTTTATTATTATTATTAAAGAATTTACCATATATTGAACATGAAAGATATCCACATACGAAATGGGTGATTCAGTATTGGCGGTATGGAAACGTGAAGAGAATTAAGTTACTTTATGACGTCATAGTTATTCACATTATGTCATACGTACAGTGTAACTAAGTCATTATTTGGGAGGACCTAAAAGAAACGAATTAAAGACAAAGAGTGGGTATCAAGGACTAAGAAGCACAACTACGGGTTCCAATTCTGTTATATGCAATGTGTATGCATAATCTAGGGTCGAGGGTGAGATGCAAGACAATCATAATTAATTATAATAACTTCTATAATAAATGGAAAATGGATACGACTAATCCATAGAAATGGTAGATCGTAGGGTTGTGACACAAACAAAAATAGGAAGCTACAAGTAAAATTATTATCCAAACTCACGTTAAGCGATTTTGGTTCTTATGTAAAAATGAATATTGATTATTCATTATTTATTTTTACATTGCTCTCCCCTTTAAAATGATATTTGTACAATAATACAGGGCTATTCAAAATGATTCACCTGATTTCAAATGAGAATATTTTTTAATGTTACAAATACAGTGCGATTTGTGATACATCAACCAAAAGAAAAACTGTCCAAATTTTGTCTCTCACCTCATAAATGCTCTATGTGACTTCCCCTAGTTACACGAGCAACGTCGACACGATAGTCGAATTCCTCCCATACTCGCTCCAGCATGTCCGTTGTCACTGACTCTACGGCAGTAACAATGCGAGTTCGGAGCTCATCCAAAGATCTGGGCAACGGTGGCACGTACACAGTATCCTTAACGTATCCCCAAAGGAAGAAGTTGCACATTGTAAGATCCAGCGACCTAGGGGGCCAGCTGTGGAGCACCAAGTCATGGGGCCCGCTGCGACCAATCCAACGGCGAGTGAGCCATTTTCATACTGACTGTTTGTTGCTAGGCTAGGCCATGGTGTGACTTTGGAGCCCTCTCGCGGTGATCTTGTAAAACTAGGAGATTTCCTCTTTCATGTGGTGTATGCCCAGTTGATGCACGGTTGATAGGTACGGAAGTATTCTCAGTTGAAATCGGATGAATCCCTTTGAATAACCCTGTATAATAGGATACAATTCATACAATACAATACAATTGAGAAAATAACATCCTAACTATATTCAAGTTAGATAACGATTTTTTTCTTTACATTACAAGTTTTATACAGAATAAGTGAGTTCGGGTGGTTGGGTACAATGCAGAGCAATCAAATTTTTAACATGACACTCGCTATTATAGAATATAAAAATTCAAAGATTAAAACTTTAGTTTTATGCAAACAGACTAAAAGGATTAATACGTTAATTTAGACAAACAATTAAGTTAGACAAAGAATGATATTGTTAATTTTTTTTAAACATTTTATTTTTCTGTGGGGAAAATTACATGCATAATGAATAGTAGGTAAACGGGAAAAATCTATATTATTTTTCAAAGTTACCCTGATCGTCCAATCTATAACTAATTTTATTGACTATTGTAGGTAAAAAAACGAATTACGTAATGGATGATGTATAGACCGGTGGTCTAGTGTGTATTTGTGTGTATTAGGTACAAAGTGTGTATCTTACAATTTTGAGGGACAGATTAGCTGAGAGGATTGTTAAATGAACTGAATAAATGCCTGAGCAAAAATTTATATAGTAAGCAAAAATGCTTAAGACTATATAAATAGCATAGTTAGCACTTACACGCAATGAGATAGTTTATTGTGATATCCAATGATTTTAGCATAAGGTTTGTATATATATAGTGTATATAGTGTGCATACATGCGTGTGTATGTGTAGGGATTTGGAAGGTTTTTGAATTAACAAAGTTTAAAAATAATGTACGGGGCTCCAATAAACCTTAGCCCCCCCCCCCGCCCATGGCCTAAACCATTAGAGGTACGGTAAAACTAAACATACCTTATAAAAGAGAATTTAATCCTGCATTTAAAGAGAAACAATTAAAACTTGGTTTTCCCGCCATTGGCTTCCAAGACAGCCTGAATTCGCTTTGGGTAGCTTGCTAAAAGTGACGTGAATAGATCTTGATCGTTACGCAAATTTGCTAAAACAGTTTCAATGTGTTCCGTCATTGTATCCTTCGAAAATCGATTTGCTGCAGGTTCTTGAAACAAGAGACATTCAACCTTGTCCTTTATAACTGATCCAATGTGTTCACAGACGTTCAGGTCAGGAGAATTTCCTGGCCATTCTTCATTTCCAAAGAAATCGATCTCATGGTTCCGCAACAACTGTTGAGTGGCTAATGCCTTAAAGCAGGGGGCCTTATCGTGCAGAAGTGTGACCTGATCGACATCCATAACATTGTTTGGGTTTCTTAGAAAAGGAATGACATGCTGGGATAGAATAACATCACGAAAATACTGTCCATCCCAACTCTGACCATTTGGCTTCAGCACCCACATGAGCTTCTTTGCAGTGAACAAAAAACACACACCAACACAGTCTGGACTTTTTAATAATTCGCGATAATGTTCATTGTCATCGATTTCATCTGGTGTTGTGGCCCACACTCGATCATTTTGGTAGTTAGGCCGACGTGTTACGTAAACAAAAAATTCGTCGGAGCCAGCTAAATACATGAAATCATCCACATCCCAATCTTCAAGATAATGGGCAAACCACATTCTGTTATCGATGTTAAGTTGAGTTTTTCTTGGCTTTGGAAGTTCATGCCAAGGCTTTAAACCTTGCCTATGACGGTACAGTCGAATGATCTCACCACTAACGATCTTTTCTCGCAACTTCGATCTCTCTAGAAAGTTTAGCACAGCTGTTTTTCCGCTTACGCGTACTACTTTCAATGATGTTCTTTGTTTCCTGAGAGAGTTGCAAATTTGGGCGCCCAGAGTTGGTTGTGTCCATTTCACATTCATCCAAAGTTTTATTCCAATTTATTTTGACGAAGTCCTCACTTCTTCGCAACTTTTTGGCAACCCATGAACGTGTTATAAAGGTGCTCTAGCATCACGAGCTTCCCGAAATGTTATTGCTCGTATGCGATCTATCACACGTTGCCTCTCCGAATCACCAATTAATTGAGAAGCCATGATATTATCATTTTATCAGCTAGAGTAATTTTAATACCAGCAATAAATAAAGAATTTTACATATTTTTATAATCACTAAAAACTATTTCGATATAAGTAAACATGTAAGCTGCAAATGGGGGGGCTAAGGTTTTTTGGAACCCCTTATAATAATTTAAGATGGGTTTAGGGTTATAGAATCTTTTAAGTTTAAGTCAATTATTGTTATTATTATTATTATTATTATTATAAAATCCTTTAAGCTGAAGGTCGATTATTATAAATTCTAAATTTAAGGACAATTACTCACGATTAATTGTACAAAGAAATGAAAAATACAAATTAAAAATAGAAATGAACTATGTATTTTAATGAGCTAAACATAATTTTATAATATTCTTAAAATAAAAGTAAATCGAGCCATAGATGAATTTCGGCCAAGAAAAAAAAGTTATTGAAATGGAAGGAAAGCATTTCGAACAACCTTTTCTTTTAATAATTTCAGGTAAATTTTACATTAAAAATTATTTTATATAATAAAAAATATTAAAAAGGTTTAATAATTTTTGCATGTTAAGTAGAAAAATTATACTTTTCGTTAAATGTTGATAGAATTTGAATTATTTGATATTTTAGTCTGAAAATTTGTTTGCATATAGATAAATACATATGTTTTATTGTGTAGAAGTTTTATTAAATTAAATGACAAAAAGAACAAACAGAACTGAAATTTAGGGTATGTACGGTCATACGGGTAAATTTCCCGACTGTACAGAGCAGGATAAATTAGGTACATGATCGATTAACTTTACACTATTTCTGTCATCATATAATCACAATAATTATAAAACTCGTTACAAACATTTGTAAAACGGTTTTGGTTGCAAACAATAAATATGTCATTTTACCTATATATTTATATACGCAACAATGGCATGAAAAGAAAAGGCAAATCGGTCAATTTCCTTCTTACAAACAAAAAAAAAGGTTAACTAAAGACGCAAACCGGTCAATTCAGGTTGAATTTAATTCTCTTTTACAACAAAAAAAAAGGTTGAATTAAATTCTTAAATTACATTTTCTTAAATTAAATTATCTTAAACTACAAAGAAAAAGTTGAATTCAATTGACTGCATTGAAATGACTTGGGACTTGAAAACTGACTTGGGACTTGAAAACTGACTTGGGACTTGAAAACTAACTTGGGACTTGAAACTAACTTGGGACTTGAAAACTAACTTGGGACTTGAAAACTAACTTGGACTTGAAAACTAACTTGGGACTTGAAAACTAACTTCAAATAAAACTAACTTCAAATAAAACTAACTTCAAGTACTTCTGTAATCTCTGGGCGGTTGTCCCTCTGGATGCAACCTTTTGACTTGAACTGCTATCAAGTATTTCTATAAATCTCTGGGGCGGTTGTCCCTCTGGATGCAACCTTTTGACTTGAACTGCTATCAAGTATTTCTATAAATCTCTGGGGCGGTTGTCCCTCTGGATGCAACCTTCTGACTTGAACTCTTATCAAGTATTTCTATAAATCTCTGGGGCGGTTCCCTCTTGGATGCAACCTATTGACTTGAACTCTTATCAAGTATTTCTATAAATCTCTGGGGCGGTTGTCCTCTTGGATGCAACCTTCTGACTTGAACTCTTATCAAGTATTTCTATAAATCTCTGGGGCGGTTGTCCCTCTGGATGCAACCTTCTGACTTGAACTCTTATCAAGTATTTCTATAAATCTCTGGGGCGGTTGTCCCTCTTGGATGCAACCTATTGACTTGAACTCTTATCAAGTATTTCTATAAATCTCTGGGGCGGTTGTCCCTCTGGGTTACAACCAACTGAATCTGAAAACTGATTTGCAACTTATTTGCAACTAAAACTGACTCGAAACTACTTCGAGTATCTCTCTAAATCTATAAACTCGAAATAAACTCTCTCTTTCTTAATTTGCAAGTCAATTCAATTCAATAATTTAAAAAAATTGTAAACAAAAATAAAAAATGTAAACATTTCACTCGAATGTACGCGAAGGTACGGTACTATTATGTTTGGTACATAAAATAAAATTATTCTATACTGACTATAATAGTGAAAATAATTCTGTGACAATTAACTTCTGTGACAATTAACTTCTGTGACTTTTAACTTCTGTGACTTTTAACTTCTGTGACTTTAACTCTGTTAAAATTACTGTTTCACTAAAAAATGTATCACTGGTGTCTGAAATGTGCACTGTTTCTTGAAAATTCTGGCTTGATACTCATTATTAACTGTTAATAATACTGACTTTTCAAATGTTTACAAATTTCTTAAAAAAACAACAACTCTGTACTTAACAAAATTTCTACGGCGAAATCCTTAGAGACGTGTCCTGAAGACATGTCTTGCTGGCTACTTCTTCTTGGATGAAAACTAGGCGTGGAGAACTTGGAGTCGTGACACACCGGTTCAAGGGTTGATGTTACGAACTGGCAGTCGTGACACACCGGTCAACTGGTGGGTCTTATTATCTTGGTAGTAGGGTCGCCAAATGTTATCCTGGCTATAGGGTCGCCACTGTTTGTTATCCTCCTTCTTCTATGTGCTTATGGGTTGTCTCGAAGTCTATGGGCGTTCTTGTTTGGGAGGCAGCAACGGATATTTTCTCGCGATACTTTTCTTCTATAACATTCTAATTCTTTTCTCTCGCTATAGGGTCGACAGTTGTTAATTCTTCTCTTTCTATAATACTCTGATACTTTCTCTTGGTACTAAACTTATCGACTTTACTGACTAAATTCCTGAAGAGAACAAGGCTCGAAGGAAAAGCTAAAAAAACTTCTTTTACTGTAGTTTACTTCTAAAAATGTACAGGTAGTGCTCTGAATTTACAGGGGTAGAGGTTCGACCTCTTTCGACCATGGCTCAGCCTGGAATCTAAAAAAATTAAGGAGGCAAGGGGCCTCTGCCCCCTCCTCGCAGCGAGGCTGCTAACAAGGGAGTCTCGTAGCAGTGACCAAAGAAGAGTGCCGTAATGAAGTGAAGTCAATTTTACAAATACATGTATCATATAAGTCTAAATGTTGGGGGAAGGCAGTTGAAGGTTAAGTTCTCCCCTTTTAGACACATGATCAGATGTTTGAAAGATGCCAAATAAAAAAAAAATAAAAAATAAAAACTAATCGTATTTTTTTTTTTTGCCGATTCTTCATTTCTGAAGGCGATGTCATTTCGTAGTAGTACATAAGTACAATTTAAGTACACCACTGAGCACATTTTCGTTTTGGTCTATTACAATTATGATTGCGATTATGGATTACTTCACATTCGCTTATGATTGTCCATTACAGTTCTATTAAAGTACATTCTTACATTATATTAAGTCATTACATTCAATTACAGTTTCATTGAAGTACATTACGTCGTTTACCATTCTTACAGTTTTTTTATATTTATATATGGTTATAATATATGGTTATAATATATGGTTATTATATATGGTTATTATATATGGTTATTAGTACAACACAAGTACATGGGCACATACAAGATAATTTATATACAACATAATATGTTATATTATGTTATAATATGTTATAAATTTGGATCAGAGCGAGAGGAGATTTTTATCTCAGAAGCGTTCGACTTTTCTGTGATCAGCAAATTCGACCACTTACCCAAGCATTTATGAATATCTTGCGAGGGGTGAACGCACTTGAAAAAAAATAAATAAAAAATACATGTGGACGTATTTTACATGTACGTAACAATAGGTTGTTTGCGTAATATAGACACGCGTAAAATATGGACTGATAGGTTGATAGGCATCAGTAGACAATAGGTAGGACACAACATAAATAGTGATGTATAGAGAATGAAGTTTTTTTTTTATTATTATTATTAAAGAATTTACCATATATTGAACATGAAAGATATCCACATACGAAATGGGTGATTCAGTATTGGCGGTATGGAAACGTGAAGAGAATTAAGTTACTTTATGACGTCATAGTTATTCACATTATGTCATACGTACAGTGTAACTAAGTCATTATTTGGGAGGACCTAAAAGAAACGAATTAAAGACAAAGAGTGGGTATCAAGGACTAAGAAGCACAACTACGGGTTCCAATCTGTTATATGCAATGTGTATGCATAATCTAGGGTCGAGGGTGAGATGCAAGACAATCATAATTAATTATAATAACTTCTATAATAAATGGAAAATGGATACGACTAATCCATAGAAATGGTAGATCGTAGGGTTGTGACACAAACAAAAATAGGAAGCTACAAGTAAAATTATTATCCAAACTCACGTTAAGCGATTTTGGTTCTTATGTAAAAATGAATATTGATTATTCATTATTTATTTTTACATTGCTCTCCCCTTTAAAATGATATTTGTACAATAATACAGGGCTATTCAAAATGATTCACCTGATTTCAAATGAGAATATTTTTTAATGTTACAAATACAGTGCGATTTGTGATACATCAACCAAAAGAAAAACTGTCCAAATTTTGTCTCTCACCTCATAAATGCTCTATGTGACTTCCCCTAGTTACACGAGCAACGTCGACACGATAGTCGAATTCCTCCCATACTCGCTCCAGCATGTCCGTTGTCACTGACTCTACGGCAGTAACAATGCGAGTTCGGAGCTCATCCAAAGATCTGGGCAACGGTGGCACGTACACAGTATCCTTAACGTATCCCCAAAGGAAGAAGTTGCACATTGTAAGATCCAGCGACCTAGGGGGCCAGCTGTGGAGCACCAAGTCATGGGGCCCGCTGCGACCAATCCAACGGCGAGTGAGCCATTTTCACACTGACTGTTTGTTGCTAGGCTAGGCCATGGTGTGACTTTGGAGCCCTCTCGCGGTGATCTTGTAAAACTAGGAGATTTCCTCTTTCATGTGGTGTATGCCCAGTTGATGCACGGTTGATAGGTACGGAAGTATTCTCAGTTGAAATCGGATGAATCCCTTTGAATAACCCTGTATAATAGGATACAATTCATACAATACAATACAATTGAGAAAATAACATCCTAACTATATTCAAGTTAGATAACGATTTTTTTCTTTACATTACAAGTTTTATACAGAATAAGTGAGTTCGGGTGGTTGGGTACAATGCAGAGCAATCAAATTTTTAACATGACACTCGCTATTATAGAATATAAAAATTCAAAGATTAAAACTTTAGTTTTATGCAAACAGACTAAAAGGATTAATACGTTAATTTAGACAAACAATTAAGTTAGACAAAGAATGATATTGTTAATTTTTTTTAAACATTTTATTTTTCTGTGGGGAAAATTACATGCATAATGAATAGTAGGTAAACGGGAAAAATCTATATTATTTTTCAAAGTTACCCTGATCGTCCAATCTATAACTAATTTTATTGACTATTGTAGGTAAAAAAACGAATTACGTAATGGATGATGTATAGACCGGTGGTCTAGTGTGTATTTGTGTGTATTAGGTACAAAGTGTGTATCTTACAATTTTGAGGGACAGATTAGCTGAGAGGATTGTTAAATGAACTGAATAAATGCCTGAGCAAAAATTTATATAGTAAGCAAAAATGCTTAAGACTATATAAATAGCATAGTTAGCACTTACACGCAATGAGATAGTTTATTGTGATATCCAATGATTTTAGCATAAGGTTTGTATATATATAGTGTATATAGTGTGCATACATGCGTGTGTATGTGTAGGGATTTGGAAGGTTTTTGAATTAACAAAGTTTAAAAATAATGTACGGGGCTCCAATAAACCTTAGCCCCCCCCCCGCCCATGGCCTAAACCATTAGAGGTACGGTAAAACTAAACATACCTTATAAAAGAGAATTTAATCCTGCATTTAAAGAGAAACAATTAAAACTTGGTTTTCCCGCCATTGGCTTCCAAGACAGCCTGAATTCGCTTTGGGTAGCTTGCTAAAAGTGACGTGAATAGATCTTGATCGTTACGCAAATTTGCTAAAACAGTTTCAATGTGTTCCGTCATTGTATCCTTCGAAAATCGATTTGCTGCAGGTTCTTGAAACAAGAGACATTCAACCTTGTCCTTTATAACTGATCCAATGTGTTCACAGACGTTCAGGTCAGGAGAATTTCCTGGCCATTCTTCATTTCCAAAGAAATCGATCTCATGGTTCCGCAACAACTGTTGAGTGGCTAATGCCTTAAAGCAGGGGGCCTTATCGTGCAGAAGTGTGACCTGATCGACATCCATAACATTGTTTGGGTTTCTTAGAAAAGGAATGACATGCTGGGATAGAATAACATCACGAAAATACTGTCCATCCCAACTCTGACCATTTGGCTTCAGCACCCACATGAGCTTCTTTGCAGTGAACAAAACAAACACACCAACACAGTCTGGACTTTTTAATAATTCGCGATAATGTTCATTGTCATCGATTTCATCTGGTGTTGTGGCCCACACTCGATCATTTTGGTAGTTAGGCCGACGTGTTACGTAAACAAAAAATTCGTCGGAGCCAGCTAAATACATGAAATCATCCACATCCCAATCTTCAAGATAATGGGCAAACCACATTCTGTTATCGATGTTAAGTTGAGTTTTTCTTGGCTTTGGAAGTTCATGCCAAGGCTTTAAACCTTGCCTATGACGGTACAGTCGAATGATCTCACCACTAACGATCTTTTCTCGCAATACTTCGATCTCTCTAGAAAGTTTAGCACAGCTGTTTTTCCGCTTACGCGTACTACTTTCAATGATGTTCTTTGTTTCCTGAGAGAGTTGCAAATTTGGGCGCCCAGAGTTGGTTGTGTCCATTTCACATTCATCCAAAGTTTTATTCCAATTTATTTTGACGAAGTCCTCACTTCTTCGCAACTTTTTGGCAACCCATGAACGTGTTATAAAGGTGCTCTAGCATCACGAGCTTCCCGAAATGTTATTGCTCGTATGCGATCTATCACACGTTGCCTCTCCGAATCACCAATTAATTGAGAAGCCATGATATTATCATTTTATCAGCTAGAGTAATTTTAATACCAGCAATAAATAAAGAATTTTACATATTTTTATAATCACTAAAAACTATTTCGATATAAGTAAACATGTAAGCTGCAAATGGGGGGGCTAAGGTTTTTTGGAACCCCTTATAATAATTTAAGATGGGTTTAGGGTTATAGAATCTTTTAAGTTTAAGTCAATTATTGTTATTATTATTATTATTATTATTATAAAATCCTTTAAGCTGAAGGTCGATTATTATAAAATTCTAAATTTAAGGACAATTACTCACGATTAATTGTACAAAGAAATGAAAAATACAAATTAAAAATAGAAATGAACTATGTATTTTAATGAGCTAAACATAATTTTATAATATTCTTAAAAATAAAAGTAAATCGAGCCATAGATGAATTTCGGCCAAGAAAAAAAAGTTATTGAAATGGAAGGAAAGCATTTCGAACAACCTTTTCTTTTAATAATTTCAGGTAAATTTTACATTAAAAATTATTTTTATATAATAAAAAAATATTAAAAAGGTTTAATAATTTTTGCATGTTAAGTAGAAAAATTATACTTTTTCGTTAAATGTTGATAGAATTTGAATTATTTGATATTTTAGTCTGAAAATTTGTTTGCATATAGATAAATACATATGTTTTATTGTGTAGAAGTTTTATTAAAATTAAATGACAAAAAAGAACAAACAGAACTGAAATTTAGGGTATGTACGGTCATACGGGTAAATTTCCCGACTGTACAGAGCAGGATAAATTAGGTACATGATCGATTAACTATTACACTATTTCTGTCATCATATAATCACAATAATTATAAAACTCGTTACAAACATTTGTAAAACGGTTTTGGTTGCAAACAATAAATATGTCATTTTACCTATATATTTATATACGCAACAATGGCATGAAAAGAAAAGGCAAATCGGTCAATTTCCTTCTTACAAACAAAAAAAAAAGGTTAAACTAAAGACGCAAACCGGTCAATTCAGGTTGAATTTAATTCTCTTTTACAACAAAAAAAAGGTTGAATTAAATTCTTAAATTACATTTTCTTAAATTAAATTATCTTAAACTACAAAGAAAAAGTTGAATTCAATTGACTGCATTGAAATGACTTGGGACTTGAAAACTGACTTGGGACTTGAAAACTGACTTGGGACTTGAAAACTAACTTGGGACTTGAAAACTAACTTGGGACTTGAAAACTAACTTGGGACTTGAAAACTAACTTGGGACTTGAAAACTAACTTGGGACTTGAAAACTAACTTCAAATAAAACTAACTTCAAATAAAACTAACTTCAAGTACTTCTGTAATCTCTGGGGCGGTTGTCCCTCTGGATGCAACCTTTTGACTTGAACTGCTATCAAGTATTTCTATAAATCTCTGGGGCGGTTGTCCCTCTGGATGCAACCTTTTGACTTGAACTGCTATCAAGTATTTCTATAAATCTCTGGGGCGGTTGTCCCTCTGGATGCAACCTTCTGACTTGAACTCTTATCAAGTATTTCTATAAATCTCTGGGGCGGTTGTCCCTCTTGGATGCAACCTATTGACTTGAACTCTTATCAAGTATTTCTATAAATCTCTGGGGCGGTTGTTCCTCTTGGATGCAACCTTCTGACTTGAACTCTTATCAAGTATTTCTATAAATCTCTGGGGCGGTTGTCCCTCTGGATGCAACCTTCTGACTTGAACTCTTATCAAGTATTTCTATAAATCTCTGGGGCGGTTGTCCCTCTTGGATGCAACCTATTGACTTGAACTCTTATCAAGTATTTCTATAAATCTCTGGGGCGGTTGTCCCTCTTGGATGCAACCTTCTGACTTGAACTCTTATCAAGTATTTCTATAAATCTCTGGGGCGGTTGTCCCTCTGGGTTACAACCAACTGAATCTGAAAACTGATTTGCAACTTATTTGCAACTAAAACTGACTCGAAACTACTTCGAGTATCTCTCTAAATCTATAAACTCGAAATAAACTCTCTCTTTCTTAATTTGCAAGTCAATTCAATTCAATAATTTAAAAAAATTGTAAACAAAAATAAAAAATGTAAACATTTCACTCGAATGTACGCGAAGGTACGGTACTATTATGTTTGGTACATAAAATAAAATTATTCTATACTGACTATAATAGTGAAAATAATTCTGTGACAATTAACTTCTGTGACAATTAACTTCTGTGACTTTTAACTTCTGTGACTTTTAACTTCTGTGACTTTAACTCTGTTAAAATTACTGTTTCACTAAAAAATGTATCACTGGTGTCTGAAATGTGCACTGTTTCTTGAAAATTCTGGCTTGATACTCATTATTAACTGTTAATAATACTGACTTTTCAAATGTTTACAAATTTCTTAAAAAAACAACAACTCTGTACTTAACAAAATTTCTACGGCGAAATCCTTAGAGACGTGTCCTGAAGACATGTCTTGCTGGCTACTTCTTCTTGGATGAAAACTAGGCGTGGAGAACTTGGAGTCGTGACACACCGGTTCAAGGGTTGATGTTACGAACTGGCAGTCGTGACACGCCGGTCAACTGGTGGGTCTTATTATCTTGGTAGTAGGGTCGCCAAATGTTATCCTGGCTATAGGGTCGCCACTGTTTGTTATCCTCCTTCTTCTATGTGCTTATGGGTTGTCTCGAAGTCTATGGGCGTTCTTGTTTGGGAGGCAGCAACGGATATTTTCTCGCGATACTTTTCTTCTATAACATTCTAATTCTTTTCTCTCGCTATAGGGTCGACAGTTGTTAATTCTTCTCTTTCTATAATACTCTGATACTTTCTCTTGGTACTAAACTTATCGACTTTACTGACTAAATTCCTGAAGAGAACAAGGCTCGAAGGAAAAGCTAAAAAAACTTCTTTTACTGTAGTTTACTTCTAAAAATGTACAGGTAGTGCTCTGAATTTACAGGGGTAGAGGTTCGACCTCTTTCGACCATGGCTCAGCCTGGAATCTAAAAAAATTAAGGAGGCAAGGGGCCTCTGCCCCCTCCTCGCAGCGAGGCTGCTAACAAGGGAGTCTCGTAGCAGTGACCAAAGAAGAGTGCCGTAATGAAGTGAAGTCAATTTTACAAATACATGTATCATATAAGTCTAAATGTTGGGGGAAGGCAGTTGAAGGTTAAGTTCTCACCTTTTAGACACATGATCAGATGTTTGAAAGATGCCAAATAAAAAAAAAAATAAAATAAAAACTAATCGTATTTTTTTTTTTGCCGATTCTTCATTTCTGAAGGCGATGTCATTTCGTAGTAGTACATAAGTACAATTTAAGTACACCACTGAGCACATTTTCGTTTTGGTCTATTACAATTATGATTGCGTTTGGATTACTTCACATTCGCTTATGATTGTCCATTACAGTTCTATTAAAGTACATTCTTACATTATATATTAAGTCATTACATTCAATTACAGTTTCATTGAAGTACATTACGTCGTTTACCATTCTTACAGTTTTTTTATATTTATATATGGTTATAATATATGGTTATAATATATGGTTATTATATATGGTTATTATATATGGTTATTAGTACAACACAAGTACATGGGCACATACAAGATAATTTATATACAACATAATATGTTATATTATGTTATAATATGTTATAAATTTGGATCAGAGCGAGAGGAGATTTTTATCTCAGAAGCGTTCGACTTTTCTGTGATCAGCAAATTCGACCACTTACCCAAGCATTTATGAATATCTTGCGAGGGGTGAACGCACTTGAAAAAAAAATAAATAAAAAATACATGTGGACGTATTTTACATGTACGTAACAATAGGTTGTTTGCGTAATATAGACACGCGTAAAATATGGACTGATAGGTTGATAGGCATCAGTAGACAATAGGTAGGACACAACATAAATAGTGATGTATAGAGAATGAAGTTTTTTTTTATTATTATTATTAAAGAATTTACCATATATTGAACATGAAAGATATCCACATACGAAATGGGTGATTCAGTATTGGCGGTATGGAAACGTGAAGAGAATTAAGTTACTTTATGACGTCATAGTTATTCACATTATGTCATACGTACAGTGTAACTAAGTCATTATTTGGGAGGACCTAAAAGAAACGAATTAAAGACAAAGAGTGGGTATCAAGGACTAAGAAGCACAACTACGGGTTCCAATTCTGTTATATGCAATGTGTATGCATAATCTAGGGTCGAGGGTGAGATGCAAGACAATCATAATTAATTATAATAACTTCTATAAAATGGAAAATGGATACGACTAATCCATAGAAATGGTAGATCGTAGGGTTGTGACACAAACAAAAATAGGAAGCTACAAGTAAAATTATTATCCAAACTCACGTTAAGCGATTTTGGTTCTTATGTAAAAATGAATATTGATTATTCATTATTTATTTTTACATTGCTCTCCCCTTTAAAATGATATTTGTACAATAATACAGGGCTATTCAAAATGATTCACCTGATTTCAAATGAGAATATTTTTTAATGTTACAAATACAGTGCGATTTGTGATACATCAACCAAAAGAAAAACTGTCCAAATTTTGTCTCTCACCTCATAAATGCTCTATGTGACTTCCCCTAGTTACACGAGCAACGTCGACACGATAGTCGAATTCCTCCCATACTCGCTCCAGCATGTCCGTTGTCACTGACTCTACGGCAGTAACAATGCGAGTTCGGAGCTCATCCAAAGATCTGGGCAACGGTGGCACGTACACAGTATCCTTAACGTATCCCCAAAGGAAGAAGTTGCACATTGTAAGATCCAGCGACCTAGGGGGCCAGCTGTGGAGCACCAAGTCATGGGGCCCGCTGCGACCAATCCAACGGCGAGTGAGCCATTTTCACACTGACTGTTTGTTGCTAGGCTAGGCCATGGTGTGACTTTGGAGCCCTCTCGCGGTGATCTTGTAAAACTAGGAGATTTCCTCTTTCATGTGGTGTATGCCCAGTTGATGCACGGTTGATAGGTACGGAAGTATTCTCAGTTGAAATCGGATGAATCCCTTTGAATAACCCTGTATAATAGGATACAATTCATACAATACAATACAATTGAGAAAATAACATCCTAACTATATTCAAGTTAGATAACGATTTTTTTCTTTACATTACAAGTTTTATACAGAATAAGTGAGTTCGGGTGGTTGGGTACAATGCAGAGCAATCAAATTTTTAACATGACACTCGCTATTATAGAATATAAAAATTCAAAGATTAAAACTTTAGTTTTATGCAAACAGAATAAAAGGATTAATACGTTAATTTAGACAAACAATTAAGTTAGACAAAGAATGATATTGTTAATTTTTTTTAAACATTTTATTTTTCTGTGGGGAAAATTACATGCATAATGAATAGTAGGTAAACGGGAAAAATCTATATTATTTTTCAAAGTTACCCTGATCGTCCAATCTATAACTAATTTTATTGACTATTGTAGGTAAAAAAACGAATTACGTAATGGATGATGTATAGACCGGTGGTCTAGTGTGTATTTGTGTGTATTAGGTACAAAGTGTGTATCTTACAATTTTGAGGGACAGATTAGCTGAGAGGATTGTTAAATGAACTGAATAAATGCCTGAGCAAAAATTTATATAGTAAGCAAAAATGCTTAAGACTATATAAATAGCATAGTTAGCACTTACACGCAATGAGATAGTTTATTGTGATATCCAATGATTTTAGCATAAGGTTTGTATATATATAGTGTATATAGTGTGCATACATGCGTGTGTATGTGTAGGGATTTGGAAGGTTTTTGAATTAACAAAGTTTAAAAATAATGTACGGGGCTCCAATAAACCTTAGCCCCCCCCCCCGCCCATGGCCTAAACCATTAGAGGTACGGTAAAACTAAACATACCTTATAAAAGAGAATTTAATCCTGCATTTAAAGAGAAACAATTAAAACTTGGTTTTCCCGCCATTGGCTTCCAAGACAGCCTGAATTCGCTTTGGGTAGCTTGCTAAAAGTGACGTGAATAGATCTTGATCGTTACGCAAATTTGCTAAAACAGTTTCAATGTGTTCCGTCATTGTATCCTTCGAAAATCGATTTGCTGCAGGTTCTTGAAACAAGAGACATTCAACCTTGTCCTTTATAACTGATCCAATGTGTTCACAGACGTTCAGGTCAGGAGAATTTCCTGGCCATTCTTCATTTCCAAAGAAATCGATCTCATGGTTCCGCAACAACTGTTGAGTGGCTAATGCCTTAAAGCAGGGGGCCTTATCGTGCAGAAGTGTGACCTGATCGACATCCATAACATTGTTTGGGTTTCTTAGAAAAGGAATGACATGCTGGGATAGAATAATCACGAAAATACTGTCCATCCCAACTCTGACCATTTGGCTTCAGCACCCACATGAGCTTCTTTGCAGTGAACAAAACAAACACACCAACACAGTCTGGACTTTTTAATAATTCGCGATAATGTTCATTGTCATCGATTTCATCTGGTGTTGTGGCCCACACTCGATCATTTTGGTAGTTAGGCCGACGTGTTACGTAAACAAAAAATTCGTCGGAGCCAGCTAAATACATGAAATCATCCACATCCCAATCTTCAAGATAATGGGCAAACCACATTCTGTTATCGATGTTAAGTTGAGTTTTTCTTGGCTTTGGAAGTTCATGCCAAGGCTTTAAACCTTGCCTATGACGGTACAGTCGAATGATCTCACCACTAACGATCTTTTCTCGCAACACTTCGATCTCTCTAGAAAGTTTAGCACAGCTGTTTTTCCGCTTACGCGTACTACTTTCAATGATGTTCTTTGTTTCCTGAGAGAGTTGCAAATTTGGGCGCCCAGAGTTGGTTGTGTCCATTTCACATTCATCCAAAGTTTTATTCCAATTTATTTTGACGAAGTCCTCACTTCTTCGCAACTTTTTGGCAACCCATGAACGTGTTATAAAGGTGCTCTAGCATCACGAGCTTCCCGAAATGTTATTGCTCGTATGCGATCTATCACACGTTGCCTCTCCGAATCACCAATTAATTGAGAAGCCATGATATTATCATTTTATCAGCTAGAGTAATTTTAATACCAGCAATAAATAAAGAATTTTACATATTTTTATAATCACTAAAAACTATTTCGATATAAGTAAACATGTAAGCTGCAAATGGGGGGGCTAAGGTTTTTTGGAACCCCTTATAATAATTTAAGATGGGTTTAGGGTTATAGAATCTTTTAGTTTAAGTCAATTATTGTTATTATTATTATTATTATTATTATAAAATCCTTTAAGCTGAAGGTCGATTATTATAAAATTCTAAATTTAAGGACAATTACTCACGATTAATTGTACAAAGAAATGAAAAATACAAATTAAAAATAGAAATGAACTATGTATTTTAATGAGCTAAACATAATTTTATAATATTCTTAAAAATAAAAGTAAATCGAGCCATAGATGAATTTCGGCCAAGAAAAAAAAGTTATTGAAATGGAAGGAAAGCATTTCGAACAACCTTTTCTTTTAATAATTTCAGGTAAATTTTACATTAAAAATTATTTTTATATAATAAAAAATATTAAAAAGGTTTAATAATTTTTGCATGTTAAGTAGAAAAATTATACTTTTTCGTTAAATGTTGATAGAATTTGAATTATTTGATATTTTAGTCTGAAAATTTGTTTGCATATAGATAAATACATATGTTTTATTGTGTAGAAGTTTTATTAAAATTAAATGACAAAAAAGAACAAAAGAACTGAAATTTAGGGTATGTACGGTCATACGGGTAAATTTCCCGACTGTACAGAGCAGGATAAATTAGGTACATGATCGATTAACTATTACACTATTTCTGTCATCATATAATCACAATAATTATAAAACTCGTTACAAACATTTGTAAAACGGTTTTGGTTGCAAACAATAAATATGTCATTTTACCTATATATTTATATACGCAACAATGGCATGAAAAGAAAAGGCAAATCGGTCAATTTCCTTCTTACAAACAAAAAAAAAAGGTTAAACTAAAGACGCAAACCGGTCAATTCAGGTTGAATTTAATTCTCTTTTACAACAAAAAAAAAGGTTGAATTAAATTCTTAAATTACATTTTCTTAAATTAAATTATCTTAAACTACAAAGAAAAAGTTGAATTCAATTGACTGCATTGAAATGACTTGGGACTTGAAAACTGACTTGGGACTTGAAAACTGACTTGGGACTTGAAAACTAACTTGGGACTTGAAAACTAACTTGGGACTTGAAAACTAACTTGGGACTTGAAACTACTTGGGACTTGAAAACTAACTTGGGACTTGAAAACTAACTTCAAATAAAACTAACTTCAAATAAAACTAACTTCAAGTACTTCTGTAATCTCTGGGGCGGTTGTCCCTCTGGATGCAACCTTTTGACTTGAACTGCTATCAAGTATTTCTATAAATCTCTGGGGCGGTTGTCCCTCTGGATGCAACCTTTTGACTTGAACTGCTATCAAGTATTTCTATAAATCTCTGGGGCGGTTGTCCCTCTGGATGCAACCTTCTGACTTGAACTCTTATCAAGTATTTCTATAAATCTCTGGGGCGGTTGTCCCTCTTGGATGCAACCTATTGACTTGAACTCTTATCAAGTATTTCTATAAATCTCTGGGGCGGTTGTTCCTCTTGGATGCAACCTTCTGACTTGAACTCTTATCAAGTATTTCTATAAATCTCTGGGGCGGTTGTCCCTCTGGATGCAACCTTCTGACTTGAACTCTTATCAAGTATTTCTATAAATCTCTGGGGCGGTTGTCCCTCTTGGATGCAACCTATTGACTTGAACTCTTATCAAGTATTTCTATAAATCTCTGGGGCGGTTGTCCCTCTTGGATGCAACCTTCTGACTTGAACTCTTATCAAGTATTTCTATAAATCTCTGGGGCGGTTGTCCCTCTGGGTTACAACCAACTGAATCTGAAAACTGATTTGCAACTTATTTGCAACTAAAACTGACTCGAAACTACTTCGAGTATCTCTCTAAATCTATAAACTCGAAATAAACTCTCTCTTTCTTAATTTGCAAGTCAATTCAATTCAATAATTTAAAAAAATTGTAAACAAAAATAAAAAATGTAAACATTTCACTCGAATGTACGCGAAGGTACGG
This sequence comes from Bathynomus jamesi, assembly GCA_023014485.1. Lineage (NCBI taxonomy): Eukaryota > Metazoa > Arthropoda > Malacostraca > Isopoda > Cirolanidae > Bathynomus > Bathynomus jamesi. The sequence continues at coordinate 27,906 of JAJOZX010001496.1, forward strand.
TACTATTATGTTTGGTACATAAAATAAAATTATTCTATACTGACTATAATAGTGAAAAATAATTCTGTGACAATTAACTTCTGTGACAATTAACTTCTGTGACTTTTAACTTCTGTGACTTTTAACTTCTGTGACTTTAACTCTGTTAAAATTACTGTTTCACTAAAAAATGTATCACTGGTGTCTGAAATGTGCACTGTTTCTTGAAAATTCTGGCTTGATACTCATTATTAACTGTTAATAATACTGACTTTTCAAATGTTTACAAATTTCTTAAAAAAACAACAACTCTGTACTTAACAAAATTTCTACGGCGAAATCCTTAGAGACGTGTCCTGAAGACATGTCTTGCTGGCTACTTCTTCTTGGATGAAAACTAGGCGTGGAGAACTTGGAGTCGTGACACACCGGTTCAAGGGTTGATGTTACGAACTGGCAGTCGTGACACGCCGGTCAACTGGTGGGTCTTATTATCTTGGTAGTAGGGTCGCCAAATGTTATCCTGGCTATAGGGTCGCCACTGTTGTTATCCTCCTTCTTCTATGTGCTTATGGGTTGTCTCGAAGTCTATGGGCGTTCTTGTTTGGGAGGCAGCAACGGATATTTTCTCGCGATACTTTTCTTCTATAACATTCTAATTCTTTTCTCTCGCTATAGGGTCGACAGTTGTTAATTCTTCTCTTTCTATAATACTCTGATACTTTCTCTTGGTACTAAACTTATCGACTTTACTGACTAAATTCCTGAAGAGAACAAGGCTCGAAGGAAAAGCTAAAAAAACTTCTTTTACTGTAGTTTACTTCTAAAAATGTACAGGTAGTGCTCTGAATTTACAGGGGTAGAGGTTCGACCTCTTTCGACCATGGCTCAGCCTGGAATCTAAAAAAATTAAGGAGCAAGGGGCCTCTGCCCCCTCCTCGCAGCGAGGCTGCTAACAAGGGAGTCTCGTAGCAGTGACCAAAGAAGAGTGCCGTAATGAAGTGAAGTCAATTTTACAAATACATGTATCATATAAGTCTAAATGTTGGGGGAAGGCAGTTGAAGGTTAAGTTCTCCCCTTTTAGACACATGATCAGATGTTTGAAAGATGCCAAATAAAAAAAAAAATAAAAATAAAAACTAATCGTTATTTTTTTTTTTGCCGATTCTTCATTTCTGAAGGCGATGTCATTTCGTAGTAGTACATAAGTACAATTTAAGTACACCACTGAGCACATTTTCGTTTTGGTCTATTACAATTATGATTGCGATTATGGATTACTTCACATTCGCTTATGATTGTCCATTACAGTTCTATTAAAGTACATTCTTACATTATATTTAAGTCATTACATTCAATTACAGTTTCATTGAAGTACATTACGTCGTTTACCATTCTTACAGTTTTTTTTATATTTATATATGGTTATAATATATGGTTATAATATATGGTTATTATATATGGTTATTATATATGGTTATTAGTACAACACAAGTACATGGGCACATACAAGATAATTTATATACAACATAATATGTTATATTATGTTATAATATGTTATAAATTTGGATCAGAGCGAGAGGAGATTTTTATCTCAGAAGCGTTCGACTTTTCTGTGATCAGCAAATTCGACCACTTACCCAAGCATTTATGAATATCTTGCGAGGGGTGAACGCACTTGAAAAAAATAAATAAAAAATACATGTGGACGTATTTTACATGTACGTAACAATAGGTTGTTTGCGTAATATAGACACGCGTAAAATATGGACTGATAGGTTGATAGGCATCAGTAGACAATAGGTAGGACACAACATAAATAGTGATGTATAGAGAATGAAGTTTTTTTTTTATTATTATTATTAAAGAATTTACCATATATTGAACATGAAAGATATCCACATACGAAATGGGTGATTCAGTATTGGCGGTATGGAAACGTGAAGAGAATTAAGTTACTTTATGACGTCATAGTTATTCACATTATGTCATACGTACAGTGTAACTAAGTCATTATTTGGGAGGACCTAAAAGAAACGAATTAAAGACAAAGAGTGGGTATCAAGGACTAAGAAGCACAACTACGGGTTCCAATCCTGTTATATGCAATGTGTATGCATAATCTAGGGTCGAGGGTGAGATGCAAGACAATCATAATTAATTATAATAACTTCTATAATAAATGGAAATGGATACGACTAATCCATAGAAATGGTAGATCGTAGGGTTGTGACACAAACAAAAATAGGAAGCTACAAGTAAAATATTATCCAACTCACGTTAAGCGATTTTGGTTCTTATGTAAAAATGAATATTGATTATTCATTATTTATTTTTACATTGCTCTCCCCTTTAAAATGATATTTGTACAATAATACAGGGCTATTCAAAATGATTCACCTGATTTCAAATGAGAATATTTTTTAATGTTACAAATACAGTGCGATTTGTGATACATCAACCAAAAGAAAAACTGTCCAAATTTTGTCTCTCACCTCATAAATGCTCTATGTGACTTCCCCTAGTTACACGAGCAACGTCGACACGATAGTCGAATTCCTCCCATACTCGCTCCAGCATGTCCGTTGTCACTGACTCTACGGCAGTAACAATGCGAGTTCGGAGCTCATCCAAAGATCTGGGCAACGGTGGCACGTACACAGTATCCTTAACGTATCCCCAAAGGAAGAAGTTGCACATTGTAAGATCCAGCGACCTAGGGGGCCAGCTGTGGAGCACCAAGTCATGGGGCCCGCTGCGACCAATCCAACGGCGAGTGAGCCATTTTCATACTGACTGTTTGTTGCTAGGCTAGGCCATGGTGTGACTTTGGAGCCCTCTCGCGGTGATCTTGTAAAACTAGGAGATTTCCTCTTTCATGTGGTGTATGCCCAGTTGATGCACGGTTGATAGGTACGGAAGTATTCTCAGTTGAAATCGGATGAATCCCTTTGAATAACCCTGTATAATAGGATACAATTCATACAATACAATACAATTGAGAAAATAACATCCTAACTATATTCAAGTTAGATAACGATTTTTTCTTTACATTACAAGTTTTATACAGAATAAGTGAGTTCGGGTGGTTGGGTACAATGCAGAGCAATCAAATTTTTAACATGACACTCGCTATTATAGAATATAAAAATTCAAAGATTAAAACTTTAGTTTTATGCAAACAGACTAAAAGGATTAATACGTTAATTTAGACAAACAATTAAGTTAGACAAAGAATGATATTGTTAATTTTTTTTAAACATTTTATTTTTCTGTGGGGAAAATTACATGCATAATGAATAGTAGGTAAACGGGAAAAATCTATATTATTTTTCAAAGTTACCCTGATCGTCCAATCTATAACTAATTTTATTGACTATTGTAGGTAAAAAAACGAATTACGTAATGGATGATGTATAGACCGGTGGTCTAGTGTGTATTTGTGTGTATTAGGTACAAAGTGTGTATCTTACAATTTTGAGGGACAGATTAGCTGAGAGGATTGTTAAATGAACTGAATAAATGCCTGAGCAAAAATTTATATAGTAAGCAAAAATGCTTAAGACTATATAAATAGCATAGTTAGCACTTACACGCAATGAGATAGTTTATTGTGATATCCAATGATTTTAGCATAAGGTTTGTATATATATAGTGTGCATACATGCGTGTGTATGTGTAGGGATTTGGAAGGTTTTTGAATTAACAAAGTTTAAAAATAATGTACGGGGCTCCAATAAACCTTAGCCCCCCCCCCCGCCCATGGCCTAAACCATTAGAGGTACGGTAAAACTAAACATACCTTATAAAAGAGAATTTAATCCTGCATTTAAAGAGAAACAATTAAAACTTGGTTTTCCCGCCATTGGCTTCCAAGACAGCCTGAATTCGCTTTGGGTAGCTTGCTAAAAGTGACGTGAATAGATCTTGATCGTTACGCAAATTTGCTAAAACAGTTTCAATGTGTTCCGTCATTGTATCCTTCGAAAATCGATTTGCTGCAGGTTCTTGAAACAAGAGACATTCAACCTTGTCCTTTATAACTGATCCAATGTGTTCACAGACGTTCAGGTCAGGAGAATTTCCTGGCCATTCTTCATTTCCAAAGAAATCGATCTCATGGTTCCGCAACAACTGTTGAGTGGCTAATGCCTTAAAGCAGGGGGCCTTATCGTGCAGAAGTGTGACCTGATCGACATCCATAACATTGTTTGGGTTTCTTAGAAAAGGAATGACATGCTGGGATAGAATAACATCACGAAAATACTGTCCATCCCAACTCTGACCATTTGGCTTCAGCACCCACATGAGCTTCTTTGCAGTGAACAAAACAAACACACCAACACAGTCTGGACTTTTTAATAATTCGCGATAATGTTCATTGTCATCGATTTCATCTGGTGTTGTGGCCCACACTCGATCATTTTGGTAGTTAGGCCGACGTGTTACGTAAACAAAAAATTCGTCGGAGCCAGCTAAATACATGAAATCATCCACATCCCAATCTTCAAGATAATGGGCAAACCACATTCTGTTATCGATGTTAAGTTGAGTTTTTCTTGGCTTTGGAAGTTCATGCCAAGGCTTTAAACCTTGCCTATGACGGTACAGTCGAATGATCTCACCACTAACGATCTTTTCTCGCAATACTTCGATCTCTCTAGAAAGTTTAGCACAGCTGTTTTTCCGCTTACGCGTACTACTTTCAATGATGTTCTTTGTTTCCTGAGAGAGTTGCAAATTTGGGCGCCCAGAGTTGGTTGTGTCCATTTCACATTCATCCAAAGTTTTATTCCAATTTATTTTGACGAAGTCCTCACTTCTTCGCAACTTTTTGGCAACCCATGAACGTGTTATAAAGGTGCTCTAGCATCACGAGCTTCCCGAAATGTTATTGCTCGTATGCGATCTATCACACGTTGCCTCTCCGAATCACCAATTAATTGAGAAGCCATGATATTATCATTTTATCAGCTAGAGTAATTTTAATACCAGCAATAAATAAAGAATTTTACATATTTTTATAATCACTAAAAACTATTTCGATATAAGTAAACATGTAAGCTGCAAATGGGGGGGCTAAGGTTTTTTGGAACCCCTTATAATAATTTAAGATGGGTTTAGGGTTATAGAATCTTTTAAGTTTAAGTCAATTATTGTTATTATTATTATTATTATTATTATAAAATCCTTTAAGCTGAAGGTCGATTATTATAAAATTCTAAATTTAAGGACAATTACTCACGATTAATTGTACAAAGAAATGAAAAATACAAATTAAAAATAGAAATGAACTATGTATTTTAATGAGCTAAACATAATTTTATAATATTCTTAAAAATAAAAGTAAATCGAGCCATAGATGAATTTCGGCCAAGAAAAAAAAGTTATTGAAATGGAAGGAAAGCATTTCGAACAACCTTTTCTTTAATAATTTCAGGTAAATTTTACATTAAAAATTATTTTTATATAATAAAAAAATATTAAAAAGGTTTAATAATTTTTGCATGTTAAGTAGAAAAATTATACTTTTTCGTTAAATGTTGATAGAATTTGAATTATTTGATATTTTAGTCTGAAAATTTGTTTGCATATAGATAAATACATATGTTTTATTGTGTAGAAGTTTTATTAAAATTAAATGACAAAAAAGAACAAACAGAACTGAAATTTAGGGTATGTACGGTCATACGGGTAAATTTCCCGACTGTACAGAGCAGGATAAATTAGGTACATGATCGATTAACTATTACACTATTTCTGTCATCATATAATCACAATAATTATAAAACTCGTTACAAACATTTGTAAAACGGTTTTGGTTGCAAACAATAAATATGTCATTTTACCTATATATTTATATACGCAACAATGGCATGAAAAGAAAAGGCAAATCGGTCAATTTCCTTCTTACAAACAAAAAAAAAAGGTTAAACTAAAGACGCAAACCGGTCAATTCAGGTTGAATTTAATTCTCTTTTACAACAAAAAAAAAGGTTGAATTAAATTCTTAAATTACATTTTCTTAAATTAAATTATCTTAAACTACAAAGAAAAAGTTGAATTCAATTGACTGCATTGAAATGACTTGGGACTTGAAAACTGACTTGGGACTTGAAAACTGACTTGGGACTTGAAAACTAACTTGGGACTTGAAAACTAACTTGGGACTTGAAAACTAACTTGGGACTTGAAAACTAACTTGGGACTTGAAAACTAACTTCAAATAAAACTAACTTCAAATAAAACTAACTTCAAGTACTTCTGTAATCTCTGGGGCGGTTGTCCCTCTGGATGCAACCTTTTGACTTGAACTGCTATCAAGTATTTCTATAAATCTCTGGGGCGGTTGTCCCTCTGGATGCAACCTTTTGACTTGAACTGCTATCAAGTATTTCTATAAATCTCTGGGGCGGTTGTCCCTCTGGATGCAACCTTCTGACTTGAACTCTTATCAAGTATTTCTATAAATCTCTGGGGCGGTTGTCCCTCTTGGATGCAACCTATTGACTTGAACTCTTATCAAGTATTTCTATAAATCTCTGGGGCGGTTGTTCCTCTTGGATGCAACCTTCTGACTTGAACTCTTATCAAGTATTTCTATAAATCTCTGGGGCGGTTGTCCCTCTGGATGCAACCTTCTGACTTGAACTCTTATCAAGTATTTCTATAAATCTCTGGGGCGGTTGTCCCTCTTGGATGCAACCTATTGACTTGAACTCTTATCAAGTATTTCTATAAATCTCTGGGGCGGTTGTCCCTCTTGGATGCAACCTTCTGACTTGAACTCTTATCAAGTATTTCTATAAATCTCTGGGGCGGTTGTCCCTCTGGGTTACAACCAACTGAATCTGAAAACTGATTTGCAACTTATTTGCAACTAAACTGACTCGAAACTACTTCGAGTATCTCTCTAAATCTATAAACTCGAAATAAACTCTCTCTTTCTTAATTTGCAAGTCAATTCAATTCAATAATTTAAAAAATTGTAAACAAAAATAAAAAATGTAAACATTTCACTCGAATGTACGCGAAGGTACGGTACTATTATGTTTGGTACATAAAATAAAATTATTCTATACTGACTATAATAGTGAAAATAATTCTGTGACAATTAACTTCTGTGACAATTAACTTCTGTGACTTTTAACTTCTGTGACTTTTAACTTCTGTGACTTTAACTCTGTTAAAATACTGTTTCACTAAAAAATGTATCACTGGTGTCTGAAATGTGCACTGTTTCTTGAAAATTCTGGCTTGATACTCATTATTAACTGTTAATAATACTGACTTTTCAAATGTTTACAAATTTCTTAAAAAAACACAACTCTGTACTTAACAAAATTTCTACGGCGAAATCCTTAGAGACGTGTCCTGAAGACATGTCTTGCTGGCTACTTCTTCTTGGATGAAAACTAGGCGTGGAGAACTTGGAGTCGTGACACACCGGTTCAAGGGTTGATGTTACGAACTGGCAGTCGTGACACGCCGGTCAACTGGTGGGTCTTATTATCTTGGTAGTAGGGTCGCCAAATGTTATCCTGGCTATAGGGTCGCCACTGTTTGTTATCCTCCTTCTTCTATGTGCTTATGGGTTGTCTCGAAGTCTATGGGCGTTCTTGTTTGGGAGGCAGCAACGGATATTTTCACGCGATACTTTTCTTCTATAACATTCTAATTCTTTTCTCTCGCTATAGGGTCGACAGTTGTTAATTCTTCTCTTTCTATAATACTCTGATACTTTCTCTTGGTACTAAACTTATCGACTTTACTGACTAAATTCCTGAAGAGAACAAGGCTCGAAGGAAAAGCTAAAAAAACTTCTTTTACTGTAGTTTACTTCTAAAAATGTACAGGTAGTGCTCTGAATTTACAGGGGTAGAGGTTCGACCTCTTTCGACCATGGCTCAGCCTGGAATCTAAAAAAATTAAGGAGGCAAGGGGCCTCTGCCCCCTCCTCGCACGAGGCTGCTAACAAGGGAGTCTCGTAGCAGTGACCAAAGAAGAGTGCCGTAATGAAGTGAAGTCAATTTTACAAATACATGTATCATATAAGTCTAAATGTTGGGGGAAGGCAGTTGAAGGTTAAGTTCTCACCTTTTAGACACATGATCAGATGTTTGAAAGATGCCAAATAAAAAAAAAATAAAAATAAAAACTAATCTTTTTTTTTTTTGCCGATTCTTCATTTCTGAAGGCGATGTCATTTCGTAGTAGTACATAAGTACAATTTAAGTACACCACTGAGCACATTTTCGTTTTGGTCTATTACAATTATGATTGCGTTTATGGATTACTTCACATTCGCTTATGATTGTCCATTACAGTTCTATTAAAGTACATTCTTACATTATATATTAAGTCATTACATTCAATTACAGTTTCATTGAAGTACATTACGTCGTTTACCATTCTTACAGTTTTTTTTATATTTAATTTGGTTATAATATATGGTTATAATATATGGTTATTATATATGGTTATTATATATGGTTATTAGTACAACACAAGTACATGGGCACATACAAGATAATTTATATACAACATAATATGTTATATTATGTTATAATATGTTATAAATTTGGATCAGAGCGAGAGGAGATTTTTATCTCAGAACGTTCGACTTTTCTGTGATCAGCAAATTCGACCACTACCCAAGCATTTATGAATATCTTGCGAGGGGTGAACGCACTTGAAAAAAAAATAAATAAAAAATACATGTGGACGTATTTTACATGTACGTAACAATAGGTTGTTTGCGTAATATAGACACGCGTAAAATATGGACTGATAGGTTGATAGGCATCAGTAGACAATAGGTAGGACACAACATAAATAGTGATGTATAGAGAATGAAGTTTTTTTTTTTATTATTATTAAAGAATTTACCATATATTGAACATGAAAGATATCCACATACGAAATGGGTGATTCAGTATTGGCGGTATGGAAACGTGAAGAGAATTAAGTTACTTTATGACGTCATAGTTATTCACATTATGTCATACGTACAGTGTAACTAAGTCATTATTTGGGAGGACCTAAAAGAAACGAATTAAAGACAAAGAGTGGGTATCAAGGACTAAGAAGCACAACTACGGGTTCCAATTCTGTTATATGCAATGTGTATGCATAATCTAGGGTCGAGGGTGAGATGCAAGACAATCATAATTAATTATAATAACTTCTATAATAAATGGAAAATGGATACGACTAATCCATAGAAATGGTAGATCGTAGGGTTGTGACACAAACAAAAATAGGAAGCTACAAGTAAAATTATTATCCAAACTCACGTTAAGCGATTTTGGTTCTTATGTAAAAATGAATATTGATTATTCATTATTTATTTTTACATTGCTCTCCCCTTTAAAATGATATTTGTACAATAATACAGGGCTATTCAAAATGATTCACCTGATTTCAAATGAGAATATTTTTTAATGTTACAAATACAGTGCGATTTGTGATACATCAACCAAAAGAAAAACTGTCCAAATTTTGTCTCTCACCTCATAAATGCTCTATGTGACTTCCCCTAGTTACACGAGCAACGTCGACACGATAGTCGAATTCCTCCCATACTCGCTCCAGCATGTCCGTTGTCACTGACTCTACGGCAGTAACAATGCGAGTTCGGAGCTCATCCAAAGATCTGGGCAACGGTGGCACGTACACAGTATCCTTAACGTATCCCCAAAGGAAGAAGTTGCACATTGTAAGATCCAGCGACCTAGGGGGCCAGCTGTGGAGCACCAAGTCATGGGGCCCGCTGCGACCAATCCAACGGCGAGTGAGCCATTTTCATACTGACTGTTTGTTGCTAGGCTAGGCCATGGTGTGACTTTGGAGCCCTCTCGCGGTGATCTTGTAAAACTAGGAGATTTCCTCTTTCATGTGGTGTATGCCCAGTTGATGCACGGTTGATAGGTACGGAAGTATTCTCAGTTGAAATCGGATGAATCCCTTTGAATAACCCTGTATAATAGGATACAATTCATACAATACAATACAATTGAGAAAATAACATCCTAACTATATTCAAGTTAGATAACGATTTTTTTCTTTACATTACAAGTTTTATACAGAATAAGTGAGTTCGGGTGGTTGGGTACAATGCAGAGCAATCAAATTTTTAACATGACACTCGCTATTATAGAATATAAAAATTCAAAGATTAAAACTTTAGTTTTATGCAAACAGACTAAAAGGATTAATACGTTAATTTAGACAAACAATTAAGTTAGACAAAGAATGATATTGTTAATTTTTTTTAAACATTTTATTTTTCTGTGGGGAAAATTACATGCATAATGAATAGTAGGTAAACGGGAAAAATCTATATTATTTTTCAAAGTTACCCTGATCGTCCAATCTATAACTAATTTTATTGACTATTGTAGGTAAAAAAACGAATTACGTAATGGATGATGTATAGACCGGTGGTCTAGTGTGTATTTGTGTGTATTAGGTACAAAGTGTGTATCTTACAATTTTGAGGGACAGATTAGCTGAGAGGATTGTTAAATGAACTGAATAAATGCCTGAGCAAAAATTTATATAGTAAGCAAAAATGCTTAAGACTATATAAATAGCATAGTTAGCACTTACACGCAATGAGATAGTTTATTGTGATATCCAATGATTTTAGCATAAGGTTTGTATATATATATATAGTGTGCATACATGCGTGTGTATGTGTAGGGATTTGGAAGGTTTTTGAATTAACAAAGTTTAAAAATAATGTACGGGGCTCCAATAAACCTTAGCCCCCCCCCCCGCCCATGGCCTAAACCATTAGAGGTACGGTAAAACTAAACATACCTTATAAAAGAGAATTTAATCCTGCATTTAAAGAGAAACAATTAAAACTTGGTTTTCCCGCCATTGGCTTCCAAGACAGCCTGAATTCGCTTTGGGTAGCTTGCTAAAAGTGACGTGAATAGATCTTGATCGTTACGCAAATTTGCTAAAACAGTTTCAATGTGTTCCGTCATTGTATCCTTCGAAAATCGATTTGCTGCAGGTTCTTGAAACAAGAGACATTCAACCTTGTCCTTTATAACTGATCCAATGTGTTCACAGACGTTCAGGTCAGGAGAATTTCCTGGCCATTCTTCATTTCCAAAGAAATCGATCTCATGGTTCCGCAACAACTGTTGAGTGGCTAATGCCTTAAAGCAGGGGGCCTTATCGTGCAGAAGTGTGACCTGATCGACATCCATAACATTGTTTGGGTTTCTTAGAAAAGGAATGACATGCTGGGATAGAATAACATCACGAAAATACTGTCCATCCCAACTCTGACCATTTGGCTTCAGCACCCACATGAGCTTCTTTGCAGTGAACAAAACAAACACACCAACACAGTCTGGACTTTTTAATAATTCGCGATAATGTTCATTGTCATCGATTTCATCTGGTGTTGTGGCCCACACTCGATCATTTTGGTAGTTAGGCCGACGTGTTACGTAAACAAAAAATTCGTCGGAGCCAGCTAAATACATGAAATCATCCACATCCCAATCTTCAAGATAATGGGCAAACCACATTCTGTTATCGATGTTAAGTTGAGTTTTTCTTGGCTTTGGAAGTTCATGCCAAGGCTTTAAACCTTGCCTATGACGGTACAGTCGAATGATCTCACCACTAACGATCTTTTCTCGCAATACTTCGATCTCTCTAGAAAGTTTAGCACAGCTGTTTTTCCGCTTACGCGTACTACTTTCAATGATGTTCTTTGTTTCCTGAGAGAGTTGCAAATTTGGGCGCCCAGAGTTGGTTGTGTCCATTTCACATTCATCCAAAGTTTTATTCCAATTTATTTTGACGAAGTCCTCACTTCTTCGCAACTTTTTGGCAACCCATGAACGTGTTATAAAGGTGCTCTAGCATCACGAGCTTCCCGAAATGTTATTGCTCGTATGCGATCTATCACACGTTGCCTCTCCGAATCACCAATTAATTGAGAAGCCATGATATTATCATTTTATCAGCTAGAGTAATTTTAATACCAGCAATAAATAAAGAATTTTATATTTTTATAATCACTAAAAACTATTTCGATATAAGTAAACATGTAAGCTGCAAATGGGGGGGCTAAGGTTTTTTGGAACCCCTTATAATAATTTAAGATGGGTTTAGGGTTATAGAATCTTTTAAGTTTAAGTCAATTATTGTTTTATTATTATTATTATTATTATTATAAAATCCTTTAAGCTGAAGGTCGATTATTATAAAATTCTAAATTTAAGGACAATTACTCACGATTAATTGTACAAAGAAATGAAAAATACAAATTAAAAATAGAAATGAACTATGTATTTTAATGAGCTAAACATAATTTTATAATATTCTTAAAAATAAAAGTAAATCGAGCCATAGATGAATTTCGGCCAAGAAAAAAAAGTTATTGAAATGGAAGGAAAGCATTTCGAACAACCTTTTCTTTTAATAATTTCAGGTAAATTTTACATTAAAAATTATTTTTATATAATAAAAAAATATTAAAAAGGTTTAATAATTTTTGCATGTTAAGTAGAAAAATTATACTTTTTCGTTAAATGTTGATAGAATTTGAATTATTTGATATTTTAGTCTGAAAATTTGTTTGCATATAGATAAATACATATGTTTTATTGTGTAGAAGTTTTATTAAAATTAAATGACAAAAAAGAACAAACAGAACTGAAATTTAGGGTATGTACGGTCATACGGGTAAATTTCCCGACTGTACAGAGCAGGATAAATTAGGTACATGATCGATTAACTATTACACTATTTCTGTCATCATATAATCACAATAATTATAAAACTCGTTACAAACATTTGTAAAACGGTTTTGGTTGCAAACAATAAATATGTCATTTTACCTATATATTTATATACGCAACAATGGCATGAAAAGAAAAGGCAAATCGGTCAATTTCCTTCTTACAAACAAAAAAAAAGGTTAAACTAAAGACGCAAACCGGTCAATTCAGGTTGAATTTAATTCTCTTTTACAACAAAAAAAAAGGTTGAATTAAATTCTTAAATTACATTTTCTTAAATTAAATTATCTTAAACTACAAAGAAAAAGTTGAATTCAATTGACTGCATTGAAATGACTTGGGACTTGAAAACTGACTTGGGACTTGAAAACTGACTTGGGACTTGAAAACTAACTTGGGACTTGAAAACTAACTTGGGACTTGAAAACTAACTTGGGACTTGAAAACTAACTTGGGACTTGAAAACTAACTTCAAATAAAACTAACTTCAAATAAAACTAACTTCAAGTACTTCTGTAATCTCTGGGGCGGTTGTCCCTCTGGATGCAACCTTTTGACTTGAACTGCTATCAAGTATTTCTATAAATCTCTGGGGCGGTTGTCCCTCTGGATGCAACCTTTTGACTTGAACTGCTATCAAGTATTTCTATAAATCTCTGGGGCGGTTGTCCCTCTGGATGCAACCTTCTGACTTGAACTCTTATCAAGTATTTCTATAAATCTCTGGGGCGGTTGTCCCTCTTGGATGCAACCTATTGACTTGAACTCTTATCAAGTATTTCTATAAATCTCTGGGGCGGTTGTTCCTCTTGGATGCAACCTTCTGACTTGAACTCTTATCAAGTATTTCTATAAATCTCTGGGGCGGTTGTCCCTCTGGATGCAACCTTCTGACTTGAACTCTTATCAAGTATTTCTATAAATCTCTGGGGCGGTTGTCCCTCTTGGATGCAACCTATTGACTTGAACTCTTATCAAGTATTTCTATAAATCTCTGGGGCGGTTGTCCCTCTTGGATGCAACCTTCTGACTTGAACTCTTATCAAGTATTTCTATAAATCTCTGGGGCGGTTGTCCCTCTGGGTTACAACCAACTGAATCTGAAAACTGATTTGCAACTTATTGCAACTAAAACTGACTCGAAACTACTTCGAGTATCTCTCTAAATCTATAAACTCGAAATAAACTCTCTCTTTCTTAATTTGCAAGTCAATTCAATTCAATAATTTAAAAAAATTGTAAACAAAAATAAAAAATGTAAACATTTCACTCGAATGTACGCGAAGGTACGGTACTATTATGTTTGGTACATAAAATAAAATTATTCTATACTGACTATAATAGTGAAAATAATTCTGTGACAATTAACTTCTGTGACAATTAACTTCTGTGACTTTTAACTTCTGTGACTTTTAACTTCTGTGACTTTAACTCTGTTAAAATTACTGTTTCACTAAAAAATGTATCACTGGTGTCTGAAATGTGCACTGTTTCTTGAAAATTCTGGCTTGATACTCATTATTAACTGTTAATAATACTGACTTTTCAAATGTTTACAAATTTCTTAAAAAAACAACAACTCTGTACTTAACAAAATTTCTACGGCGAAATCCTTAGAGACGTGTCCTGAAGACATGTCTTGCTGGCTACTTCTTCTTGGATGAAAACTAGGCGTGGAGAACTTGGAGTCGTGACACACCGGTTCAAGGGTTGATGTTACGAACTGGCAGTCGTGACACGCCGGTCAACTGGTGGGTCTTATTATCTTGGTAGTAGGGTCGCCAAATGTTATCCTGGCTATAGGGTCGCCACTGTTTGTTATCCTCCTTCTTCTATGTGCTTATGGGTTGTCTCGAAGTCTATGGGCGTTCTTGTTTGGGAGGCAGCAACGGATATTTTCTCGCGATACTTTTCTTCTATAACATTCTAATTCTTTTCTCTCGCTATAGGGTCGACAGTTGTTAATTCTTCTCTTTCTATAATACTCTGATACTTTCTCTTGGTACTAAACTTATCGACTTTACTGACTAAATTCCTGAAGAGAACAAGGCTCGAAGGAAAAGCTAAAAAAACTTCTTTTACTGTAGTTTACTTCTAAAAATGTACAGGTAGTGCTCTGAATTTACAGGGGTAGAGGTTCGACCTCTTTCGACCATGGCTCAGCCTGGAATCTAAAAAAATTAAGGAGGCAAGGGGCCTCTGCCCCCTCCTCGCAACGAGGCTGCTAACAAGGGAGTCTCGTAGCAGTGACCAAAGAAGAGTGCCGTAATGAAGTGAAGTCAATTTTACAAATACATGTATCATATAAGTCTAAATGTTGGGGGAAGGCAGTTGAAGGTTAAGTTCTCACCTTTTAGACACATGATCAGATGTTTGAAAGATGCCAAATAAAATAAAAAAATAAAAATAAAAACTAATCTTATTTTTTTTTTTGCCGATTCTTCATTTCTGAAGGCGATGTCATTTCGTAGTAGTACATAAGTACAATTTAAGTACACCACTGAGCACATTTTCGTTTTGGTCTATTACAATTATGATTGCGTTATGGATTACTTCACATTCGCTTATGATTGTCCATTACAGTTCTATTAAAGTACATTCTTACATTATATATTAAGTCATTACATTCAATTACAGTTTCATTGAAGTACATTACGTCGTTTACCATTCTTACAGTTTTTTTATATTTATATGGTTATATATATGGTTATAATATATGGTTATTATATATGGTTATTATATATGGTTATTAGTACAACACAAGTACATGGGCACATACAAGATAATTTATATACAACATAATATGTTATATTATGTTATAATATGTTATAAATTTGGATCAGAGCGAGAGGAGATTTTTATCTCAGAAGCGTTCGACTTTTCTGTGATCAGCAAATTCGACCACTTACCCAAGCATTTATGAATATCTTGCGAGGGGTGAACGCACTTGAAAAAAAAATAAATAAAAAATACATGTGGACGTATTTTACATGTACGTAACAATAGGTTGTTTGCGTAATATAGACACGCGTAAAATATGGACTGATAGGTTGATAGGCATCAGTAGACAATAGGTAGGACACAACATAAATAGTGATGTATAGAGAATGAAGTTTTTTTTTTATTATTATTATTAAAGAATTTACCATATATTGAACATGAAAGATATCCACATACGAAATGGGTGATTCAGTATTGGCGGTATGGAAACGTGAAGAGAATTAAGTTACTTTATGACGTCATAGTTATTCACATTATGTCATACGTACAGTGTAACTAAGTCATTATTTGGGAGGACCTAAAAGAAACGAATTAAAGACAAAGAGTGGGTATCAAGGACTAAGAAGCACAACTACGGGTTCCAATTCTGTTATATGCAATGTGTATGCATAATCTAGGGTCGAGGGTGAGATGCAAGACAATCATAATTAATTATAATACTTCTATAATAAATGGAAAATGGATACGACTAATCCATAGAAATGGTAGATCGTAGGGTTGTGACACAAACAAAAATAGGAAGCTACAAAAAAACAAGTAAATTATTATCCAAACTCACGTTAAGCGATTTTGGTTCTTATGTAAAAATGAATATTGATTATTCATTATTTATTTTTACATTGCTCTCCCCTTTAAAATGATATTTGTACAATAATACAGGGCTATTCAAAATGATTCACCTGATTTCAAATGAGAATATTTTTTAATGTTACAAATACAGTGCGATTTGTGATACATCAACCAAAAGAAAAACTGTCCAAATTTTGTCTCTCACCTCATAAATGCTCTATGTGACTTCCCCTAGTTACACGAGCAACGTCGACACGATAGTCGAATTCCTCCCATACTCGCTCCAGCATGTCCGTTGTCACTGACTCTACGGCAGTAACAATGCGAGTTCGGAGCTCATCCAAAGATCTGGGCAACGGTGGCACGTACACAGTATCCTTAACGTATCCCCAAAGGAAGAAGTTGCACATTGTAAGATCCAGCGACCTAGGGGGCCAGCTGTGGAGCACCAAGTCATGGGGCCCGCTGCGACCAATCCAACGGCGAGTGAGCCATTTTCATACTGACTGTTTGTTGCTAGGCTAGGCCATGGTGTGACTTTGGAGCCCTCTCGCGGTGATCTTGTAAAACTAGGAGATTTCCTCTTTCATGTGGTGTATGCCCAGTTGATGCACGGTTGATAGGTACGGAAGTATTCTCAGTTGAAATCGGATGAATCCCTTTGAATAACCCTGTATAATAGGATACAATTCATACAATACAATACAATTGAGAAAATAACATCCTAACTATATTCAAGTTAGATAACGATTTTTTTCTTTACATTACAAGTTTTATACAGAATAAGTGAGTTCGGGTGGTTGGGTACAATGCAGAGCAATCAAATTTTTAACATGACACTCGCTATTATAGAATATAAAAATTCAAAGATTAAAACTTTAGTTTTATGCAAACAGACTAAAAGGATTAATACGTTAATTTAGACAAACAATTAAGTTAGACAAAGAATGATATTGTTAATTTTTTTTAAACATTTTATTTTTCTGTGGGGAAAATTACATGCATAATGAATAGTAGGTAAACGGGAAAAATCTATATTATTTTTCAAAGTTACCCTGATCGTCCAATCTATAACTAATTTTATTGACTATTGTAGGTAAAAAAACGAATTACGTAATGGATGATGTATAGACCGGTGGTCTAGTGTGTATTTGTGTGTATTAGGTACAAAGTGTGTATCTTACAATTTTGAGGGACAGATTAGCTGAGAGGATTGTTAAATGAACTGAATAAATGCCTGAGCAAAAATTTATATAGTAAGCAAAAATGCTTAAGACTATATAAATAGCATAGTTAGCACTTACACGCAATGAGATAGTTTATTGTGATATCCAATGATTTTAGCATAAGGTTTGTATATATATAGTGTATATAGTGTGCATACATGCGTGTGTATGTGTAGGGATTTGGAAGGTTTTTGAATTAACAAAGTTTAAAAATAATGTACGGGGCTCCAATAAACCTTAGCCCCCCCCCCCGCCCATGGCCTAAACCATTAGAGGTACGGTAAAACTAAACATACCTTATAAAAGAGAATTTAATCCTGCATTTAAAGAGAAACAATTAAAACTTGGTTTTCCCGCCATTGGCTTCCAAGACAGCCTGAATTCGCTTTGGGTAGCTTGCTAAAAGTGACGTGAATAGATCTTGATCGTTACGCAAATTTGCTAAAACAGTTTCAATGTGTTCCGTCATTGTATCCTTCGAAAATCGATTTGCTGCAGGTTCTTGAAACAAGAGACATTCAACCTTGTCCTTTATAACTGATCCAATGTGTTCACAGACGTTCAGGTCAGGAGAATTTCCTGGCCATTCTTCATTTCCAAAGAAATCGATCTCATGGTTCCGCAACAACTGTTGAGTGGCTAATGCCTTAAAGCAGGGGGCCTTATCGTGCAGAAGTGTGACCTGATCGACATCCATAACATTGTTTGGGTTTCTTAGAAAAGGAATGACATGCTGGGATAGAATAACATCACGAAAATACTGTCCATCCCAACTCTGACCATTTGGCTTCAGCACCCACATGAGCTTCTTTGCAGTGAACAAAACAAACACACCAACACAGTCTGGACTTTTTAATAATTCGCGATAATGTTCATTGTCATCGATTTCATCTGGTGTTGTGGCCCACACTCGATCATTTTGGTAGTTAGGCCGACGTGTTACGTAAACAAAAAATTCGTCGGAGCCAGCTAAATACATGAAATCATCCACATCCCAATCTTCAAGATAATGGGCAAACCACATTCTGTTATCGATGTTAAGTTGAGTTTTTCTTGGCTTTGGAAGTTCATGCCAAGGCTTTAAACCTTGCCTATGACGGTACAGTCGAATGATCTCACCACTAACGATCTTTTCTCGCAATACTTCGATCTCTCTAGAAAGTTTAGCACAGCTGTTTTTCCGCTTACGCGTACTACTTTCAATGATGTTCTTTGTTTCCTGAGAGAGTTGCAAATTTGGGCGCCCAGAGTTGGTTGTGTCCATTTCACATTCATCCAAAGTTTTATTCCAATTTATTTTGACGAAGTCCTCACTTCTTCGCAACTTTTTGGCAACCCATGAACGTGTTATAAAGGTGCTCTAGCATCACGAGCTTCCCGAAATGTTATTGCTCGTATGCGATCTATCACACGTTGCCTCTCCGAATCACCAATTAATTGAGAAGCCATGATATTATCATTTTATCAGCTAGAGTAATTTTAATACCAGCAATAAATAAAGAATTTTACATATTTTATAATCACTAAAAACTATTTCGATATAAGTAAACATGTAAGCTGCAAATGGGGGGGCTAAGGTTTTTTGGAACCCCTTATAATAATTTAAGATGGGTTTAGGGTTATAGAATCTTTTAAGTTTAAGTCAATTATTGTTATTATTATTATTATTATTATTATAAAATCCTTTAAGCTGAAGGTCGATTATTATAAAATTCTAAATTTAAGGACAATTACTCACGATTAATTGTACAAAGAAATGAAAAATACAAATTAAAAATAGAAATGAACTATGTATTTTAATGAGCTAAACATAATTTTATAATATTCTTAAAAATAAAAGTAAATCGAGCCATAGATGAATTTCGGCCAAGAAAAAAAAGTTATTGAAATGGAAGGAAAGCATTTCGAACAACCTTTTCTTTTAATAATTTCAGGTAAATTTTACATTAAAAATTATTTTTATATAATAAAAAAATATTAAAAAGGTTTAATAATTTTTGCATGTTAAGTAGAAAAATTATACTTTTTCGTTAAATGTTGATAGAATTTGAATTATTTGATATTTTAGTCTGAAAATTTGTTTGCATATAGATAAATACATATGTTTTATTGTGTAGAAGTTTTATTAAAATTAAATGACAAAAAAGAACAAACAGAACTGAAATTTAGGGTATGTACGGTCATACGGGTAAATTTCCCGACTGTACAGAGCAGGATAAATTAGGTACATGATCGATTAACTATTACACTATTTCTGTCATCATATAATCACAATAATTATAAAACTCGTTACAAACATTTGTAAAACGGTTTTGGTTGCAAACAATAAATATGTCATTTTACCTATATATTTATATACGCAACAATGGCATGAAAAGAAAAGGCAAATCGGTCAATTTCCTTCTTACAAACAAAAAAAAAGGTTAAACTAAAGACGCAAACCGGTCAATTCAGGTTGAATTTAATTCTCTTTTACAACAAAAAAAAAGGTTGAATTAAATTCTTAAATTACATTTTCTTAAATTAAATTATCTTAAACTACAAAGAAAAAGTTGAATTCAATTGACTGCATTGAAATGACTTGGGACTTGAAAACTGACTTGGGACTTGAAAACTGACTTGGGACTTGAAAACTAACTTGGGACTTGAAAACTAACTTGGGACTTGAAAACTAACTTGGGACTTGAAAACTAACTTGGGACTTGAAAACTAACTTGGGACTTGAAAACTAACTTCAAATAAAACTAACTTCAAATAAAACTAACTTCAAGTACTTCTGTAATCTCTGGGGCGGTTGTCCCTCTGGATGCAACCTTTTGACTTGAACTGCTATCAAGTATTTCTATAAATCTCTGGGGCGGTTGTCCCTCTGGATGCAACCTTTTGACTTGAACTGCTATCAAGTATTTCTATAAATCTCTGGGGCGGTTGTCCCTCTGGATGCAACCTTCTGACTTGAACTCTTATCAAGTATTTCTATAAATCTCTGGGGCGGTTGTCCCTCTTGGATGCAACCTATTGACTTGAACTCTTATCAAGTATTTCTATAAATCTCTGGGGCGGTTGTTCCTCTTGGATGCAACCTTCTGACTTGAACTCTTATCAAGTATTTCTATAAATCTCTGGGGCGGTTGTCCCTCTGGATGCAACCTTCTGACTTGAACTCTTATCAAGTATTTCTATAAATCTCTGGGGCGGTTGTCCCTCTTGGATGCAACCTATTGACTTGAACTCTTATCAAGTATTTCTATAAATCTCTGGGGCGGTTGTCCCTCTTGGATGCAACCTTCTGACTTGAACTCTTATCAAGTATTTCTATAAATCTCTGGGGCGGTTGTTCCTCTTGGATGCAACCTTCTGACTTGAACTCTTATCAAGTATTTCTATAAATCTCTGGGGCGGTTGTCCTCTGGATGCAACCTTCTGACTTGAACTCTATCAAGTATTTCTATAAATCTCTGGGGCGGTTGTCCCTCTTGGATGCAACCTATTGACTTGAACTCTTATCAAGTATTTCTATAAATCTCTGGGGCGGTTGTCCCTCTGGGATGCAACCTCTGACTTGAACTCTTATCAAGTATTTCTATAAATCTCTGGGGCGGTTGTCCCTCTGGGTTACAACAACTGAATCTGAAAACTGATTTGCAACTTATTTGCAACTAAAACTGACTCGAAACTACTTCGAGTATCTCTCTAAATCTATAACTCGAAATAAACTCTCTCTTTCTTAATTTGCAAGTCAATCAATTCATAATTTAAAAAATTGTAAACAAAAATAAAAAAATGTATACATTTCACTCGAATGTACGCGAAGGTACGGTACTATTATGTTTGGTACATAAATAAAATTATTTATACTGACTATAATAGTGAAAATATTCTGTGACATTAACTTCTGTGACAATTAACTTCTGTGACTTTTAACTTCTGTGACTTTTAACTTCTGTGACTTTAACTCTGTTAAAATTACTGTTTCACTAAAAAATGTATCACTGTGTCTGAAATGTGCACTGTTTCTTGAAATTCTGGCTTGATACTCATTATTAACTGTTAATAATACTGACTTTTCAAATGTTTACAAATTTCTTAAAAAACAACAACTCTGTACTTAACAAAATTTCTACGGCGAAATTCCTTAGAGACGTGTCCTGAAGACATGTCTTGCTGGCTACTTCTTCTTGGATGAAACTAGGCGTGGAGAACTTGGAGTCGTGACACACCGGTTCAGGTTGATGTTACGAACTGGCAGTCGTGCCACACCGGTCAACTGGTGGGTCTTATTATCTTGGTAGTAGGGTCGCCAATGTTCTCCTGGTTATAAGGTCGCCACTGTTTGTTATCCTCCTTCTCTATGTGCTTATGGTTTGTCTCGAAGTCTATGGGCGTTCTTGTTTGGGAGGCAGCACGGATATTTTCGCGATACTTTTCTTCTATAACATTCTAATTCTTTTCTCTCGCTATAGGGTCGACAGTTGTTAATTCTTCTCTTTCTATAATACTCTGATACTTTCTCTTGGTACTAACTTATCGACTTTACTGACTAAATTCCTGAAGAGAACAAGGCTCGAAGGAAAAGCTAAAAAAACTTCTTTTACTGTAGTTTACTTCTAAAAATGTACAGGTAGTGCTCTGAATTTACAGGGATAGAGGTTCGACCTCTTTCGACCGTGGCTCAGCCTGGAATCTAAAAAAATTAAGGAGGCAAGGGGCCTCTGCCCCCTCCTCGCAGCGAGGCTGCTAACAAGGGAGTCTCGTAGCAGTGACCAAAGAAGAGTGCCGTAATGAAGTGAAGTCAATTTTACAAATACATGTATCATATAAGTCTAAATGTTGGGGGAAGGCAGTTGAAGGTTAAGTTCTCCCCTTTTAGACACATGATCAGATGTTTGAAAGATGCCAAATAAAAAAAAAAATAAAAATAAAAACTAATCGTATTTTTTTTTTTGCCGATTCTTCATTTCTGAAGGCGATGTCATTTCGTAGTAGTACATAAGTACAATTTAAGTACACCACTGAGCACATTTTCGTTTTGGTCTATTACAATTATGATTGCGATTATGGATTACTTCACATTCGCTTATGATTGTCCATTACAGTTCTATTAAAGTACATTCTTACATTATATATTAAGTCATTACATTCAATTACAGTTTCATTGAAGTACATTACGTCGTTTACCATTCTTACAGTTTTTTATATTTATATATGGTTATAATATATGGTTATAATATATGGTTATTATATATGGTTATTATATATGGTTATTAGTACAACACAAGTACATGGGCACATACAAGATAATTTATATACAACATAATATGTTATGTTATGTTATAATATGTTATAAATTGGATCAGAGCGAGAGGAGATTTTTATCTCAGAAGCGTTCGACTTTTCTGTGATCAGCAAATTCGACCACTTACCCAAGCATTTATGAATATCTTGCGAGGGGTGAACGCACTTGAAAAAAAATAAATAAAAAATACATGTGGACGTATTTTACATGTACGTAACAATAGGTTGTTTGCGTAATATAGACACGCGTAAAATATGGACTGATAGGTTGATAGGCATCAGTAGACAATAGGTAGGACACAACATAAATAGTGATGTATAGAGAATGAAGTTTTTTTTTTATTATTTATTAAAGAATTTACCATATATTGAACATGAAAGATATCCACATACGAAATGGGTGATTCAGTATTGGCGGTATGGAAACGTGAAGAGAATTAAGTTACTTTATGACGTCATAGTTATTCACATTATGTCATACGTACAGTGTAACTAAGTCATTATTTGGGTGGACCTAAAAGAAACGAATTAAAGACAAAGAATGGGTATCAAGGACTAAGAAGCACAACTACGGGTTCCAATCCTGTTATATGCAATGTGTATGCATAATCTAGGGTCGAGGGTGAGATGCAAGACAATCATAATTAATTATAATAACTTCTATAACAAATGGAAAATGGATACGACTAATCCATAGAAATGGTAGATCGTAGGGTTGTGACACAAACAAAAATAGGAAGCTACAAGTAAAATTATTATCCAAACTCACGTTAAGCGATTTTGGTTCTTATGTAAAAATGAATATTGATTATTCATTATTTATTTTTACATTGCTCTCCCCTTTAAAATGATATTTGTACAATAATACAGGGCTATTCAAATGATTCACCTGATTTCAAATGAGAATATTTTTTAATGTTACAAATACAGTGCGATTTGTGATACATCAACCAAAAGAAAAACTGTCCAAATTTTGTCTCTCACCTCATAAATGCTCTATGTGACTCCCCTAGTTACACGAGCAACGTCGACACGATAGTCGAATTCCTCCCATACTCGCTCCAGCATGTCCGTTGTCACTGACTCTACGGCAGTAACAATGCGAGTTCGGAGCTCATCCAAAGATCTGGGCAACGGTGGCACGTACACAGTATCCTTAACGTATCCCCAAAGGAAGAAGTTGCACATTGTAAGATCCAGCGACCTAGGGGGCCAGCTGTGGAGCACCAAGTCATGGGGCCCGCTGCGACCAATCCAACGGCGAGTGAGCCATTTTCACACTGACTGTTTGTTGCTAGGCTAGGCCATGGTGTGACTTTGGAGCCCTCTCGCGGTGATCTTGTAAAACTAGGAGATTTCCTCTTTCATGTGGTGTATGCCCAGTTGATGCACGGTTGATAGGTACGGAAGTATTCTCAGTTGAAATCGGATGAATCCCTTTGAATAACCCTGTATAATAGGATACAATTCATACAATACAATACAATTGAGAAAATAACATCCTAACTATATTCAAGTTAGATAACGATTTTTTTCTTTACATTACAAGTTTTTACAGAATAAGTGAGTTCGGGTGGTTGGGTACAATGCAGAGCAATCAAATTTTTAACATGACACTCGCTATTATAGAATATAAAAATTCAAAGATTAAAACTTTAGTTTTATGCAAACAGAATAAAAGGATTAATACGTTAATTTAGACAAACAATTAAGTTAGACAAAGAATGATATTGTTAATTTTTTTTAAACATTTTATTTTTCTGTGGGGAAAATTACATGCATAATGAATAGTAGGTAAACGGGAAAAATCTATATTATTTTTCAAAGTTACCCTGATCGTCCAATCTATAACTAATTTTATTGACTATTGTAGGTAAAAAAACGAATTACGTAATGGATGATGTATAGACCGGTGGTCTAGTGTGTATTTGTGTGTATTAGGTACAAAGTGTGTATCTTACAATTTTGAGGGACAGATTAGCTGAGAGGATTGTTAAATTAACTGAATAAATGCCTGAGCAAAATTTATATAGTAAGCAAAAATGCTTAAGACTATATAAATAGCATAGTTAGCACTTACACGCAATGAGATAGTTTATTGTGATATCCAATGATTTTAGCATAAGGTTTGTATATATATAGTGTATATAGTGTGCATACATGCGTGTGTATGTGTAGGGATTTGGAAGGTTTTTGAATTAACAAAGTTTAAAAATAATGTACGGGGCTCCAATAAACCTTAGCCCCCCCCCCCGCCCATGGCCTAACCATTAGAGGTACGGTAAAACTAAACATACCTTATAAAAGAGAATTTAATCCTGCATTTAAAGAGAAACAATTAAAACTTGGTTTTCCCGCCATTGGCTTCCAAGACAGCCTGAATTCGCTTTGGGTAGCTTGCTAAAAGTGACGTGAATAGATCTTGATCGTTACGCAAATTTGCTAAAAAGTTTCAATGTGTTCCGTCATTGTATCCTTCGAAAATCGATTTGCTGCAGGTTCTTGAAACAAGAGACATTCAACCTTGTCCTTTATAACTGATCCAATGTGTTCACAGACGTTCAGGTCAGGAGAATTTCCTGGCCATTCTTCATTTCCAAAGAAATCGATCTCATGGTTCCGCAACAACTGTTGAGTGGCTAATGCCTTAAAGCAGGGGGCCTTATCGTGCAGAAGTGTGACCTGATCGACATCCATAACATTGTTTGGGTTTCTTAGAAAAGGAATGACATGCTGGGATAGAATAATATCACGAAAATACTGTCCATCCCAACTCTGACCATTTGGCTTCAGCACCCACATGAGCTTCTTTGCAGTGAACAAAACAAACACACCAACACAGTCTGGACTTTTTAATAATTCGCGATAATGTTCATTGTCATCGATTTCATCTGGTGTTGTGGCCCACACTCGATCATTTTGGTAGTTAGGCCGACGTGTTACGTAAACAAAAAATTCGTCGGAGCCAGCTAAATACATGAAATCATCCACATCCCAATCTTCAAGATAATGGGCAAACCACATTCTGTTATCGATGTTAAGTTGAGTTTTTCTTGGCTTTGGAAGTTCATGCCAAGGCTTTAAACCTTGCCTATGACGGTACAGTCGAATGATCTCACCACTAACGATCTTTTCTCGCAATACTTCGATCTCTCTAGAAAGTTTAGCACAGCTGTTTTTCCGCTTACGCGTACTACTTTCAATGATGTTCTTTGTTTCCTGAGAGAGTTGCAAATTTGGGCGCCCAGAGTTGGTTGTGTCCATTTCACATTCATCCAAAGTTTTATTCCAATTTATTTTGACGAAGTCCTCACTTCTTCGCAACTTTTTGGCAACCCATGAACGTGTTATAAAGGTGCTCTAGCACGAGCTTCCCGAAATGTTATTGCTCGTATGCGATCTATCACACGTTGCCTCTCCGAATCACCAATTAATTGAGAAGCCATTATATTATCATTTTATCAGCTAGAGTAATTTTAATACCAGCAATAAATAAAGAATTTTATATTTTTATAATCACTAAAACTATTTCGATATAAGTAAACATGTAAGCTGCAAATGGGGGGGCTAAGGTTTTTGGAACCCCTTATAATAATTTAAGATGGGTTTAGGGTTATAGAATCTTTTAAGTTTAAGTCAATTATTGTTGTTATTATTATTATTATTATTATTATAAAAAATCCTTTAAGCTGAAGGTCGATTATTATAAAATTCTAAATTTAAGGACAATTACTCACGATTAATTGAACAAAGAAATGAAAAATACAAATTAAAAATAGAAATGAACTATGTATTTTAATGAGCTAAACATAATTTTATAATATTCTTAAAAATAAAAGTAAATCGAGCCATAGATGAATTTCGGCCAAGAAAAAAAAGTTATTGAAATGGAAGGAAAGCATTTCGAACAACCTTTTCTTTTAATAATTTCAGGTAAATTTTACATTAAAAATTATTTTTATATAATAAAAAAATATTAAAAAGGTTTAATAATTTTTGCATGTTAAGTAGAAAAATTATACTTTTTCGTTAAATGTTGATAGAATTTGAATTATTTGATATTTTAGTCTGAAAATTTGTTTGCATATAGATAAATACATATGTTTTATTGTGTAGAAGTTTTATTAAAATTAAATGACAAAAAGAACAAACAGAACTGAAATTTAGGGTATGTACGGTCATACGGGTAAATTTCCCGACTGTACAGAGCAGGATAAATTAGGTACATGATCGATTAATATTACACTATTTCTGTCATCATATAATCACAATAATTATAAAACTCGTTACAAACATTTGTAAAACGGTTTTGGTTGCAAACAATAAATATGTCATTTTACCTATATATTTATATACGCAACAATGGCATGAAAAGAAAAGGCAAATCGGTCAATTTCCTTCTTACAAACAAAAAAAAAGGTTAAACTAAAGACGCAAACCGGTCAATTCAGGTTGAATTTAATTCTCTTTTACAACAAAAAAAAAGGTTGAATTAAATTCTTAAATTACATTTTCTTAAATTAAATTATCTTAAACTACAAAGAAAAAGTTGAATTCAATTGACTGCATTGAAATGACTTGGGACTTGAAAACTGACTTGGGACTTGAAAACTGACTTGGGACTTGAAAACTAACTTGGGACTTGAAAACTAACTTGGGACTTGAAAACTAACTTGGGACTTGAAAACTAACTTGGGACTTGAAAACTAACTTGGGACTTGAAAACTAACTTCAAATAAAACTAACTTCAAATAAAACTAACTTCAAGTACTTCTGTAATCTCTGGGGCGGTTGTCCCTCTGGATGCAACCTTTTGACTTGAACTGCTATCAAGTATTTCTATAAATCTCTGGGGCGGTTGTCCCTCTGGATGCAACCTTCTGACTTGAACTCTTATCAAGTATTTCTATAAATCTCTGGGGCGGTTGTCCCTCTGGATGCAACCTTCTGACTTGAACTCTTATCAAGTATTTCTATAAATCTCTGGGGCGGTTGTCCCTCTTGGATGCAACCTATTGACTTGAACTCTTATCAAGTATTTCTATAAATCTCTGGGGCGGTTGTCCCTCTTGGATGCAACCTTCTGACTTGAACTCTTATCAAGTATTTCTATAAATCTCTGGGGCGGTTGTCCCTCTGGGTTACAACCAACTGAATCTGAAAACTGATTTGCAACTTATTTGCAACTAAAACTGACTCGAAACTACTTCGAGTATCTCTCTAAATCTATAAACTCGAAATAAACTCTCTCTTTCTTAATTTGCAAGTCAATTCAATTCAATAATTTAAAAAAATTGTAAACAAAAATAAAAAATGTAAACATTTCACTCGAATGTACGCGAAGGTACGGTACTGTTATGTTTGGTACATAAAATAAAATTATTCTATACTGACTATAATAGTGAAAATAATTCTGTGACAATTAATTTCTGTGACAATTAACTTCTGTGACTTTTAACTTCTGTGACTTTTAACTTCTGTGACTTTAACTCTGTTAAAATTACTGTTTCACTAAAAAATGTATCACTGGTGTCTGAAATGTGCACTGTTTCTTGAAAATTCTGGCTTGATACTCATTATTAACTGTTAATAATACTGACTTTTCAAATGTTTACAAATTTCTTAAAAAAACAACAACTCTGTACTTAACAAAATTTCTACGGCGAAATCCTTAGAGACGTGTCCTGAAGACATGTCTTGCTGGCTACTTCTTCTTGGATGAAAACTAGGCGTGGAGAACTTGGAGTCGTGACACACCGGTTCAAGGGTTGATGTTACGAACTGGCAGTCGTGAACGCCGGTCAACTGGTGGGTCTTATTATCTTGGTAGTAGGGTCGCCAAATGTTATCCTGTCTATAGGGTCGCCACGTTTGTTATCCTCCTTCTTCTATGTGCTTATGGGTTGTCTCGAAGTCTATGGGCGTTCTTGTTTGGGAGGCAGCAACGGATATTTTCTCGCGATACTTTTCTTCTATAACATTCTAATTCTTTTCTCTCGCTATAGGGTCGACAGTTGTTAATTCTTCTCTTTCTATAATACTCTGATACTTTCTCTTGGTACTAAACTTATCGACTTTACTGACTAAATTCCTGAAGAGAACAAGGCTCGAAGGAAAAGCTAAAAAAACTTCTTTTACTGTAGTTTACTTCTAAAAATGTACAGGTAGTGCTCTGAATTTACAGGGGTAGAGGTTCGACCTCTTTCGACCATGGCTCAGCCTGGAATCTAAAAAAATTAAGGAGGCAAGGGGCCTCTGCCCCCTCCTCGCAGCGAGGCTGCTAACAAGGGAGTCTCGTAGCAGTGACCAAAGAAGAGTGCCGTAATGAAGTGAAGTCAATTTTACAAATACATGTATCATATAAGTCTAAATGTTGGGGGAAGGCAGATGAAGGTTAAGTTCTCCCCTTTTAGACACATGATCAGATGTTTGAAAGATGCCAAATAAAAAAAATAAAATAAAAATAAAAACTAATCGTATTTTTTTTTTGCCGATTCTTCATTTCTGAAGGCGATGTCATTTCGTAGTAGTACATAAGTACAATTTAAGTACACCACTGAGCACATTTTCGTTTTGGTCTATTACAATTATGATTGCGATTATGGATTACTTCACATTCGCTTATGATTGTCCATTACAGTTCTATTAAAGTACATTCTTACATTATATATTAAGTCATTACATTCAATTACAGTTTCATTGAAGTACATTACGTCGTTTACCATTCTTACAGTTTTTTTATATTTATATATGGTTATAATATATGGTTATAATATATGGTTATTATATATGGTTATTATATATGGTTATTAGTACAACACAAGTACATGGGCACATACAAGATAATTTATATACAACATAATATGTTATATTATGTTATAATATGTTATAAATTTGGATCAGAGCGAGAGGAGATTTTTATCTCAGAAGCGTTCGACTTTTCTGTGATCAGCGTATTCGACCACTTACCCAAGCATTTATGAATATCTTGCGAAGGGTGAACGCACTTGAACAAAATAATAAAAAATACATGTGGACGTATTTTACATGTACGTAACAATAGATTGTGTGCGTAATATAGACACGCGTAAAATATGGACTGTTAGGTTGATAGACATCAGTAGACAATAGGTAGGACACAACATAAATAATGATGTATAGAGAATTAAGTTTTTTTTTTAATTATTATTATTAAAGAATTTACCATATATAGAACATGAAAGATATCCACATACGAAATGGGTGATTCAGTATTGGCGGTTTGGAAACGTGAAATGAATTAAGTTACTTTATGACGTCATAGTTATTCACATTATGTCATACGTACAGTGTAACTAAGTCATTATTTGGGAGGACCTAAAAGAAACGAATTAAAGACAAAGAGTGGGTATCAAGGACTAAGAAGCACAACTACGGGTTCCAATCCTGTTATATGCAATGTGTATGCATAATCTAGGGTCGAGGGTGAGATGTAAGACAATCATAATTAATTATAATAACTTCTATAACAAATGGAAAATGGATACGACTAATCCATAGAAATGTTAGATCGTAGGGTTGTGACACAAACAAAAATAGGAAGCTACAAGTAAAATTATTATCCAAACTCACGCTGAGCGATTTTGGTTCTTATGTAAAAATGAATATTGTTTATTCATTGTTATATTATATATATATATATATATATATATATATATATATATACTGTGAATATATAAAATAAAAGAGACCGCGCGAGAAAGATCCCTGCTAGGGCGCTCTGGGTTGAAACCGTGGAAAGATGTTTGCACGAATTTTTTAGACGAATTTTTTTCCAGAATTGTACATATATAGGCTCGCCTTTGCTTTCGATGGTTTCCGCCCGAATTGTTCATTCTGGCGAAGGTCAAGCTTTACACTCCACCATAGACCTACTTTTAAACGGGGAAATATATATATACACAGGGTGTCCATAAATTATTCACCCCATTATAAGCCTTAATAAATTCGTTATTATAGGAGCTATCTTAAAACGGTTTGCGGCAACTAATAACAACTTTATTTCGCAGAACATCCACTAGGGGCACAATGGCGACAGTGAAGGAGAAAGCAATGTGTGTGCTGTGGATGTGGGAAACCAAATCTCCAGTTACTGTACAGAGACGTTTTCGGGAGGAATATCAGAAAACTCCACCAACAAAGCATCAGAAAGGAGCTGGAAGGCCTAGTGTGTCTGAAGATAAGATAGCAGGAATTCAGGAGGCGTTTATCCGAAGTCCTACAAAATCCATCCGCCGAGCAAGCCGAGAACTGCAAATACCGCGTTCGCCAGTGCATAAAGTGGTTCACAAGAGGTTGAAACTTTATGCCTACAAATTGCAAGCCTTGCAGAAACTTCTACCAAATGACAAACCCAAACGGGTACAGTTTGCTGTTGACATTCTTGACCGTATTGATGAAGATGTGCATTTTTTTAACAATGTCGTTTTCAGTGATGAAGCGACATTCCATCTGTCTGGTAAAGTCAACAGTCACAATTGCCGTATATGGGGGATCAGAAAATCCGTATGAATTTATTGAACACGAACGCAACAGTCCCAAGATAAACGTTTGGTGTGCTCTCTCCCATAACCGTGTGATTGGACCATTTTTCTTCCATGAGAACACTGTGAAGGCTACAAATTACCTAGATATGCTTGAATGGTATGCTGCACCTCAGCTTGAGGATACGCAGCCCCGTGTCTTCTTTCAGCAAGATGGGGCACCGCCACACTGGGGATTAGAGGTGCGGAGGTTCCTCAATGAAAAGTTCCCTTCTCGTTGGATCAGGCGAGATGGCCCTATTCCATGGCCTCCTCGTTCCCCGGATATCACGCCTCTGTATTTCTTTTTATAGGGCTACACAAAGGACAGAGTGTATAAAGAAGGTTAATAACATCACAGAATTAAGACACCGGATTGAAGAGACATTAGCTTCCATCACGCAAGACATGCTTCTTAATGTTTGGAACGAAATCATCTATTACCTTGATGTTCTGCGTGCTACCAATGGGGCTCACGTGGAGGTTTACTGAATTAAAACAAAAATTTCTTGAGTTGTGTTATTAATTGTCGCAAACCGTTTTAAGATAGCTCCTATAATAACGAATTTATTAAGGCTTATAATGGGGTGAAAAATTTATGGACACCCTGTACATATATATATATAAGAGTGAGAGAGAGAGAGAGCGGGGAGGGAGACAGGTTACCCATTTTATCTCCCATTCGTGAA
The DNA here is from genome assembly GCA_023014485.1 of Bathynomus jamesi. Lineage (NCBI taxonomy): Eukaryota > Metazoa > Arthropoda > Malacostraca > Isopoda > Cirolanidae > Bathynomus > Bathynomus jamesi. The sequence continues at coordinate 60,000 of JAJOZX010001496.1, forward strand.
AAGCTGTTTACACTTCACCTTAGACCTACAGTTTAACACCGATCAATAGGTCACCCTGGCTACCACCCGCGGAAGGACGCGCCGCCGCCGAGCCAGACGCATATAATCGTAATATTTTATGGGCGTATAGACTGGTGTGTACGTGCCAAAACGAAGTATACACTGTGCCAACTGGCTGATAATGCCTGGAGGCACTGGCTGATTAAGCCGACGGCTGATTATGGTCCCTATAAGACAACGGCCGCTCGGCTGAAGTCTTAATATGCGCTTGACTCCTGTCAAGTGAACACCTCTCCTCCTCTCTCTCTTTTTCCTCTCTCTTAGGTTAGGTATACCGCTTTGGGGGTGAGGCCGTTCCATCTTCTCCCACAAAGTGGTCTCCCCCAGCGGGAGTGCATTGGAACTTGGGGGATAACTCCGCCTCCAAGTTGCATAACCCCTTGTTGCTCTGGAAGCATCCCCTCCCCCTTTAGGGGGGGTGCCTTGCAGCAAGGAGATGGTTGGCACTGGCACTGTGGGCTGCCTTGCAACAAAGGGGGAGGGGGTTGGCATTGGCACTGGTGCCTTGCAACAGTGATCAACATTAGTGATGTAGGTCACATCCGCATCCGCATCCGCGGAACATCCGCACATTTTCTCGCATCCGCATCCACACCCGCATCCGCACTTTGGACTGCGGATGTCGTGCGGATGTGGACCGTTGAGATAAAATGTCATTAATAAGCGGAAATTATCAAATTCTACTATATTAATAGAACTAGTTCATTGCGCGCAAAAGTGATGCAAGCGACAAGACGAGAGGCTGTTCTTGTATGAAGTTACTCTCTTGCAACCTACTTAGATCCACGTTACAAAGCTAAGTTATTTTCACCTAGTACATTAGAACGAGTTAAATCATCACTTGGCAAAGCAGTTGAAGAGCTTCAATCTCTTGAATCTGTCGCTTCGCCACCCACCAAAAGAATAAAAGTTTCAGTGACAGAACCAACACCTTCAACAAGCAAATCTATCACAGAATCTGTCTCTCAGTTTCTTGAGTCAAGCAGCAATGACGAGACCTACGCGATGTCAAAAGATGTAGTAAAAATGATCGAGAGCTATCACCAAGAAAAACGCCTGGCTGCATATGACAATCCTATTAGTTGGTGGAAAAATACGCAGAATATCTATCCATACTTGAGTAAACTTGCAAGGAAACATTTAGCCTGTCCTCCAACAAACGTACCAAGCGAGAGATTATTTAGCAGTGCTGGATTAATATATGATGAAAAGAGAAACAGACTGGCAGCAGAAAAGGCAGAAAAATTAATGTTCCTTAAGCATAACCTTCCTATAATTAAGTTTGAACATTAAACGATGAACATCTTAGTTTACTTTATTTTAATTACTCATTTATAAATATGCCTAATAAAACTTTAAACTTAATATAAATAGTTATCAAGCTAATTAAAGATCTCTTTCTATAAGGGTGGAGGTTGGGGAAAGAGGTCGGTGGGTGCATTTGAGTTGGGTTCACGTCCCGCATCCTGGTAACACAATTATGGTTTCTAATTGTGGCTGAAATTCAACAAAATATAACGAATTTATTTGCAGACGAATTCACTAATTGATTTCTATATTAGTTAGATGCTTGATATTATTTTATATGTTCAGAGAAAAGTACAGCAATTATTGTACAATTAATCAATTATACTACATTATAGCTACAGCTCTCTATATATAATAACTTATTATATACGTTAAACACAACAAATCTCGAATATATCCTAAAAAATAACGAAAATGTAGACATCCGCATCGCATCCGCGGATGTTGAAATCAAACATCCTCATCCGCATCCGCATCCGCGGATGTGAAAAAAATGACATCCGCTACATCACTAATCAACATTTGCAATTGCATTGCACTCTCTCCTTTTTCGCCCATACTACTTAAATTAAATACGACAGAATTTTGTTTATTCACTTTCATTTGGTTGAACCCATTATGTGAACATCTGTTACATTTGTTTTGCTTTAATTTTGTGCATACTTTAAAAGTTTATTACAACCAATATGTTGAACTGGTTTTCACAATTTTCTTAACGCATCTGATATATCATTAAGTTAATTTCATTATTTTTCTCAATTTCAGGTTAATTACTCGCCATTTCTAAAAGAAAGTTTAAAAATGCATAAATAATTTAATTTAAAAACTAATATTTTCAGGAATTACACACACACACACACACACACACACACACACACACACATACATATATATATATATATATTAATATATATATATATATATGTGTGTGTGTGTGCGTGTTTCATACATATGTTGTTTTTATATACCAGTAGTACACAGTACACTATCTGAAGATATAATAATTTAATTTACGAGATACTGTGGAATACACCACTCATTTACGATGTTATATTATTATTATTATTAATATTATTATAAATAAATGTTTAATTTATTATGGTCTGTGCATAACTTTATCGGGAGAAGACGTAATAAAAACTTTTCAAAATTACAGAAGGTAATAAATTAAAAGCATTCTTATAAATTATTCTACAAGTTTACGTCAACTTTTCAAAGCGACATTTTATCGACAAGTTTTTTAGGATTAGACCGAATTAGGTTAAGTTAACATAAGTTGGGTTAGGTTAGGATCAGTTAATTTAGGTTAAGCGAGATTATTAGATTAGTGATGAAATTTCGCTTCAGTAAAATATCTATAGTAAAATTTTTGGTGCTACTATAACGTGATTCCTACCGGTGACTTCGATACTATAGGGTGATTCCTACCCGTTTTTGTTCGAAACTACAGTACTGTAGAGTGTGATTCCTATCCAAGGTATAAATGAAAATATAATAAATATAAAATGCTATTTATTATTCAATTTTATTTATTTAAAAAATAGTTTCGGTGCTACTATAGTATGTGGTCTACCTACGATTGGTTAGGTTTAGTCACGATATTTTCGTTAAAACTAACGAAAATATCATGACTAAACCTAACCACTCGTCAAGGGCGATGGACATTGGAATGTAAACAAGCAATTAGTAAACAAAGTAATAAGCTATAATTAAAAGGTAGACCGCCGAATCGAGGTAGGAATCACGCTATAGTAGCACCAAATTTTTATCATTTGACCATCCACTTTTCATAATCAAAGCATTATTCAATGATAAAAGTCAATACTATAGAAATAATAAATGGAAGGGAAAGAGGGAGAACGAGCATATTATACGCATACATATTTAGATTCTAGTTTGATTACGAACTCGCTGTGTGTGAATGGATCAGTAAACAGTTCACACAGAATAAAAATCGTTATTTTGCGAAAAACTTGTTTATAAAGAAAACGGATTCTCTGCTTCTTTCATTCATTCACTCGTTTCGACATACAGTAGATATGAACAAGAATTGACCATGAATCGCCGAAGGCAACTTTCGTGCTCCTTCAGGACTTTCTCTTAACGATGGGACGCCTCTTATCTGTTTTCAATTGCTTCTCACTCTCGAAACATAAATCCGAATATACAATTTATGCTTATGAAACAAAGAATGCCATTAATAGAAGGTAGCTTTAATAATTACTTGTATAACAGTTCTGTTCTATTACTTGTAAGACACGAGTATATACAATGAATACATTAACATAATCATTGTTAATATATATATATATATATATATATATATTTGGGCTACGTCGTGACACCGCTTCCCAGAGATCAGCGAAGTTAAGCGACATTGGGTCTGGGTAGTAGTTGGATGGGAGACCGTCCTCTGCGCCCAGATTATGTAGCGACCCGTGGTTCGGATCCCACGTAAAGCTGTAGGTCCCCTCCGTCATATGACCTTAGATGTTGCGAAGGAGGTTAAACAACCCCAATTAAAAAAAAATATATATATATATATATAATATATACAGGGTGTTTCAGGTCGACCCTAGAAATATGGAAATCGGTGGAATTTGTATTTTGTATTTGGTACTTGAAGTTTGTCATAGTAATTCGGTAACTAATACGAAGTGGATCATTTCGATTGTCTAAGCAATTTCCGCCAATTTCCATATTTCTAAGGTCGACCTGAAACACCATATATATATATATATATATTTTTTTTTTTTGGTAAACGCGTTACTATCATATTTAATGTCATATTTAATTGAAAGAAAGTATGTTTGGACACTGTTCTAATATTTCCTAATAGCAAAATGAATTACCTATTATAGAACTATAGACTCTTTTTAATTATTTTTCATTTAGTTTTCTTTTTTCACGAATTCATGATTCTTGAGAGACGTTGTAACAGGGTGCATGTTGTAATTTTTGGATGATCCGTTGGGTGGTTGGTTATATGGTATGTGATACGTGGCTGAATTTCGTGCGTGCTTGGACTTTTGAATTTTGGTTGCTTGAAAGCGGACAGCTGGTCTTGAACTGGAAATTTTGGTGATTAAAGCGTGTAAAATTTAAAATAAACAAGTATTATCGAAGGTTTCCCTGTAAAGGAATTTTTTGTATTAGATTTGGTTGGAGACACAGCATACTGTAAGACCAGTAACCTAAGAATTGTCCTCTGCAAAAGAGGAGACGGAGTTGGGAGCCAGATCTCGCAACTGCTTGTAAGCGCCCTGAATAAACCCCATTTTTTATAAGTGCCAGTGATTTAAGTATTTAATATTGTAGGTTTAAGTTTAGGTTTAGGTTAAGTTAAATTCAGGTTAAGTTTAAGTTAAGTTTAGGTTAGGGTAATGATGACTTGTGTAGGCAGCCTGATTTACTTTGTATATATTAATATATAGTTTTGTAATCTAATGTTTTACTGTGCCTGGCTGGGACGGCCTCGCGCTGTAAAGGGGACATATATATATTCGGTTGTGGAATCCTGGTCACGGTAACAACGTTCCAAAACCCAAAATTGGTAGTTTATTTCAATATCCTTTATGATCGATTGGAAGACAGTTTTACTTGCAGCAGGATGCATCATCTTCATTCATACAGGCTGTCAGTGGATCTTCTTAAATAGAATACAGTATATACAGTATATGGAGAGAGAGAGAGAGAGAGAGAGAGAGAGAGAGAGAGAGAGATCAAACGAATGTACATGCGTGTTCGTGTTTTCTTTTTCCTTTGTGGTTATTTTCATTATAAAATTATTCACGTGTTACTTTCGTGAAGTAATTTTCATATATATATATATATATATATATATATATATACTGTATATACAGGGTATTTGTAAAGTCCGTATATATTTCAGTCAAAACGTAGCAAAAAGGGTAAAATTCAATAACAATATAATGAAGGCATACATTTAATGAATACTTAAGCATATGATTCTTCTACATGAGCACCATCAGTATCTATACAGAGTTCGAATTTGTCAGCAGCATTGTAGAACACATTTTGGAGCATGTCCCAGCTTCATTCAGATGGCATTTTAAACACCGTCGTCTTTCAACAAGATGGGGCACCTTGTCATTACGCAAACATTGTTCGGGAGTACCTAAATGAACGATTTCCAAATCGGTGGACCGGACGTGGAGGCAACAGGCCCTGGGACTGGGTGGCTCGATCTCCTGACCTAACATCCTTGGATTTCTTTGCATGGGGCTTAATCAAATCAAACGTCTATCAAACGAAGGTTACAGATCTGCAAGATTTACGTGCTCGTATCGTAACAGCAGTTACAAAAATAACCCGTCATTCTCCAAAATGTGTTCCGCAATGCTGCTGACAGATTCGAACTCTGTAGAAATACTGATGATGCTCATGTAGAATCATGTGCTTAAGTATTCATTAAATGTATACCTTCTATTATATTGTTATTGAATTTTACCCTTTTTGCTACGTTTTCACGGAAATAGATAGGGATTTTATAAACATCCTGTTTAGTACTGTTATAATTCTGTGTTGCAAGTGTTACAAGTAGGAATGATTTCAATGTTGTTGAAATCATACTTTATGGTGATGTTATGATGATTTTACAAAACGAAGAACTCAACATATTCATTAACTCGTGTATTGTTAATAACCCGTATTTATATTTCAGTCTTAACAAGCATGAAACTGAATACAGAAAATTATTATAAACACGATGTAACCAACTTTAAGTACTGAACTTTCTCTTATACATTTTTGTGAAAAACGAAAGGATGAGAATGTTTACGTCCGTAAAGTTTCTTTCAAAGTTATATATATATATATATATATATATATATATATACTCTCTTCTCTCTCTCTCTCTCTCTCTCGCTCTCTCTCTCTCTCTCTCTCTCTCTCTGCATATATATATATATATATACTGTATATCAGGGGACGGGATGCGCTTTGGTGGTGTAGTGGTTAGCGTCGCTGACTATGAATCCATCGGCCCGAGGATCGAGACCCGGTGACGGCAGCAGGCGCGCAGCAAAATCCAGCTGTTCATCCTTCCACACAATAAAGAAATTGGTGGGTAGATAAATGGGTACCATAGGTAGCTTAGTGGTTAAGACGCTGGGCTGCTGGTGGGGCGTGGTTCGGATTCCACGTTAAACTGTAGGTCTAAGGTGGTGAAAAGCTTGACCTTCATCAGAATTAACAATTTGGGCGGAAGCAAAACCAAGGTTAACCGAGGTTTTTTGAAGTATATATATATATATATATATATATATATACATATCGTATTCATACAAACTTTCTCCTTAAAAGTTACAGCCTTTTTATACATTTTTTGGAGCTGAGTTTACTTTTCCGTATAACGAAAAAATAAATAATTGTCGGTATGACGTAATCGTAGATAAGAACGCGATAAAGGTCGTACGTAGAGAGGAGAACACTAATAAAAAAAGCGAGCTCACTCTCATTAAGAGAGCCAACTTTCATGACACCATCAGAATAATAATTATCTTCATGAACAGGAAGCGCACACGAGAGAAAGTAAATTTTGAACGCAAGAAAGAAAAAAAGAAAACAAAAATGCGAGAGAAAAGAAAAAGAAAAAAAAAAGAGTTGGTTGTAATAACCATTACATTCCTTTTGAAGATTCCGGTGTTAGTGTGGTCGTGGCTTTTGATCAAGAAGGTTTATTGGGAGATTTCTTCCTCCAGTGTTCTTAGTGTACTGTGTTGACTCTTTTTTTTTTTTTTAACTGGATCGTTTCGGTAATATGAATATACTTAAATGATTTAAATGTACAAAATTATTTATTCATTACTTAAATTGAATTTATAATTATACATATATAAGCTTTGTATATATTTTACTTTCTACAGTACTTTTACATACTGAAAATGAAGACAAAGTAAGTATAGTTCTTTTTAACCAGGCTAACTTTATGTATATATATGATGCAGGAAGGAGGGGCCAAGGGCGAATGTCCGCAAAAACCACCCCCTATATGAGAAGAAGAGAGCCAAAAATCAAGGCCCAGGGTTTTCGAGATGCCTGGACACTGCGATTGAAAGATTGGAGGTCATAGACAGGACGAAAACTGGATTAAGGAAGTTTGTTCCAGATTTGACCGGTTGAGTACATGAAAGATTGAAAATACCGATAAACCCTTGCGTTACAGAGTTGGACAGAAAAGGAATGAGAAAACGTAGAAAGTCTGGTGCTGCGTGCTCCCCTTAAAGGAGGAGGCATGCAATTAGAAAGTTCAGAAGAGCAATGTCCGTTATAATAGCGATAGTAAAGAGAGAGTGAGGTAACATTGCGGCGAAGAGAGAGAGATTGAAGACAGTCGGTAAGAGGCGGGGAGTTGATGAGACGGAAAGCCTTTGATTCCACCCGAAATATATATATATATATATATATATATATATATATATATATATATATATATATGTGTGTGTGTGTATATATATATACAGGCACGTGCAGAGGGAGGGGCTAAAGTGGCTTGAGCCCTCCCATTTGCCCCTTCATGCCTCAGAAGTGCCCTTTTAAAAAAAAAATAAAAAATGCTGTGAAGAGGCTTATTTTTTTTGAAGGGGGAGGAGATGGTGCCCTTTTTGTTAACTTTCAACCCCCATCTGAAGTGTCCTGTGCATGGGCCTATATATATATATATATATATATATATATATATATATATATATATTATTATGTTATTATGTTTCAGACCAGCAAAGACCCTAGGATCTACTCATGGCTAGTCTATTTAATCGTGTTTATAATTGTGTGACCGTGTTTGTAATTGTATATATATATATATATATATATATATATATATATACTTATTATTTATTTATTAATCAATGCATTTATAGCTAAGTGGAAGAATGAAGTGTTTAACATCTTTTCACATGAAAACTGATTCCGACCATACGCCCATTTAAGGGTACGAGCAACTCGCAGTAGCTTTACCAACCATATACGGGGTCAATGTATTCAGTGGTTCATCACCAGTGAAAGCAAGAGTGCTCCGTGTTAACCCAGTCCAAAGAACATCCAAATCCGTATTCGTTTCCGCGCAATTTTCGTTATTTCTATCGCCGATACCTCCGACTGCTATCAGTCCTGCTGCATGATTCTTCAGGGGCAAGTTTGTTTCCTCCATAATGCAGCACAAATTCACTTGTATCAATTACAGTCAAGTGACACTCGTACCACTTCAGGCTTGCTCTACACAAACTGGACCAAAAACCATAAACATCTGCAATCACAAATCGTATGTATATACGAGTAGTTAGTTAGTTAGTTAGTTGGTTTTAGTTACTTAGTTAGTTTGTTATTTCTGGTGGGGAGCAGCGTCAGAACACTCGGAATTCTCAAATAGTTACAAGAAAATTCCTTTTTTTTCATTGATGGGTATTCTTCGAAGTCATGTTCTATTTAATTCAGTTGAATAAAGCATAATTTCCTTATTTTGGACCACGAAATAACATTTTGGAAACGTGTTCGGTTTCGCGATTGCGCTCTCGTTTCGTAGGAAGGTTCGTTTTGACTGGAGATTATTTATCTTCTACTGTGAAGCCTTTCATATACAATTGCGTATACACGTTCACACATGCTGTGTGCTGTCGGAGATGTCACAGTAATTAGTGGGTGCTGATCGGATGGCGGTCCTATCTATCAGTGCCTCGTTTCTTCAGTCACAGTAATCATTGGCATTGAACCATGAAATGATGCAGCTATGAAATGATAGCTTCTTTATTTAATAAATATGTACATACAGTATATAACAATTCTTCAAAACGTGCATAGTATAGATTAGATTGTGTCGTGCAGCGTTTCATGCTATCGTAAATTTATACAGTTTCCTCTAATGATTGAGGCACCAAGAAGAAGAACCTTGTCTATTCTATATTTTATTACTACTACTATTTTACTGTTAATTCGGTGCGAAAGCTTAAAGCGCTCATATGAGCGTTTCTAGCTTCCTTTATTTCAAGTCTCTCTCTCTCTCTCTCTGATCTTTCAGTTAGCTTCCAACTTCTGTAACTTCTACTTTCGGGGGGAGATATTTAAATTAACTTTGATTTTGTGTGATTGTGCCACATCTATTTAACATTGAAACAATGAATCCAGATCAATTGGATTTAATTACGTTAGATTAAGCTACGCTAGGCTAGGTTAGGTCTGTTTGGTTAGGATAGTTCTGGGTAAATATTCGGCTGCTGAACTCAAACCAGCAATTAATGACCAGAAGATACTTTTCTGATCAATTTTAAAGCGCTTTGAAAGAATCTGAGATCCGTTTTCTGTGCAAATGAGCAGTTTTAGAGATATTTTCAGTTTTCATATTTGAAGAATCGCAAATTTAGAAACAAAACGGAGCTCAAATTCCATCAAAATACATCAAAATTAACCAGAAAAATATTTACTTGTGAGGGCACTACGTAACCTAACCACACATAACCTAACTCGGAGCAATCCAAGAATAAGCACCCCAAATCAATTTAAGGTGCTTTTTCCAAGTTTCCTTGTAAGTTCCAGAAATTTTGTACACAAGTAGTTACATAACTTTTTTACAAGTTTTTATTTTTTCACATAGTCTCCATCCTTTTCTACGGCTTTCCTCCACCTCGAAACAAGGGCCTTTATTCCTTGCTGGTAAAAGTCCGTTGGGTTCCGCTGGAGCCACCTCTCAACCTCCTCAACAACCTCATCGCCACTCTGAAACCTTCTTCCACGAATAGCATCCTTCATTGGCCCAAACAAATAGAAGTCTGAAGGTGCCACACTCCGGGCTGTATGGAGGGTGGGGTAACAGTCAAGCGCATTTTTGTGATGGCCTCTCTTGTTTACAAACTGTTGTGTGGTCTTGTGTTATCATGCAAAAGAAGGACGTCTTCCAGTTTTCTCTCCGGTCGAACTCGTTTTATACGTCTCTGGAGTGTCTGTAGGGAAGCAATATATGCCTCTGAGTTGATTGTTTGTCCTTTTTTCATAATGTCCACCAGAATCACCCGTTTCATGTCCCAGAAGATGGTGGCCATAACCTTTCCTGCAGAGGGAGCCATTTTGAACTTTTTCTTGCGTGAGTAGTCTGCGTGATGCCACTCCATGGATTGTCGTTTTGTTTCAGGTTCAAAGTGGTGTACCCAAGTCTCATCCCCAGTCACAACTCGTGAAAGGAAGTCATCCCCTTCTATCTCGCATCGAACCAACGAGTCAGAAGCAATTTCTTTTCTTTGGGCTTTGTGATCTTCAGTCAGTTGGCGAAACAAACCGTACAAACCGTGAACACACTTTTGAGTATCCCAGTTGCTGAATTATCGTATTCACACTTCTTTCACTAATTCCTAGCTCCAATGATAGCTCCTTGTATGTGACGCGCCGATTTGATCGAATGATGCTATTAGCACGTTGCACAGTGTGAGATGTCACAGCCGATGCCGAGCGATCGCTGCGTGGCTCATCATCGAGGCTGGCTCTCCCTCTCTCCGATGATCTCACACGTTTAGACCAGCGTCCAACTGTGCTTCGATCAACGACAGCATCTCCGTAAACGTTTTGTAGACGTTTGTGAATATTTCAAACCGTTTCCTTCTCTGCGGTTAAGAACTCGATAACAGCTCTCTGTTTACGACGCACATCACTGTTCGACGCCATTTTCGAAACTGCGTCAACCATCGGTTTTATACAAGGGCGTTTAAAAGCGGTTTTATACAATGAGGGGAGGTTCAAACTGGAAAAATCCGGTTATGTGAAGCGCAAAAAGTTCAAAACATTTCAGCCCCATGGCCTATTATTTAGCTAAGAAAAAAGGGTGAAGAAAAATATATTGAGTGCCCCTAGTATTTATATTCGTATATTTATTTTTACATATAGAGTCCAAATTCGAATAACGCTGACACAAGTTTGGCTAAATTTTTTATTTTCTTTCTATTTTATTTTTGCTGAATAATTGACGAATTATTTCTTTTTAATTTACTTAATCATTTTTTTAGATTTAGTTTCATAATGTAATCTTGTTAAATTCTGCAATGTTCATTTTCTTTATACATTCTCTCTTCGTTGTAAAAGATGAAGTCATGTCTTGCTTAACGCTTAATTTTAAATTTTAGGTGTTAATTTTTGCTCATATGCATGTTTAATTGTAATTCATAATAAAATGCATATTTCGATTTCCACTTTCAGTTAATTCGGCAGATCATGATAGCATCAGATCTGTCAATATGCGGTTTAAAATAAATATATGGCTTCATCTTCAAATATCTTGCTTATCTGTTGAGACATTGTTACAGCTAAAATATTTACCTTATCTTCAAATATTTTGCAAAATAATTCAGCTTATTGATAATAAAAAACAAAACAGTTCAACATTAAATGATAATGATGTCACCAAAAATTCAGTATAAATAGTCAAACAATTTTTCAAATTATTATTCTGATTTGTCTGATCTAACTTAAAGGCTGAGTGAGTTACCTGTAACATTTTAGCAGTAAACTACAGTAAGAGAATATCTTTGTCTTCTCCTTCGAGCCTTGCTCTCTTCGGAGAACTTAGTCTTCGAGAAAAATAATTTCCCGATACGTTGTAAGAAGAATCGGGGAACCTTCAGAGAATTTAGTAAGCTCCACAGAATCCTCCGATCCACTAAAAGAAGAAATCGGAGAGTAGTACAAAAGAAACTTCTTCGATTCCCTATTCGGTACCAGATACTCCAGAGTAACAAATCCGTTGCTGCCACCTAACCAGAACCCCCGTCAACTTCGAACCGCCCAGGGCCATATATATATGAAAATTATTTCACGAAAGTAACACGTGAGTAATATTTATGATGAAAATAATCACGAAGGAAAAAGGAAACTCGAAATGGTACTCAATTGCTTTCGTCTAATGACATCCTCAGGAACACTCAGGAAAGACGAAAGCGCTTGAGCACCATTCTGTGTTTCTTTTTTCATTCGTGGTTATTTTCATATATATATATATATATATAATATATAATATATATATATATAAACCTTTGGTTTGCTTCCACCCGAATTGTTCATTCTGACGAAAGTCAAGCTTTTCACTCTACCTTAGACCTACAGTTTAACGTGGAATCCGAACCACACACCACCAGCAACCCAGCGTCTTAACCACTAGGCCACCCAGAGTATCCGTTTATCTACCAACCACTTTCTTTATTGGGTGGAAGGATTAACAGTTGGGTTTTGCTGCGCGCCGGGTCTCGATTCCAGGGCCGATGGATTTGTAGTCAGCGACGCTAACCACTACACCACCAAGGCGCATATATATATATATATATATATACACTTCCCGAATAAAATGAGGAAATCTCGCACATTTGTGATACTGTACTTCAAAGAAAAGCTTTCACTGAACTTTCACTGAACCTTGACTGTGCCATAATAATAATAATAATAATAATAATAATAATCTGTCATTTTGCCAAAATATGCTGCAATCTACTTTGGTTAAGGTGTTCATTTTATTCTGGTAAGATTATATTATATGAAAATGAAAATGAAAATGAAAAGGTTTATTGGCAGACTATAGTCCATATGACAAATATTATTAATACAATGACAGTTCACATACTAAGGATAGAAATATATACAGCTGATTAGAAATAATACAGTAATGTCGGAGTTAAGTGGAGCTACAGACAGACATTTTCGTGCCAAGAATTCCATAGTTTAGAGGATAAACTCCTGGATAGCTTGGATAATCGGGTTGGTTGATTTTTAATTCTTTGCATTAGACTGCATTAAGCACGTCTCGTTACCTCCAAGAAGCTCGGGACACTGCGGGTAGCAAACTTTGCGAAGCTGAGCATCTCGGGGGTAATTTATGTAAGAGTCTAAAAGACCCGTTGTACAGCAACTTTAGGATTCTACCAGAACCTTTTTTAGGATTCACACAGAGTTGCTGTCCGTAAATATTACTGCAGAAAGTACGAAAGAGAGTGTCTTTAGCTTCACTTCAACAGAACCGAAAGTTCCTTATAGTCATATTCGTTTTAGCACAAAGGCTTCTAGATTGTTTTCTTATATCCGAGTCATCACTCAAGGAACATGTAATAGTTTAACCCAAATACTTAAACTCTTGTACTTCCTCAATGACTTCACCTTTCATTTTAAACCTAATATCAGCTGGGTGCTTACAGCTTTTAGGATGAAATTGTATAACCTTAGTTTTTGTAACATTAAAAAGAATATCATGTTTCTGCGAATACACTTCGCAGACTTTTAGTAACCGATCCAGACCTTTAACAGAGGGACTTATTAACATCATATCATCGGCATAAACTAAGTTATTTATCCTTGTGTTATCTATACAACATCCCACTGTTGCCTCATTAAGTGACGCAATTAATCCGTCAATATACACATTGAATAACATAGGGGAGAGCAAGGAGCCTTGTCTCACCCCGCAAGAGGAGCCAAAACATTCGGATAGTACATTGCCACACCTAACAATAAAAGATTGGTGGGAATACCAAAATTTCAATAAATTTAATATGTACATGGGAGCCTTCCTGTCTTCTAGTTTTTTAAATAAAATATTGTGGTTCACTCTATCATATGCCTTACTTATATCAGGAAAACAGCTATAAATAGTTGAATTACTGTCAATGTATTTAGATAGTGTTTCTTTAAGTACATAGGTACACAGGTCAGTTGAGTGGGACCTTTAAAACCAAACTGATAAGATGTCCATAGGTAATCATTTAATCGGAGTAACAAGAGTTTTTCTAGTAGTTTCGAGAAGCAAGAAGCGACAGCAATGGGCCTATAATTATTGCTGGACAGAATGTCTCCATACTTATTTTTGACCAGGTGCAAGATATATACCCACATGAACTCTGCAGGGATATGGCTATGAGCAAGCATGGCTGATAAGAGCAATGATATATGCAGACATACTACGTCAGTGGCATATTTTGAGTGCTTATTCGATAGGTCAGCCACCCCTGACGCAGAACCAGTCTTTAACTCTTTAATTAACCTCTTTACTTCAGGAATTGATATCAAAGTATTTTCCCTTGTCCCCCCCACAGGCGTTTCGCTGGAATCTATCTTAAGATTATCCCTACTCACACTGTTAAGAATGTTAGAGTAGTGGTTTTTCCACAGCTTTACAATTCCATCCTTCCCCGATACCCTATCGATTGTCGGAGGCAGGACACTTTTGACACCCGTTTGATTCTTAAAAAGTTTCCAAAATTTTTTATTGTCGTTATTTATGCGAGCTTCACAGGCTTTTGATGCTCGAATAGACTCTTCTTTCTGTTTACATCGCCTAATGGCCTCCTTTTCTGACCCCTACTTCTACACATATTCATGCATACTGGTCCTAATCTGGGTCTACCATGAAAGCACCACAAATCATAGGCGTCTTTCGATTCCCTCTTCAGGGGGGGGGGCAATAAAATCATTCCATCCAGGAATAATCTTAGTATGATACTTGTAAGATTTAATCAGGAGGCTTCCTGCTTCTCTTAACAGGGATACTATCTTACTATATTACCTATCTATGAGTTTACAGTGAGAATCATTTGAGCAAGGATTATTACAGGCAAGATGCAAAATTTCTAAATTATTAAAGAGGTGACCTTTTCTGTCTTTGTATTGTATTCTCTGCTGCATCTTAACAGTGGACCAATCGACGCGATTATTCTTACCTATTGAGTTCTTGTTAAGTCGTGTTGCGCATAAATTGGTAACGTTAATTAATATTTCTAATGGTCTATGATCAGAAAGATGGAAATCATGCAGAATATAAACTCTAACAATTCGATCCTTTAGAATAAGTTTAGATTATTACTAGTGAGACAATGATCAATCCACCTGGTGGTACCACTCATATCACTAACGTATGTAAAATTACCACTGGTTACCCCTAATACATCTACATCACTTATACTTAATTTGGCCGACTAGCACATGTTACCCAATTCTACAAAGAATTCCGAGTTCACATGCGCGTTAAAGTCCCCGATTATTATACAGTGAGAATATTTGGGGTCATCTGACAATGACTTAATTTTATACAGTAAATCAATGTATTCATCTAGATTACTGCCGTTGTTGTATGGTAAATAGCAGTTTACAATTAATATGCAATCATTGTTCACTTGTAGTGAATATATATATATATATAATATAATTATATATATATATATATATATATATATATATATATATATATATATATATAAATTGACGATTGGTTAGGTTGAGTCGTAATATTTTCGTTAGTTTTAACGTTTATTTCATGAATTCATTTAAAAAAAGTCTCCTAAAGATCCTAGTGTAGTTCCCCAACTTTGACATAGTGTCTCTTTTTTTCACTTTACCACCTATCATTTACTTTCACTTTAGTTAAAGTCTGATCCTTTCAACCAGGGATGGGAAACTGATAAATTTTTAAGCCCAGTTTTCGATTTCACTTTAAGTTTGCAAAAATATCGATTTCAGTTTTGATTTCAGTTTTTAAATTTTTCGATTTGAGTTTATTTTTCGATTCAAGTTTTATATTTTTCGGTTCGATTCAATTTAAATTTCGATTCCAGTTTTTTCAGATTTCTTTAAAAGTTCCTTTGTACTATTTATATTATTTTTTGGGGGGGTACCCTATTGACAAATTCAGATTTAACTTATATTTGTATTTGCATTCGATTTCTGTTTTTCAGAGAGAATTTGCTTTAAGTAACTATCTTTACTTTTGTATGATTAAACATGTAAGCATCTATAACCAACTGAATCAGCACGAAACACTCATCTTTTTTTTTTTACTTACTTTTTAAGTTTTATTTAACAAAAACTTTCAGTTCGAAATGTTTATTAATTCGTACACTTTTTAAATTTTAAAGCACACGACATGTATAAAATGGTTCTAGGAAAACTCGGTCCCGGAAAACTCGGTCCCGGAAAACTCGGTCCCGGAAAACTCGGTCCCATGAATGAAAACAATTAAATTAAACTTTATTCCAAAAGTAAAATGAGTATTCTCACATAACATAATATATGTTCAAAAATTGGCTTTTCTCTGCTGTTGCGTCTACCTCTACGAGTGCCTATATACGTTGCCTCAAAATAGTTAATGAAGGTTATTGGTATTTCCTCATCTTCACACAAGTCTTCAAAAGCCTCCACAACATCATCTTTTGGCAAAAACGATAGTGCACAAAACATCCTAATCTTTAAAGAAAAGTTCTTGTCTGTATTGTATTTAACTTTCAGTCCTAATTCACAAATTTTTCGGTAAATACTTTGACAAAAGTGAAATAAACAACCAACTATATTAAAACCAGTAAAAACACGGCGGCAACTGTTATGAATAGCCTTTTCAAAATCCAACATTATTTCAGTTGGTTTAAAACTTGTTCTTAGCTCTAATACTGATGCCAAAAGTTTTGAATAGGTTACTTCAGTTTTGTTTGGCAACACGACAAAAACACGGGGAAATGAACCTTCATTCATTTGTACATAAATACAGAACAACTGATACCAGCCACGCGGAGAAACTTTAAACGTGCCATCCATGCCAATGTAAGGTGAATTAACGAGTTCATCAAGCCCTACTCGTTGCGAAAATTAAAATTAGAATTCTGTTGGGATCTTCAGAGCCACTATCGAATTGTAGAAAGAGGTCACCATTTGGTAAATAAGAAAAATTAATGGGAATACAAAATCCTGTACGATTTTCAGGTAGTGGAGGAATTCCGGATCTTTATGCCTCCAGTTGGTAATAGATCTACCTAATGTTGGCAGTGTTGGTAAATTAGCACGTGTATCACCATCTAATTCATGAACAGCATCACATAAAAGAAGTCGCGTTGTAGATGATACTGATGTCGCTACCTTTGATTTAATTTCGGCAACTGCAGTTCTTGCTTGAATTGCAGAAGCATGTGCAGGATGGTTGTGTTTCCCGACAGTAGCAATAACATTTGGTATATCAGTATTTGAATCAGTGTGGACACGAGCACTACACATTCCACGTTTTTCACAGCGCCAAAATAACTTTTGACCGGCAGCACTACTTTTATGGAAGTCATACACATAATTGCAATTGTCAATTAACTTCTTCTTCCCTCTCTGCGACTCAATGAACGCCACCGCCATTATGGGTTATTCACTGTTAACTATTAAAGCTTTAGCATGTTGGTTGTAAACTAAACACGTATAAAAAAATTAGTTGGTTGCAAACTAAACATGTATATAAAAATTGGTAAATGGGTAAAACAGTGTCTTTTTGGAAAAACAGTGTCTTTTTTAATTTTTTAAAGCCACCTTTAAAATATGGCTAGATTTTCCAAAAAAATTTTAACGGATAATGAGATATTAACTAAAGAAGAGATAAAGGAACCATCTATAATGTACCAGTGGAGAATAGAAATGCAAGAACTGTAACTGAAGTAATATTGTATAATGTAAAACCCGGCACCAAAATTGTGACAGATGAATTTGAAAAAAGAAAAAGATTCAACAAAATTATCGCTTTATTAAAATATGATGCTTAATTTTTTTTTTTTTTTTCATTTTTACTTTTTTTATCTTCTTTTCTTATTTTTTATCTTCTTTTCTTATTTTTTATCACTTTTCAATGTTTTTCGAAGTCCTTCTCTTTCTCTCCACACTTTACTTCTGTCTATTACGAGATGGTCATCTTCTTTAGTGATCATACCAGTATTTTCAAAACCACAGTCTTCAGTTCCATTATCCCATTGTCGCTGTCTTCATCTGAATAATTTTCTACTAAGCTCAAAGGTTGAACTTCAGTGGAACGATTGATGGTTTTCTTTTCTTAACTTACTTATTCTGAGAGCTTCCTCTTGCATCTTTCTTGTAAAATTTGTGTGGCATGCACATCTACACTACGTATGTACATTTTACGATCACTCCTCTGATCAAGTAGAAACTGTGTTTCTTCTTCTGGTACTTTTTTATCTCCCGACATATGCAATCTATGTGAATTTCTTCATAATTATCACTGCATCCTATGTCTGTATGAGATTTTGAATTATATTTACAGGCACATATATCCAACAAATTACTGAGACTATTCATAAATTCATTTTTTAGTTTCACTGATGTTTCTGGTCTATTCAACGTTGCTCCTCTTTCTATGAATTTTGCTACCTTTTGAAACACTGCTTTTTCTGAACTGTGGGGATTGATGCTTGGTGCCAAAGTTTTAGTAGCTCCTCAGTTATTTGTCTGATGATTGGCTTGTTAGCTGCATTTTTCCTTTCTTTGAGATAGAGAAAGTACCGAGCCACTTGTAAATTAGTTGGCAAAAGATTATGAGGCAACTTCTCAGGAGTTCCAAACATATAATGTTGCTTAGAATGCCTTGTGCTCACAAATTTTTTCCTTGCTAAATAGCATAGGGAACTTGAAAGCGTAGGTGCTGTTGCATAGAAAGCTGTTGGTGTAGAGTTGCTGCAAGAGGGGATGTTGCAACTTGATGTAAAGAAGGATGTTGTTTCAGTTGTGGAGACACTGGTGTGTGGGATGCTGATTCCATCTCTGCTCTTCTACAGGTGAATTATTAACTGAAAAATAAGAACATAAACTCAAATAAATTTCAGTGAATTTTAATTGCTTAAGGAAAAACAACAAATATTTACTCAGTTTACTCACGTGAGTCAAATGTACATTGTAACAAGTGTCACAGAATATTTTTTATCTCATTTCTCATAGCATGCTCCCTAGCTTCTTACCTCTGGATTCCGTAGCTGGGGGACAACTACTGCAGCTGACTATCAGGCGAACTATGGTGCCTTGGGAGTCAGAACACACGATGCGTACAAGTATACAGTACGACTTTGGCAGGAATACTTAAATCTGGGAATGACGCCAAATAATATATTAAAGTTATACAAATTTATAATTGTGGTTTCATAATGACATTAATGGGGGTTATTCATATGATGTAATGTTGACGGATGTATGCTGGATGAGAACTCTATTTTCTGTGTTTGTTAAATTGTATTCATGTAAAAATGGGGAGGTTAGAGAAACCTGGCACGATTTGTATCATTATATTCGTTTTTCTCAGCAAAAAGTACGATAAAATATCAGTGTACCATTGTAAATTATCATTTTCACTCCACCCTCATATTATATATGTTATGTTGTATATCAAAGATAATATAGCGAGCGTTATAGAAGTAAAGCACACAATTCCAGAACCGATAGATTCGACTATAGCAGAACTTAAATTGAACGATTTCAAACTTGTTGTTGCGGTTATATATAGGCCCCCTAATCAAACAGCTGATACGGACGAAGCGTTATATCGTGAACTAAAGCGAATAATCGGTAGTGAGCAGGCTTTACTTATGGGTGACTCTAATTGCGCTAACGTAAATTACGATACAATGCAGGGAGACGCGGAAGGTAATCGTTTAGTTAATTTTCTCGAGGATAGCTTTCTTATTCAAAAGGTTGGGGAACCTACGAGGTTGGACAGTATTTTAGATTTAGTAATAACTACGGATGATAGGCTAATTACTGATCTTCAAATAATAGAACCGTTGGGCAATAGCGATCACAATATGGTAGAGTTTGTCCTCTCAGTAAGTCACTCGAAACCAGCTAACTCGACGAAAATTCCTAACTTCCAGCACGCAGACTTTAGTAAATTTCGAAGTAAATTGTCACACGTCAATTGGGAAAACGTGATGGGGAACTCCAACGCAAAACTAATGTGGGAATCGTTCGAAACAGTATTTAGGACTATAAATGAGGGATGTGTACCGTACAAAATTAAGCGTGCGAAAGTAAACAACAAGCCCTTGTGGTTTACTTCTAGAGTAGGAGACATTATAAAGAGTAGAGATAGGGCTTATAGGCTACATAAGTGCGATAAAGACAATTTGTGGTTACGAAACAACTACATATCTCTAAGGCGTGAAGCGAAAAGTGTAATAAAAAAGTCCAAGCGCGAATTTGAAATCTCCATAGCTCGTGACGGTAATAAAAAACCCAAGCGATTCTTTCAATACGTCAATAATAGAAATCCAGTAAAAAGCGTCTTGGGGCCTTTGAAAAATCTAAACGGAGATCTAGTTTCTGAAAACAAGGAAATGGCTACCTTGCTAAACGAATTTTTTACGTCAGTTTTTACTATAGAAGATGTAACAAATATCCCTACGGTCACGGACATAATACCGTTTGATAATGGTAATATTTTGGATAATATAGTGGTTAGTGAAGGGGAGGTAACGCGCTATATTGATAAAATGAAAACGCGTAAATCACCGGGGCCGGATTCCATATATCCCATACAACTAAAAGAATTAAAAGATAGCATTGTTGTGCCGCTAACAAAGATTTTTAATGCGTCTATTTCTGAGGGGTGCATACCAGATAATTTCAAGTTAGCAAACGTAACACCTATCTTTAAGAAAGGCGATAAAGGTGTGGCGGGAAATTATAGACCAATCAGTTTAACGTCTGTTGTAGGTAAGCACTGGAATCAATAATTAGGGATCGTATAGTCGAACACTTAGAATTCCATAAGCTAGTTAGAAATACGCAGCACGGATTTAGGCGAAACAAATCTTGCTTAACTAATCTTTTAGAATTTTTCCAAAGCGTGGTTGACGTTTACGATAGACATCGGGCGGTTGATGTAGTGTATTTAGATTTTCAAAAAGCGTTTGACACCGTGCCGCACAAAAGACTCATTGAAAAAACTAAGGCTCATGGAATCAGGGGTGTAGTAATAAATTGGCTAGAAGAGTGGTTGCGAGGTAGGAAACAGAGGGTGGTCGTTGATGGAGCGGAGTCGTGTTGGGCTAATGTAGCGAGTGGCGTTCCTCAGGGTTCTGTATTGGGCCCCTTGCTTTTTCTTATATATATTAACGATTTAGATGTCGGCCTAGTCAGTGCAGTTTCAAAGTTTGCGGATGACACGAAGCTGGGTGGTAGGGCGATTAATGACGAAGATAGAGGTAAAATTCAGGAAGATCTGAATAAAATCGTTGATTGGTCAGTCACATGGCAAATGAGATTTAACGTTGATAAGTGCAAAATTTTGCATATAGGTTCGCGTAACGGTAATTTTGCGTACAGTATGTCAGGGAAAGATTTAACAAGCGTAGAGCAGGAAAAAGATTTAGGAGTTATAGTCACGGGTGATTTAAAAGTAGCGAAACAAAGTACAGCAGCGGTCAATAAGGCGAACAAAGTGTTAGGTTTTATAGCTGGAAATTTTGAGTACAAATCGCGCGATATTATAGTTCCACTTTATAAATCATTAGTTAGACCCCATTTGGAGTACGCGGTCCAATTTTGGAATCCGCATATGCGCAAAGATATAGACAAAATCGAAAGAGTTCAAAGACGAGCAACTAAGATGATTCCGTCACTTAGGTCAAAGTCGTACGAGGATAGGCTTAAGGAGTTAAAATTGACAACACTCGAGACTAGGAGGTTAAGGGGTGATCTAATCCAGGTTTTCAAAATTATGAATGGGTTCGATAACGTAGATAGAGATAGCTTTTTCGAAATATCTCAATATAATAGGACTAGAAATAACGGGTTTAAATTGACAAGTAGAAGGTTCGAGACAGCAGTTGCGAAAAACTTTTTTACGCATAGAATAGTAAATAGCTGGAATAGTTTGCCGGTAGAAGTAATTAGTAGCACGTCTATAAACATGTTTAAAAATCGATTAGACGCATATGTTGATAGAAAGGGTATAGTTTTAGGTAGTAAAATTAAGGCTTTCTGGGGATAGATCCCACAGCTCAACACAAGTGTTGTGGGATATAGGGAGGCAGCGTCTTGGGTTAGGGGATACTCTCTGTCCTTACACACCCCATTTAAAGAGATTCCTCTGCCGAGCGGTGCCCCCCATAGTACTGTGAGGTATTGAAAAACTCATGATCTTCACTTGCCCCACAAACACCTTTAAATGGGAGACCCAAAATGGGTGCACACACATTTCTACATTACTGTACAGTCTTTACAGCCACACCTACACTTTTTCTCGTAAGTGTATATATTGTAATGTAAGTTATATGATTGTAAATTTTGACTTGGTCCGCAATCGATATGGACCGTGACTTGATGATACCGTAATGAAATTGACTGGATTCTTTGGATCTGATATATTTGCATGTCCGTTATAAATAGATATAGAGTGTAACATATTTGTGGATAGTAGTCTATTATGACTAGATCCTCTGGATCCAGAGATTCTATCTTTAGTTTTAAATCGATAATTAATTGGTTTTAAATTGATAATTATTTAGTTTCGTAAAAATTGGTCGTTGCCAATTTACCGGCGGTTTTTACATAAATTTCTTATGTTCTTGTGGTTCGGAACCCACGTAAAATTGTAGGTCCCCTCCGCCACCACGGAGGACATACACAATACACGATTACGAACACAGTTAGGTAACCAGCCATGAGTGGATCCTAGGGTCTTTGTTGGTCTGAAACATTATAACATTATAATATATATATATAATATATATATATATATATATATATATATATATATATATATATATATACTCGTACGTGGAAAAATGATAATTCTAACATTTATTTTTCCATACAAAATCCAAACTCGCATGACATTCTAACTGTATATAATATTCATGCAAGCTCGGAAAATAATAAAAGATTTTAATTTCTTTATTTGTTCTTTATTTAATTCTTGCTAAAGTAGTTTACTATTCAATGATATCTTCATGAATCATTGTTTTTAAACTACGTAATCATTTTTTTTATTAAACTTAATCATATAATCTTGTTAAATTTTGCAATGTTAATTTTTTATATATTCTCTCTTAAATCATAAAAGATTAAGTCATATCCTGCCGAAACTCTAATCAGCATTTAATTTTAAATTTTGAACATTTAATTTTAGTTCATAATAAAATGCATATCTAAATTTTCATTTTTAGTTGACGCAGAAAATCATGCTAACATCAGATTTGTCAATATGCTGTCACAGCAAAATTTGCCTTCATCTTCAAATATTTTGCGTTATCAATTCCTACAACATCCACATAATACACCAAACAGTTCTTTTAAATTAGCAAAAGAATTCAGCCTATTAAAAATTGGTAAAAACAAGTCAAATTAAATAATAATGACGTCACTAACCTAAGTAGTACATAAATCATTGTAATCTTCAAATTCTGTTCCGTTTGATCTGACCTCAGAGGCTGAAGCATTACTTATAATATTTAGAAGCAGTAAAATTTGGTAAAAGTTATCTTTATCTTCTCCTTTGAGTCCTGTCTACTGAAAGAGAATTTAGTTTTAGAATAACACAGCATCGTCAAGAAACAGCAAAGTTAGAAATCAATAGGCCTTAAGTCTAAGACCAGCATTGCCTCACAAACTTTTCTGATACGCTACAAGAAGAATTGGGAATCGACCAATAACCTAGTGAGTGTTCACAGAATCCTCCGATCCGCTACAAGAAGAAATCGGAGGGTAGTACAAAAGAAATTATTGCGATTCCCTACACAGTACTAAATACGTCAGAGTTAGAAATCCGATGCTGCCACCTAACCAGAACCCCGTCAACTTCGAACAACCCAAGGCTATCGACGGAGGGCTAACATATATATATATATATATATATATATATACACAAACTCAGAATGGTTCCCTGAGAACATTATATGTTAAACACAGACCGTGCATGGAACAAGGAACTCTTCTGGGAAAATTAAATCCACTATAGTCCGAATAAGTAATGGTAAATGACAAATACCATAGTTTTTTTTCCTTTTCATGATTTTAGCCCGACGTGGGCAACGGGTCTCTCGCAAAGAGATCCCATAAATATAGCTTCCCTCACCAGCCATCTGCAAAGCAGACAGGATCCAGCTTTGGGACGTGGATCTAGGGTTTAAAGCAAGCCTAGATCCCCTACACTCAGAACCTCTATATAAGTAAAAGACTCGTTGCATTCACGTCGTGTTGAATAAATCAAAGAAAAAGGGGTAACTATTGTATTTTTAGCCAAAAAAAAACCAAAACTTAAACCTCAACCGGGACATTGAGCGTCCACTTTTCAAGGCACGAAACACGTCCGTTTAGTATACACAAACTCAGAATGGTTCCCTGAGAACATTATATGTTAAACACAGACCGTGCATGGAACAAGGAACTCTTCTGGGAAAATTAAATCCACTATAGTCCGAATAAGTAATGGTAAATGACAAATACCATAGTTTTTTTCCTTTTTCATGATTTTAGCCCGACGTGGGCAACGGGTCTCTCGCAAAGAGATCCCATAAATATAGCTTCCCTCACCAGCCATCTGCAAAGCAGACAGGATCCAGCTTTGGGACGTGGATCTAGGGTCCCAAAGCTGGATCCTGTCTGCTTTGCAGATGGCTGGTGAGGGAAGCTATATTTATGGGATCTCTTTGCGAGAGACCCGTTGCCCACGTCGGGCTAAAATCATGAAAAAGGAAAAAACTATGGTATTTGTCATTTACCATTACTTATTCGGACTATAGTGGATTTAATTTTCCCAGAAGAGTTCCTTGTTCCATGCACGGTCTGTGTTTAACATATAATGTTCTCAGGGAACCATTCTGAGTTTGTGTATACTAAACGGACGTGTTTCGTGCCTTGAAAAGTGGACGCTCAATGTCCCGGTTGAGGTTTAAGTTTTGTTTTTTTTTGGCTAAAAATACAATAGTTACCCCCTTTTTCTTTGATTTATTCAACACGACGTGAATGCAACGAGTCTTTTACTTATATAGAGGTTCTGAGTGTAAGGGATCTAGGCTTGCTTTAAACCCTAGATCCACGTCCCAAAGCTGGATCCTGTCTGCTTTGCAGATGGCTGGTGAGGGAAGCTATATTTATGGGATCTCTTTGCGAGAGACCCGTTGCCCACGTCGGCTAAAATCATGAAAAAGAAAAAAAAACTATGGTATTTGTCATTTACCATTACTTATTCGGACTATAGTGGATTTAATTTTCCCAGAAGAGTTCCTTGTTCCATGCACGGTCTGTGTTTAACATATATATATATATATATATATATATAATAACAGACACTTGCAGAAATTCGGTTGAACTGGAATGTGGTCGCATTCAACCTTGTTCCGAACTTGACCGAATATAATGTAACAAACTTAATCCGACCTAACTTGACTAACTTTCAAAATTCAAAATTCAAAAAACTTTATTCAGAAAGGAATACAAGTAACAGAGTTTTATAATTTTTACTTGATATGACATTAATATATTCACAGCACTCTTATCTAAATATGCCCGTGGAAGCATGGTGGCTTTTTAGACAAAATTAATTAATGGCATTTAATTTATTTATTACAAATAATAATAGTGATAAAAATAATAATAATAATAGCAATAATAATAATAAATACAAGATAAAGTTTACAAAATGTTACATTAATTTTAAATTAAATTATTTATTTTATATTTAGTAGGAAATAAATGATGCTTAATAAAAAATATAAAAAAGAACAGATTACAAAATTAAAGGTGTTTAATGAAATTAGCACATTTTAAATAGTTTATTACAAAATAGGAATTTCATTATTGTGGCAAAAAATGGCAGTAGTGAACTTGTACATCAGTAGGAGCTAATGAAGTGCTTTTCTCGTGATTTTCGAAATACATGGGGGGCATTTCAGATTTTGACATCCTCAAATTATTTCATACACTGGCTGTCCCATGTTGAAAAATATTACTCCGAACATAATTTCCAGCTAACAACCTAAGAAACTGTATAATACACCCAAGAATCATTGTAGAACCTTTAATGGACTAATACAGTGTACTGGTACGAATTATCGTATATAAATTGATTACTATAGCTTGTATTTCAAGCACTAAACATTACCATTATATATGATTACAGCAATGATAAAATGTATCTAATGTCTGCAAAGACATTAAAAACTGAATCGGTAGTCGAGACGAAATTGGAGGGGATACTAAGACAATGTATTAATTGTATAGAGAAGATCTTGCTGTTATTTTCCTTCTACAGGGTGTTTCTAAAGTAACCATCTATTTTGGTGAAATAGGGGGATTTTAAACAATTGTTATATTGGCATAATGGTATGTGCATTGTTATACAAAATTCATGTATTTATAATATTTCAATTACTTTAAACGATTTTTTGTTAATTATTTTATTTTATTTTCAGACCCATATCATTGATGATGAATGTGCAAGAACGGGTTTATGTAGTAACATGCAGGATAAAAGGCATGAAGTGCAATGAAATTAGAGAAAAGTTTGAGAGAAGGTTTCGTAAAACAGGCCCTAGAGACCAGGCTATTCGCGAATTAGTAAACAAATTTATGAGGACTGGATCTGTGCATGACGAGCGTAGATCTGGACGGCCAAGATGATCTCACGAAAGAATCGAATCTGTTCAAGAAGCATTCGAAGAGGATCCACAATTATCGATTCGGAGGGCATCCCACAGATTAGAAATTCCACAAACAACGGTTTACAGAATTCTACGTTATGATTTAAAGAAAAAGCCATACCACATTCAAGTGTTCCACAACTTACAAGAAGATTATCCACGAAGAGCAACAATGTGTGCCGAGCTTACAAATATATATATATATTTTCATGTTTTAAAGGTGTTTTTTTTTATAATTCATATTATTTCGCAAAATAGATGGTTACTTTAGAAACACCCTGTATAATAAAATGATTGCCGTTAAATTGCAAGCTGCGAAAAGAGACTCGATAAAATTTTATGCATTTTATATTTTTTAGTTTACTTAAATACCATTTCACATTGTTTACTACAATCTGTATATTTGACAAAAATATTGGGGGCCACAAATGCCTCCTGTGCCACCTCCAGTTCCGGCGCCCCTAACATTCAGTGATGAAGCCTGCCCGATAGACATGGGCATTGCATTTCATACATCTGTTCCTTTGAAAGAGAGTGCATTTCCTGTAGTTTCCATTTTATAGTTAAGTTTGTGTATAAAATCCTGGGCAGTCTGGTACCATAACGATGGTGTATTTGATGGGGGTGATTGCTGTTTGAATGGGTGATGTATGTTGATTTTTATTGACAACTTTAAACATATTGACAACAACAGTGAATCTGTATAAGTCATTTAGTTTTCAAATATTTAGCTCTTTAAACATTGGGGAAGTGTGACTTTGCCTTGTCTTTATTCGAGAGAGTTCGCAGACATTTTTTATGAATTTCTTCAGAAGGATGTTTTATATATTTCTTTGAGCTGCCCCATGTTGTAATGCAATATAATAAATGTGGATGGATGATGAAGGAATAATGTAAGGGAAGAAGTGTTTTGAGGAAGGGTCTTTTTTAGTTTAAATAATATGAAGAGAAATCTTGATACAGTATTTGGGATTTGATAAGTTGTACATAACTTTTGAAATTTAGTTTTCTAAATTAATACCAAGTATTTAACCTCATTCACCCTTGCAAGAGTAGTATTCTCAATTTTTATTTGACATTTTGTGTTATGTTCTGTGGTAATGATCATATAAGATGACTTTGTCTGGTTCAATGAAAGTTTTTTAGGACACATCCATTTATTTATACACACTTTATAATTGGCTGTTCGTTTCATTAATCAGAAATTTTGAGTTATAATGAGAAGTAAGTGTAGTATCATCTGCGTATTGTATGCAATTTAATGGAGTTGAGAGATGAAAATCGTTGACGTGAATTAGAAATAGCAATGGATCAAGAATACATCCTTGTGGGACTCCACTAGTTAGCATCGCTTTGTTGAATAAATTATCTTTTAATTTGATGTACTGATGACGATTTGACATATGATGTAAACTAATCCAGGATATTTCCACTTATTCCGTATGTGACGGTATATGTGAAAGTTATTCATTAAGATTTCATGCGAAATTGTATCAAAGTATCAAATGCTTTTGACAAGTCGAGGAAGATCAAGCCAGTGTGTTTTTTGCTGTTTAAGTTCTGATGCACATTTTCTAATAGTACATTTATGGCATCTTCTGTTGTATGTCCACCTTTAAACCCAAATTGTGTTTTACTTAAAATATCATATCATATTTGATTAAGAATTTAATAAGTTTATTGGACACGATTTTTTTAAATACTTTACTTAAAGTATTTGAAAATACTTAAAGAAATAGGGCGATAATTGGATGGTGAATTTGGGTTTCCCGACTTAAATACAAGGCATACTCTGGCTTCCTTTAGACTGTCAGGGAATATACCTACTAGTACTGACTCATTAGTTTACTGAGTGGGATTGCAATTTCACCGGATACTAATTTGTATATTTTTAGTGGGATCTTATTGATGTCAGAATCTTTATTTTTTCAGATTTTTTATTGCTAGAGAGATATCGTATGGTAGAATTGGATCAAAGAAAATGAGTTTGGATTTAGTTGTGGAATGTATTGTCAATAGTGAGTGTCTGTAATTGGGATCGAGGCTGCAATATTGGAGCCGATATTTGCAAAG
Organism: Bathynomus jamesi; assembly: GCA_023014485.1. Lineage (NCBI taxonomy): Eukaryota > Metazoa > Arthropoda > Malacostraca > Isopoda > Cirolanidae > Bathynomus > Bathynomus jamesi. The sequence goes on from JAJOZX010001496.1 coordinate 88,865, forward strand.
AAATTTTTAATAAATTGCCTATCTCTGAGGTCACTGTAAGAATTTCTGTCTTGTGTGAGGGAGGACAAGGGATTTGTTTTAACCTCCTTTGTGTTATTTAACTCTTTCAGAGTGTTCCATAGCCTTTTTGGAGTGGATTTTTGTTCATCGATTTTTAAACAATAATGATCTGTATTTTTTTAATGACTGCATTAAGTCTGTTATAGTAACTTTTGTATATCTGTTCGGTAATAATATCCGTTTTCAATAGTGTAAAGAGAGTGTGCTTGCGTTTAATACTCACAATGAGTGCTGGTGTAATCTACTGGTTCATGTATTTCGTTTTAGATATTACTTTTGATTTAAGAGGGAAGTTCATTTTGAATATATCCATTAGTGCGTCTGAGAATGCTTGAAATTTTGTTGTAATGTCACGGTTACTTTCGCCTCTTCTAATCCAGTCAAAAGCTATTATTTCTCTCAGAAACTTTAATTTATTACACTGGTCAACACTCATTTTATTGCCAATCATATTAGAGTGATTTTGGGGTAACTTTGTGGTGCTGATTCCGAATATGACATCGGTTTTGCTAGATTGGCTCTAATTTATGAGATAATTGGTACCCCATTGAAACACGTAAAAATGCAAAAAATTTAATGTTCAGGCGGAGCCTACTTACAAATCGCATTGAAATTGTCTCAAATCATACAAAAGTAAACACAGGAAATACATAATGGCATTTTATTCGGTCTCACCATCTAGAATGTTCCGGTAGTTTCCCATATGCACGCGTTATGGTTACGTTTCCTATTAATTGAGGATATTCATTATCTCAAGAACTAGAGCCAAATCGGAAAAACTACTTTCATTTTGGAATTCAGCAACCCCAAAATACCCTAAATTCGTACGAATTTCCTTGGCAACGAAAAAAAAATTTTTTTTTGTGACCTGTGTTATAGTTGTAAAATCTATAATCAACTTTTATAGTTTCCTTTGCTGAGAATGGGTAATTAGTATGCTGTACACAGGCAAGTGATCTGTGATATTTAATATTATTATACCCAGATGCAGTCAAGCGGGGACCGCACCCAGATCTGATCTAGCAGAATCGAATTTCTAATGTCATTGTGAAGTCTAGTTGGCTTTGTAATATCTAATTTAAAACCACTTGCAATCATGATGTTGTGAAAGAAGCCTGTGTTATTATTTGAATGTTCTTTTGTGAGATCAATATTTAAATCTCCCGCAATAATACAATTGTTACCAAAATAATTGGAGGTTAGAATTCTATTGATATTTGTAATAAAAGTTGGTGCGTTACCAGTTGGTGGTCGGTAAATGCTTAAAATTCAACACTGAGTATTATGAATAAATATTTCAATTGCAAGAGTTTCTGAGGTATTGTTTACGCTTGTCAGTTCTTCGATAATTTTACTCTTGTAGTTTGAGTCCACAAATATATTTAAACTTTCTCCCCTATTGTTAGCCCTTTCATACATGGTAGCTTGTGTGCCCTGGAATGTTGAAAAGGATATTATTCTTTTCATTTAACCTGGTTTCAGTTAATATAATGCCCGCGAATTTGTTGTAATAATTTTAGGTTAGCTTAAGTTAGGGTAACTTCATCTTGCTTAGCCTAACCTAATCTATTAGAAGCCTGACCAACCACTGAATAGTTGTTCAATCTCATTCCACTGTAACCGTATTCAATTTAGTTTTCAGTCCGTTCGATTTAATTCCAGTCCGACCGATTCGATTAACTTCGTTTGATTTTATTTCAATCACAGTTTTTCGGTTCAACTTTATTTCATTCAGGGAATAAAGCCATAGCGAGAAATGGATTTATTGGAAGCACATACTTTCGGCCTATAGTAAGGTGCTGATGAAGGAGGTCAGTATATACACTCTAAATCAGCGGTTCTGAAACTTTTTCTTCTTCTGTACCCCTTGAATTCTTTCACGGATTTTCTGGATTTTCGAGAGAGATGGAGGATTTTTACTTTCTTTACGACCGTGTGACTTGTGGCCGTTTGTTAATCGTATATAAAATTAAAAGGGTTGTATTTCCAGGACCCCTTCGCGTACCCCCTAGGATTTTCTCACGTACCCCCTAAGATTCCCTCGCGTACCCCTTGGGGTACGCCGTATCCCAGTTTGAGGACCACTGCTTTAAATGATTCTAGGAGTTTGGTTATATATGTAAAACATCTACTCGATATCTCATTATGAAATTAACTAAATTTATGAAATGAATAATCGCAATTTTGAAATGTTTACTAGATATTTCCGATATCTGAAAACGGTGCTTAAATGTCTGAAACATATAAAGGCGTAGAAATTAAACATTTCATTTGTATAATAATTTAGTTTTCTATTCTTTGCGCCTAGACGCATGCGCATTATGGTTAAAAATATTCTGAAATTGTGAGGCGGTTTATTTGGTGTTTGTATTTATAGGCTATCCCGAAAAGAGGAGAAAACGATTATTATATTGGTGCATTTATTCATTTATTCCATGTAGGCTTAGGTCTTCTAAGAGCCTTTCATCCATTTATTAATTTAATTTATTTTGCTAGCCCTTGGCTAGTAAAATCTTTCAAAGAACCAGCCTGTGACCTTGAGCCTAGTCTTAGACTTAGGCCTCTTGATATACAGTAGGCCTACTCTAAGTTCATTCTGTAAGTTAGACAGCCTATACTTGAGAAAAAAACACTGATAAGTTGGAAAGGGTTCAGGCTAGAACAACCAAAGTGAATCCAGAGCTGAGAAGTAAAATATTTGAGGAAAAATTACTTGAACTAGATATGTATTCATTTGAAAAGCGTCGACTTATATGAGAACTAATTCGAGTATTTAAAACTGATAATTGGCTTTGATAATGTAAATTGCAGGAAGTCATTTGATGGGGATACAAAGTCAATTACAAGAAGAAATGGATATAAATTGAAAGTCAAAAGTTATTAAGAGTAATGCTATGGAGCAATTCTTTTCATATAAACTTAAATTTATACTTAAACTCTCATGCATTCAACATTTCATTGGTAGACAATTCATTAAACATTTCATTAGACATTTCAGATTAACCTTTTCAATTGTTTAAAAGTTTGGGACAATTTAAAAATTTCAATTGACTTACTGAAATGTCGGATCACCTGAAGATCAGGGTCCCCATGTATTCTTGATTTGCTTTACAGTACCAAATATAATAATAAATTAAATTGAATGCCCGGTTAGGCCAACTATACGCCCTTGACGATTGGTTAGGTTAAGTCGTGATATTTTCATTACTTTTAACGAAGATATTACTTGGTAATTGAGGCTGGGGACCCTGATCTTCAGGTGATCCGAAATGTCTAATGTATTAGACACTTCAAAATTTCGAAGATTGGGGCAATGAAACATCTAACGAAGCGTCTACTTCTATTTAGAGTATATATAATATATATATATATATATATATATATATATATATATATATATATATATATATAAGGAAATGGGTGATAAAGGGGATTAAGGAAAGAGAAAATAGATTATAAGGGACACGTAGATTGCACTTAAAAAAAAAATTAGGTCACAAGAATATGTTTACCAGATCAACAGACGCATCCAGTCTTAAAACTGAGCTTGTGAGTTATTTGACTTAAACGAATTGTAACTAGTCATTAAACGTGAAGTTGTTTATCTGCAGCTAGTATTGGGACGAATCCGCCACTTGGCGATGCGAAATAAATTGACTTATCTAATTTTCTTGAAACATGTCAAATGACTAAATTGCTCGTTCTACTTTAAGTCAGCCGACTTATTTCATTCTGTGTTTAATTAATAGATATGCTAAATTTCGAAAAACGAAACGAATCATATGGCTAATCGCGCGTTTCATAGTGGTGGAGAGTAACTAATTTCATATTCAGGTTTATAAATACATAAAAAGAGAAAAAGAAACATAAAAAAAGAAAACATGCCATTTGTCCAACATAAGTGCCATAATGGTTTCATTGCTTAAATATATATCTTATTTATATAACCATACTCATTAATGAATAATTTATCATTTTAGCCAAAATCGGCAAATTATTTTATCAAACGTTGAAACCGTCAAAGCTGTAAACCCATTTGAAAACTTTTAGAAGAAATGGGCGAATTATAATTATTATATAAAACATAATAATTGCCAAATTATCTTACATTAACACTTTAAATTGTTATTTGGTTACATTTATACTCTATACTTTTTATAATAGAAGGGTAATTAAAATCTATCTATCTATCTATCTATCTATCTATCTATCTATCTATCTATCTATCTATCTATCTATCTATCTATCTATCTATCTCTATCTATCTATCTATCTATCTATCTATCTATCTATCTATCTATCTATCTATCTATCTATCTATCTATCTATCTATCTATCTATCTATCTATCTATCTATCTATCTATCTATCTATCTATCTATCTATCTATCTATCATGCGCCTCGGTGGTGTAGTGGTTAGCGTCGCTGACTACGAATCCATCGGCCCTGAGTTCGAGACCCAACGGCAGCCGGCGCGCAGCAAAAACCCAGCTGTTCATCCTTCCACACAATAAAGAAAGTGGTTGGTAGATAAATGGGTACCCTAGGTGGCCTAGTGGTTAAGACGCTGGGCTGCTGATGGGGCGTGGTTCGGATTCCACGTTAAACTGTAGGTCTAAGGTGGAGTGAAAAGCTTGACCTTCGTCAGAATGAACAATTCTGGCGGAAGCTAACCAAAGGTACCAAAGGTATATATATATATATAGAAGGGTGTGTGTGTATATATATATATATATATATATCACACATGGTCAGCAACCTTTGTGAAATACGTAAATGTAGTCCGATGCATTGTATTTCCTGGATCTTTTCGGTTTGACGGCCTGTAATATTTTTTAACATTACTTGTTTTTTATTGTCCAGTTTTAATCGAGGATTTCCAAAATAACATTCATGTTTTAGAGAAACAAATAGTGAGGCAGTTATATGCAATTTAGCAAATTTAAAATATATATTTTTAAACTGTATTGGGATGTTTTTGGTTTGACGGCCGGCGGAAAAAAACGAGTCATGGCTACGGGACCGTCAAATTCTAGACTCTACCAACTGGTTAGGTTAACTGAATACCCAGTTAGTTTAACATAAATGCCCGGTTAGGTCAACTGTACGCCCTTGACGATTGGTTAGCGTACAGTTGACCTAAAACTTTCAGGGATTTTGGAATCTTAAAGCGTATATGATATTCTCTGAACTAAAATGTATAACTGCTTCACTATTCGTTTCTCTAAAACATGAATGTTATTTTTGAAATCCTCGATTAAAACTAGACAATAAAAAACAAGTACTGTTAAAAAATATTACAGGCCATCAAACCGAAAAGATCCTATTTCCTTAACAGGTAAGGTGGTCAAATAATGTTACTAGTTAATACACTGTTACTCTGTTGATACCAATAGTTAGATTACTCGAGTGAAATATATGAGGGTAATCGGATACACTTCTTTTCATTACGAAGTTGGGTAGTCAGATATACGAATAAATTTTAGTTACCAGTCAAATGCACTAGGGCCTAGGCAGATATTGTTAAAAAGTTGAATGACTTTCTTCATCGGTTGGTGAGTTTGTTCATTTGACTAGTTTCATAATAGAACTCCATTTAACAAAAAAAATGACGAGTTCAACGCAAAAAAAATTACAGATAATTTTAATATGAGTCAGGTACTCAGTCAATCGACTGACATTTTTCTGTGAACTTAGGGTAAGCGACAAGAAGCATAGTAATTTAACTAACCCTTATAGAGCGACTACAAAATTTACTAAAAGAAATGTCTGTGTTGAAAAATATAAAAACGAAAATAATACTAACCGAATAATAATAATAATAATAATAATAATTATAATAACAACAACAAAAAGGTGATTGAAATAGGGTTACCAGACGTCTACAAAAGGAGGACATGTCAAGTATTAATTGGGTCGTTTGAGCTTGTGAGAAGCTCATTTTTAAGACTGGATCATATCTAAGTAAAAAGCCGGACTATATCAACATATTTAAAATGCCTGCCGGACAGAGGACATGAGATTGAAAAGAAGGACATGTCCTCCTTTTGCCGGATGCCTGGTAACCCTAGATTGAAGGACAGCAAACAAAACAATTAAAGGAGAGGGATCGGTGGAAAAGGTCAATTTGTAAAGAAGATGCAACTGGAGGTAATAAAGGGGATTAAGGAATACTGAAAAAAATAAAGTGCACAGGGCATGGAATAAAAGTACAGTATATGAAATGAAAATGAAAACTGAATAATAATAATAATAATAATAATAAAAATAATAATAATAATAATAATAATGATAATATAGTAAAAATGAAATAGTAATTACAGTAGACAATGAAAGGACATTGCTACAGAGTTAGAAACGGGTCACCAACCTTGACCCGTGACCCGTGTGACTCGTCCAGCACCTGACACGTCACCCACTTGAACCGCGACCCACTGACCCGGCAAACCTGCTGACCTAAACAATTCATTGAATAAAACGTTTTCAAAATACATCAGAAAGAAACTTTGTTTTAAAATACCAAAAAAACTATTTTGATACACAAATACAAACTGACTCACACACGAGATACTATTTCATAAAACAGTAATAACACTGGTCAACAAAGATTTTTCATCAGAGTAAAATTTGTGGTGGCTGGATAGCATTTTTCAAGCTAATTCCAAAACTGCATTCAGATTTTTTCTAGCACGTATAGTTTTCAAGATGAAGGCATATATATAACTACACAGATTTAACCATTTTAAATAGGCAAAATACTAATATTTCAACATTTGATTGTGTTTATTTTATTGTTTTTTTTTTAGTTTATTCATCTTATTTATTTCAATTATCTTAATTATACATCTTATGTATTTCAGGTGTGAGCTTTTACGTCTAGCAGCATTGTGATTCAGGCAACAACGCCGTGCTTTGTGTGTCAAAAGATCAGTCCAGTCCAAGAACTTGTTGTGTCAAGTTGGTGTACATTTTTTTTGAATTTATAGTTTGCTCAGGTCAGTCAACATGCCTCGACAATGTAAGAATGACCCCGACAAGTTATGTTTCGTATGCGGCCAGTTGACAACTAAAACACAGCGACGAAGTATTACAACCGACATTAAGAAAATATACAAGCTATACTTTGGTTGCCATCTAGGTGACCAAGATAAACCATGGGCCACATCAAATCTGTTCTGGCTGTTCAAATGGATTACGTGATTGGCTTAACAAAAAGAAAGCTTCAATGCCATTTGCCATACCCATGATATGGAGGGAGCCGAGAGATCATCATGAAGACTGTTATTTTTGTAGTGTGAACTTAATGGGGTTTTCTGCCAAGAACAAACACCAGATTGTATATCCAAACTTGGATTCAGCACGTAGACCAGTAAAACATGATGAAACATTGCCCATTCCAATTCCCCAAAGTGATAGGCTAGATTCTATCATAGATGACATGGAAAGTGATGAAGGTGCAACTGGCGTTTCCGGACCATCTACAGAACCAGAGTACACTTTTGAAGGTAGACATTTAGAGCCTAAAAAGTTAACCCAAGGACAGTTGAATGATCTTGTTAGAGACTTATCGCTGTCTAAAGAGAAATCAGAGCTTCTCGCCTCAAGACTAAAGGAGAACAATTTACTTGAGAACAATGTTCGTATTAGTTACTACCGAAAGCGGAATTTTGAATTAACAGCATTCTTTTCAGTAGACGGTCCTCTCTGTTATTGCCATGACATCAATGGACTATTTACAGCCATATCTCAGACGTATGTGGCATCTGAGTGGCGCCTCTTTATTGATTCGTCGCAGAGAAGCCTGAAAGCAGTTCTTTTGCATAATGGTAATATAATGCCATCCATCCCCATTGCCCATTACGTCCATCTAAAAGAGACATATGACAATATGGATATACTACTTAAGGCAATCAAATACGACAGTCATCAATGGAATGTTTGTGGAGATCTAAAAGTTATAGGAATGCTTATGGGTATGCAGTCAGGATACACAAAATTTTGTTGTTTCCTTTGCCTGTGGGACAGTCGCGCCACTATAGAACATTACACCAAAAGTGACTGGCCACTTAGGTATACATATGTCCCAGGGATAAGCAATGTCCAGTCTGTCCCTTTAGTGGATCCCCAAAAGATCTATCTGCCACCTCTTCACATTAAACTTGGTTTAATGAAGAAAGAATTTTGTTAAAGCAATGGGTAAAGTCAATTCTGAAGGGTTCCAATACCTTTCAAGGAAATTTCCGAAGGTTACTGCAGCAAAATTGAAGGAAGGAATTTTTGTTGGGCCACAAATAAGGGAGGTTTTGAATGACACTGAATTTGAAAAAGTCCTAAGTCCGCTGGAATTGAAGGCTTGGCTGGCGTTCAAATGGATATGTGAAAACTTTCTTGGAAGCAACAAGTCACCTGCGTATAAGGATGGAGTCAAGAACCTCCTTGATGCCTTCAAAGAAATGGAGTGTCGAATGTCGTTAAAAATTCACTTCCTGCATTCCCACTTAGATTTCTTTCCTAAAAACCTTGGTGCAGTGAGTGACGAGCAAGGAGAGCGCTTCCATCAAGATATTCAGATGATGGAGAAGCGTTACCAAGGATATTGGAATGAAAGCATGATGGCGGACCATTGTTGGATGCTGTATCGTGACAATCCAGGCCAAATTTACAAAAGGAAATCACACTCACAGCGCTTTTAATAAAATAATGTATATATTCTTTATTTATAAGTACATTCAATAAGGTATATGATGTATTTGTTGTTTAGCATTCCTAAGTGTGATCTATACAGTACATCCATAAATTTTCTTATAGCAATATCAAAAACTTAAAAATATCAAAACCAGTGTATCTATATAACTATACGTGCTAGAAAAAAAAAAAAACCAGATTCGGAATCAGCGTGAAAACTGCCTTAAGAAAAGTATGATCATGTTTGTGATGAGGAAAAAAAGTTTCATTTTGTTGGCCAGTGTAATTATTTCAGTGAAAAGTAATTTAGAAATTCTTGTAATACTCCAAAGCGATGCACAGTGATTCTACTGTTTTCGGTGTCAGCAGTGCGCGTTGTGGCCGTATGACATTACTCGCGTTGAATGTGCTGAAATGCCTCGCCCACTCGCTGCTACATACCTGCATCACGAACACAGACCTAGCTAACTGAACGTGTGAACACTGCTCGTCTGGTACACATCAGTGTTTCAAGTCATTGTCAGTGCCACCACTTACTGCTTTTATGATGTAAGCTTTACTGCGTAACTGCATCTTAGCTTTAATGTAAAGCTATACGGTAATGTATAACAAAGTGATATGTAACTGTAACTGTAACAAGCTTGCTTGTCGACAAGCAAAAACATAAAAAATTTTAAAATTCGAATGGTAATTTGTCCGCCACCAAATCACAGTATTGACCCACCTCAACCTGGCTTGAATTCACTCCCAAGTGATCCGCAGTAGTATGTGCGCAAAATGGTAGAGTGCAAATTGCAATGCAATGTTAATCAATTGAGTGCCAGTGCCACCCCCAAAGGTGCCACCTTCCTCCCCCTAGGCTGCCAAAAAGGGGAGGAAGGGGGGAATCCCCCAAGCTGCCACAAGCTAGTCTAAGTATAGACATTTAGGAGCTCATTCCATCAACAACACGTAGCTGAGATGAGGACTACACCAATCGTCTAAGTATAGACTTTATGACCTCCCTTATAGACATTAGGAGCCCATCCATCAGTAGCGCGAGGCCGAGATGGGGCTACAACCAATCGTCTAGACTCTAGACCTTAAGACCTCTCAGCAGTAACACAATATTACACAGCCACCTTACCTACGGCATTACTTACTAACACCTGATCGACCAAAGCCGCCTTACCTACGGGTTTTACTGACCACCTCCTGATAGACCGACAAGGTCTCTAAATACGACCCAATTAATAGACAGAGATATTAAGCATAAACAAATATATTTATGGGACCAAGAGTAGGCCGACAAGATCTCAAAAAAAGAGCAACGCCAATACTTTTATCTATTGAACTTCTCATAGTAGAAAACCACCACGAAGCCAATTTGATGTTTGGTGTGCAATCTTTTAAACAAAAAATCGAATACGATAAACTAAATTTAATACGAAAAAAATTTTCACCTTAATATACAAATTTATCTTTAAACTATAACATAAAAAATATTAATATAATTTTTAAAACAAAATATAAATTATATTAGGGCTAACTATTTAATTTTTCGCATTTTACAATTGAATAAAGGGAATTATTCAAACCAACGAGTTATTTAAAGCAAATTCCGTCGTAATATACAAATTTATCTTTAAGATAAAAATATATCTTTAAACTTTATTACAAAAAATATTAATATAACTATATTAAAAATAGATTCTATTTTGGGGTAACTTATTCATTTTTCATCTTTTACCCACATTATTTAATTTGTACATATCTAATACCGAGATCATCCCCTCTGTGAACTTTAATAGTAAATAAAATTACATTTCAGAAGGTGACATTAGGATTGAAAAGGAAGGTGGGGCCATGTACCTAAACGCCTTAAGAAAATAATAAATTGGCGCTACACGTCACAAACTGTAATATCATTGTACAAATTGACGAATTCATGATCTCTAAGGATGTACACTATTTAAAATCTTACAGATTTTTATTCACAAGCCAACTAATTAACACACAACAACCACTATCAAAGCACCCTACGTAACCTAAGTTCAGAATATATGCTAATTACTATCTATTTACTACTAATTATGGCGCTTAAATCTTTCTCCATACACCTCATAGCTACCGCATTCATTATTTATATGTTATTAAAACGTAAATAACAACATTTAATTATGATCCTAAAAAATCACATTAAAAATAATCATCATCGTCGAAGTGAATGGGCTTCCTGACTGGACAGTGATAGAGAAAGCGAAAGTCATAATAATAATAATAATAATAGCATTAATAAATAGATAATAATAATAATAATAAGAGATATAGAGAGATAGAGAAACCTATAGAATCATTGTTGTATTGTCTGTAAGCGATTGCTCACCTATAGTTTACTAAGCTCCACATATTGTATTTGTGGCCTCTGTTCTCACTGTAGTAAACTAGAATTAAAATGTTATGTCATGTTCAAAGCACCAGATTCTCTCAATTTCATTTGGTTTTTTAACTGATGGCACTATTGCTATATGAAGAAGTTCAATTTTTAATAATTTTCTACAGTGAATAAGCTTCTATATAGCTATTATTGCAGTTTTCTTATTTAGTGTGAATAGAAAACACGGCTGTTTATTATTTTAAAAAATAATTTAGCTTAAATTTGGGTAGGCTACTTCAAAAATGCATAATATGTGCTGGATCATTTCTTGATGTACTACAGTTGCTAGCATGTCATATGTCTGAGTCAAGTATGGCTTAGTTATCATTTTCTTATACCCATCCTTTAGTCCTCCATTAGTTATGTGGAAAAATGTGTTGAAATATTAATGTTAGATAGCCCATTAGGGGCGCCTATTTATAGTAGCTACTTTTCATTAACTTAAAACATTCATTAATCAGCTTGTTACTATTTCTATATGTGCCCCCAATTCATCTACTCTAACGGACAGGTCTGGAACATTCTTCCTCATTCCATCTCTCCCCTGTCTATGACCTCCAATATTTCAAATGCAGAGTGCCTAGGCACCTCAAAAACTTTTTGAGAGCCTACAAATCATTCAACTTTCACTATGCTCCAATAATAAAAACAAATTCCAGCAGACTTTCTCACCAGAGAATTATCCCACAAGTTGTTGAGGTCAAACAAAGCTTGGTTCACGGTGTGATACATTTCACGGCATGTGGAACAAGTTAAAATCACATTAAATTTAACCTTTTCAAATGAAAAGGTTGAGCCAATCACTAATTATGAAGATAATTCTGACTTCGGCAAGCTTGCCACGGTCACAGTCTACTGGATGAGATATGGTTTAGTGAACCATTTGATTTGAATAAAGGGAGTCATAACCTATAGATTCAATGTTGTGTTGTTCGGAGGCAATTGCTTAGGAGGCCTCAAAGATATACGTATTTGGTTAAATTATTTTGCTTTGTGATTTAAAAAGTCTGATGCTTAAGGGAGGATTCATCAATTGTAGCAGTGAGGCCTGTTAGAGATTTTTATTCCCAATCAAACTAAAGGTACTGATTTCCTACTGACCCCCTTTTTCTTTTAAGGGGCGTTAGCTTAACCAAGTTAATTGTAGGCCTATCAGATTCAGCCATAATTATGAAAAAGAAAATTAGGAGTGAAAATAATGAAGGCAAATGTGTAAGAGTGAACTTAAATACTCATAGTTCATAACAGCAGGCTATGTTTAATATTTGTCCTAGCCTAAGGTAGACCTAACAACAGGGTTACCCTATTACATGCCCTATCAACAGGGCCGCCGAGAGGGCGGGGAAGCCGGGATAAATCCCCGGGGCCCAGACCTCTAGGGGGCCCGGAAAGAGGGGGGATAAAATCTAAAAATATTAATAAAGCAATTGATTAAAAACAGAGAGGAAATATAATTAAAGAACATACATTTTATAGAGATTATCATAGTCAAACTGAAACAGATAAAATATTATCTGCGGTCCACCAATGCCGAAGACCGACTGACAGATCTGAGAACCATTGTAATTGAAAGCCAGTTAGCCCGTACTTTAAATTTCATCAGAATCATTTACCACTTTGCTAGAGAGAAAGCAAAGGAAGTACACTTCTAATTATGAAAATCTTGCAGTAAACAATTGTCTTGCTTGCATGGACTGATACTGCATTTGTAAATTGCATGGTGATAGAATTAATATTATTGATTCGAAAAATAAAATGAATAAAGTGCGTTCCATTTGTCTGGACCTGCAGCTGAGTGTGATTTCAATTGTCCTATAGCTCTCGCTACATCTTCTCGGGTAAAATCAAAGTCTGTTATACATTCTCCTTGCAATTTCTCTTCGAAGAATGCATCTATGTCTGGTATCGCATTGTCACTTTTTGGGGTACTGAAGATCGATTCATACTGGGTTCTCAATATTTCAGATATTTCTTTTAGATCGTCTGTTAGTTCATTATTTCCTTTCCTTAAGGGCTCGATCGTAGCGCGCATTTTAGTTTTCTTTTTCCCATAGCTATAGAAGTATTTTGGATTTTCCTTTATTGCTTCTACCGCCTTTTCCTCTTCCCTCTCTGTATGGCCCTTAATCAGGGTTTGTATTTCCCTATCAATACTCTCCAGTTTTTCTTGTATTACTTTCCTGCATTGTTGTCTCCGCAATTATCTATCTTTGCCACTACTCTCTTTCTTTTGCGGAATATGCTTATGTTTTTCCTCTCTAGCCAGTTCCTCTTTCGTTTTGGCTGTGCTTTCGGAGCATATTTTTCTAAAATTTTCACCGTCTTTTCTTCCAAGGTTCTTAGCATTTCCTTCGTTGTTTTATTCTCTAAGACTGTTCTCCACACTCTATTTGGGCTATGTGTGATCTGATTTCTTCCCAATTTTTGGTCTTGGAGTTTAAGTTAAAAGCCCCAAATTTGCTTCTTCCTTCTGTATGTGTATTGTCTTTTAATGTTATCGCCATATTTGTTGATAACTCGATTATGTTGTGGTCTGAGATAATTTGGGGTTATTTTTATATCAGCAATCAAATTCGTGTTATTCGTGAATGCCAGATCTAGGCAGTTATTTTTTCTGGTATTTTCTGTTATCTCCTGTGTGAGCATAAATTCGTTTATGAGTCATGAACATTTTTGCTTGCTCCTGGTCCTCTTTTGTGCCCCCCCTTATCTTGTTGTATAGATATATTTCTACCCACCTTTTTGTATTTTATAAATTAAAAGCGCCACAGAGTGTTATAGTAGGGGGGAGAGTTTAAGGACTTTATTATGGTTCTGATATCATAAATGGCATCCGAAAATTTTTCAGTTGGAGAGTTTGGAGGTCTATAGATGACTATCAGTACCACGTTTAGTTTCTCTATTTTCACTGTAAGGGATTTCCACGAAGCTTTTGGATTTACTTATTACCGTCTCTGTTATATGCCTCTCATGTGCGTAAATAGCACGGCCAGCATTACGTCTCGCTGTTCTATCCATCCGCTCTTAGTAAGTTGAATCCATCGATATGCAATTCTTTCTTATCGATACAGTGTTCGCAGTTATCGCAGTTTCCTTGACAATCTTTAAGATGGGGTTCTGCGAGGCATGCGATGTCCGCCTTTGTTTCGTCCATAAAACCTTTCAGGTATGAAACTTTGTTTAACGAGTTGTTCGGTTTTATTTCATGAATATTTGCCAGGACAATGTTTATGGTCTTTGTTTTGCATTGCCCCTTGTACATTTTAAGTTTATTGTCCTTTGGTTTCGCATGTTTTTTAGCCTTGTGGTCCTCCGAGATGGATCCGTTCCCGTCTACCTGAATTTATGTAAATCATTTTAGATACATGGGTGGTTATAATTTACTGTACGCTTAGTTTATATTATTTCCTTTAAACAGTTTCCCATCAGCTGGCGGAAAAGTTGCCAGACGCATCACTACACATTGGAATTACATGTTTGACAAATATTTCATGGCACCTTATGTGAACTAATTACTGAACAATAATTATATGCAGAGAATATCCTATTTTTGGGCGGAGCCTGTAATTTACTGTATAAAAAGTCGGCGAGCAGCAAGCACTTTATTTCAGACCATAAATAGAGGGAAATAAATACAGGGAAAATATATAGATACATTTCTATAATTTCTTTAGTAGGTTGTAACACGAATGTAAGAATAGAATAATAACTCCAATCTTTTACCCGGCGTATCTGACAACTATCCCCACCAGCTGGCGAGAAAGTTGCCAGCTAGGCCTTTAAACCAATAATATTGCCTAAACGCATTCCTTCATTGTCATATGTTCAGCCAGATAAATTTAAAGAAATGCTAGCAATAAATCAAACATACAGCCGTTTTCTAAATATACGCTTAAACATTATTATTATTTTATATGTGAACGATTATTTAAATTATTAAACATCTGATTTCCTTCGCAATAAAAAACAGTTGGCAACTCATCCTACACTATTGATACATGACTGTCGCAGTAATTGTTTTCAGACTAATAAATAAGTTTTAAGTATATATAAGCTTCTGAAAAATCATTTTAAAGTACTGTAATAATGAAGAATATGTTTTTAAATAAATGTTTTTACTAAAAAATTGGGTCACTTGAAGATCAGAGCCCCCAGCCTTCTCTAGTTAGCTTCGTAAGGCAGCTAACGAAAATATCACGACTGACCAAACCTAACCAATCGTTAAGTCAACTGTACGCCCTTGACGATTGGTTAGGTTAGGTCGTGATATTTTTGTTAGTTAGCCTTATAAAGCTAACTAAAGAAGGCTGGGGGCCCTGATCTTCAGGTGATCAAAAAAATTTATAAAACTCGATAATTCATTAATTTTTTTCTTGTCGAGTACAGTAGTTAAATTAATATTTTTCAAATGAATGGCTGTAACACGATTTCAAATATACGGTGAATTTAAAAACAGAAGTAGTTTTATAATGTGGAATGTGTGTAGGTGATTTAATCGCGAACTGTATTATCTCCCATCGGCTAAAAATGAAAACTATAATCTCTATAAATATGGGGTTATTTTTAAATGGGCAAAATATGTAAGATATGATATTTGATTAATAATTAATAATAATAGGGTCGTCAAATTCGATTTACTTCCGTTACCCCTAAGTAACACCAAATAAAACTTTTCTGTATACGATCTCATACAGAAAACGTAGACACATTTAATGGGGACGGGATCTAAAATATTTAATATTCAGTTTACGAGGAATCTGAAAAGATACTTGTAAACAATATTCCAAATAATATATATATATATATATATATATACAGGGTGTCCCATAAGTCCGGCATCATAGGAGAAATTCATATTTGTCTATGTCTACAAACCATAATTCATATTTTTCTCTTTCTACAGGCCATAATGTCTGTGAGCAAGGAAGAACGAATCCAGATAATTCTACTCATAGGAAATCGGACTCAAAGAGAGGCCGCTGCTGAATTTAACAGACTGCATCGAGACCGCGAACCAATAACACAGAGTTGTGTTAGCAGACTTGTTGCAAAGTTTAAGGAAACAGGATCTATAGAAGATAAACCACGCAGTGGACCTTCAAGGAGGTCCACTGACGATGATACAGCGACTGCTATCCTGGCTCATTTTAACAGAAGTCCCAATAAGTCTCTTCGGCGATTGTCCGCCGAGACAGGAGTGTCGAAAAGTAGCATCCATCGCATTCTTCAGGCTCACAAATGGCATCCATATAAACTTCAGATCCTACAGAAATTAAGCGAAGATGATCCCGACCGGCGGATGGAATTTTGTGAATGGGCTACGGAACAATATGTTCGGGATGCCAATTTCCCGTCCACCATTCTCTTCAGTGACGAGGCTGTTTTTTATGGAAATGGTGTGGTAAATCGACAGAACACCCGCTACTGGTCTCAAAACAACCCTCACTGGTATACATCTTCAAAGGAACAAGGTGCATCTCGAGTGATGGTATGGTGTGGCATTTGGAAGGATCGCATTATAGGCCCCCTCTTTTTCGATAAACATGTCACTGGAGGCACCTACCTACGTATGCTCAAGGAAGAAGCATTTCCCAGTGTCTTGAACGAAGAAGGAAATTTCCCAACATGGTTCCAGCAAGACGACGCTCCTTCACATTACAGCACCCAAGTAAGGGAATACCTGTACCAACAATTCCCTGGTCATTGGATAGGACGTCGAGGGCCTGTGGAATGGCCAGCTAGAAGCCCGGATCTCACGCCACTAGATTTTTATCTCTGGGGCCACTTGAAAGCGCTGGTATACGCAGAGAAAATTAAGAGTGTTGAACATTTGCGGCAGCGCATTATTGGGGCATGTAACACCATTACTCCTGACATCATTCACCGTGTGCTTGTTGACTGGGTATCACGTCTGAATTTGTGTATTGAAAACAATGGTGGACATATTGAGCACGTTCTGTAAATAAAAGCTTTTGTTTTGCCTTTTATTATTATTTTTCCTATGATGCCGGACTTATGGGACACCCTGTATATATATATATATATATATATATATATATATGTATATATATATATATATATTTCTCCTGTACTATTATATTGATGGTTATACTCCATCCTTTTGTATTTCTTATATTATTTTTTATTTTATTTTTTATTATATATATATATATTCCTTGTTCGTATTTCTTTTACTATTTTTTTTATTTTAATTTTTATCATATACAGTCGAACTTCGATATAATCAAGTTTTTGGGACCAAGAAAAAATTTGCTTATAGGGGATAATTTGCTTATATAGAATACGTCCAGAATGTCTGCATGTACGCCATATAGTACAACAGGTTATTGAAAGATAAAAAGACCTACTAACTGTATGAATGTAATAAAAGTAAAAAAACACAAATGTATAAAATTGTACAATTTATTTAAAATTACATTAAAATTAGAACATTTATTAAAAAATTTCATGAAAATTAGAACATATCACAATAAGAAAATACAGTACGTAGGTATAGAATTATACAAGTACAGTACATAAATTGTTAGCACCTATGTTAATTAAAATAATCACGAATAGTGGTTTGTTTTTTAGCAGTTTTGTGAATGATAAAATTTTGTAGTTTTTTCTGGGTTTCTTTTAATTCCAGAGTGCTTATATCATTGGTTTCTAAAACTTTTTTTATTTCATCTAACATGTTTAAGGCTTGTAATGGGGTTGTTGTACAAGTCTCTTCAACTTCATGATCGTGTTCTTCGTTTTCAGAGATTTCAGAACCTTCTGAGAAACATTCTAAGTTTCTATCACATTGAATAAAATCTTCATTCAAACTGGTGATAACCTCAACAGTTTCAACTTCACATTCATGACTTATTGCAGTTTGGAGAGTAGGAAAACATTTTTTGAAGCAGTTTTTAATGCTGGTTGGGGCTACATTAGCCCAAGCACCTTTAAGCATAAAAAGGGCATCTAAAACCGTCACGGACTTTACTCCACTTTCCATAGTATCATCTTGCCCAGAATCCAGTCGTGCCACTAGCTCTTTCATCAACTTTTTGCGATAGTGCGCTTTGAGGCAACGAATGATTCCAGCATCCATCGGCTGGATTAGAGATGTCGTATTAGCTGGTAGGTACAGGATTTCTACGTTTGTTGTCACATTCACTTTTGGGTGTGCGGGACATTGATCGAGCAACAGCAAAATTTTTCTTTGTTGCGTCTCATTTTCTCATCCAATTTCATCAGCCAATCAGTGAATAAAATCTTTGTCATCCAGGCATTCGAATTTGCCTCGTATTGAACGGGAAGACTGTTATTCTTGTTTTTAAAACATCTGGGATTTTTACTTTTTCCGATCACTAGCAGGGGTAATTTTTCAGTTCCTGTCATGTTCGCAGCTACCAGAACAGTTAATCTTTCCTTTTTCTTCTTACCACCACTGACTTCTTTACCCTTTTTGGCTAATGTGCCATCTGGGGTAGCTCTGTAATACAAGCCCGTTTCATCGGCGTTAAAAATTGAATCCTTTGAATAGCGTTCTAAGAGTTCAGGTAAAACATATATTCCATCGTTTGTATAGGATTTTATATTTATTTTCTATATACAGTATTTCATGAAATTGATTCCAATAATTCGTCTAAATAAACAATGATGTAATGTATTATTTAATTCTTTTGGTTGTATATATAAACGAAATTATTTAATTATATGTATACCAAATGGCTGGTTACTCCTTCGAAACCGACTGACGGAGTTCTAAGCCAACTGTCAAGAATATATGCATTAATTAAATAAATACCGCAATCTGGCAACTCAACCCTAATAATGTACACCTGAACAAACCACATACGCTTTCTAAGCCAGATTAAGCCTTCTAAACTGGCTGACGGACTTCTAAGCCAACTGCCAAGAATATATGCTTTAATTAAATAAATAGCGCAATCTCGCAACTCAACCCTAATAATGTACACCTGAACAAGCCATTCACGTCTTCTAAGTCAGATTAAGCCTTCTAAGCCAACTGGCTGATTCACACCTTATAAGACAGCGGGGGCTCAGATGACCTCTCATTATGCGTATGGCTGGAGCCAGGCAAACACCCCTCTCTCCTTCTTAGTTTAAGTGTCAACGATTTGGTCATGGCTGAGATGTCTGTCAGAATGAGTCCCGCTGTGGGAGGTGTCGAGGAGTCTCATTCCTCTCCAAATTGTGAAGATCCGAATGGTTGTGCAAACTGTCATGACCCCAATTCCGTATAGTGCGATAGGGTATAGTGCGATAAAAATGTTTGAATAATGTCTCTTTCTCAGAGGCGAGACGCCATTGTTCAATCTTGGATAGGTCATTTTCCCAGGTAGCCAGGACAGACCCACCCTCTATCCCTTCAGCTCAGTCTTTTCCCTCACCTCTACCTGTCCCGCCCGGACCCAAGCCTTCGCCTTTCCCAGCATGCCCTCCAGTTTCTTCTGCATCTCCTACAATTCCATCTCCCCATCGATTTACTGTCGGAGACACCACTTCGCTTCCATACGGTCATTTGCCCTCCCTGCCCCTTCCTAACCAGTCTCCCTCTTCCCTATCTGCCTCTTAGCCTCCTCATTCTAAGAGCCTTCGGGCTGTTAGTGGTCTCACCAGCAACCAGTATTGGCAGTTGGTGAAGGATGTTCGTGACCTTATGTCCAGGAATAAATCTCCCTAACATATTGTTAACAGACTTGCCTCTTATGCTAATACAAATGATCTTGTTCCGAATAAAAAACTTGCTTCCGCTGAGGGGATGCGTCTCCTCTTCTCCCTTTAATTTTCACGTTTATACAGTGGAATGTCAAGAGCCTTCGTGCACGACTACCCCAGTTGCAGAACTTAATTAGCACCTATTCTCCTGCCTTAATTGCTTTACAGGAAACTCGCCTATCCCAACCATTCTCCCCTTATTTCAAATACTACACATTCTATAAAAAAGATAGGAATGCCCATAGAGGTGGTGTTGCTTTACTGCTTCATGCCCTTCTTCCTGGCACTCCCCTCCCATTACATACCCCACTCGAAGCAGTTGCAGCACAGGTTTCACTCTTTGGTCGAGCGACTACAGTCTGCTTTGTACATGCCCCCCCGGCTTTTCCCTTACCTTACAGTTGCATGATGATCTTGTACAGCAACTTCCAACTCCCTTCATCTTATTAGGGGACTTCAATGCCCATCACTCTTGTTGGGGTTCCTCCTTTTGCGACGAGAGAGGGGTCCTCCTTGCTGACTTCCTTTTGGACGACTCCTTATTTTTGTTTAATTTGCCCACCCCCACTTACCTCTCTGATGCTACAGGGACTTTCTCCTCCATTGATCTAACCATTTGTAGTCAAGAGCTGGGCCACCAGTCCCAGTGGTCCATATCCTCTGCCCTTTGTGATAGTGACCATTTCCCTATTTCTGCAGTCTACATTCTCCCTTCCTCCCATTCAACGACGTTTCCGCTTCAATCTGAAAAAAGCTGACTGGAGTGCTTATGCATGTTTAGCCAACTTGCTTCCTCCCTCTCATGATGCCGATCTGGATTTTACAGCCATTTCTATCTCCATACTCACAGCCGCCTCTGCCTCTGTTCCACTGAAGTCAACTACCGTTAATACTAAGTGTAATGCAGCATGGTGGACTGCTGAATGTGAAGCTGCTGTTTTGTCACGTAAGCGGGCCATCCGTTGCTTTCGAAAGAACACATTTCTACGTCTATTTATCAACTACAAACATGCTCGAGCACTTGCTCGGCGCACTGTAAAATTAGTAAAGAGAACTTCTTGGAGGAACTCTGTTAACAACATCTCCTTTGGTGCACCCTCATCTGCAGTCCGGAGAAAAATCCGGGCCTTTCAAGGCTCCTCCTCTATGCTGCCACGTAAGGTCTTAGTTAAAGATGGCATTCCATAATCTGACTCTTTTCACTCTGCCTGAGTTGTTAGACTCTCTACATCATTGTGGCTCCTCCTTCCCCAGACAGGATGGTATCCATTATTCCTTTTTGCAACACCTGAGTTCTTCTGGTAAGCTTCAGCTTTTACGCTTCTATAACTCACTTTGGCTTACTGACTCCTTCTCTACTCAGTGGAAGTCAGCTCTGATTCTCCCCTTTCTCATGCTGGAAAGCTTTCAACTGATGTTCAGTCATACCGTCCTATTGCTCTCACCAGTGCCTATGCAAAGTCTTTAAGAGGATGGCCATCAGGAGGCTTCTTCTTTACCTGGAGGATAGCTCTCTTTTATCATAGATCTCCATCAGAGTGGTTTCCGCAGGGGCTTTTCCCCTTATGATGCACTTACCCGTCTGGAATGTGGTGTACGGAAGACTGCCTTACCGGTTGAATACTTTTTGGCTGTGTTTCTTGATATCTCCAAGGCATTTCACTCAATCTGGCATCATGGTCTTCTGCTTAAATTACACAATCTGGTACTGCGTGGCCATTTAGCTAACTTTATTGCCAACTTCGTGCTGCACAAACGTATATCAGTATATTCTGATAACCATCTCTCAGAGACTTTTGAGATTGAGACAGGGGTTCCTCAAGGCAGTGTACTTAGTCCCACACTCTTTCTGATTATGATGAACGACATATTCTCCGCTGCACCCTCTTCTGTCTCATACTCCATGTATGCTGATGATTGTGCCTTTTGGGTAACTTCAGGTGACCTCCATGAGGCATTAAAATATGCTCGGGACATGCTAGACGCTTTAATTGACTGGTCGCATGACTGTGGATTGAACTTTTCTGTTGCCAAATCGAAGTATATGGTCTTCACCAAACACCCTATATTTGACCATCCTCCACTACACTTAGACTCCTTTCCCATTGCTTGAGTAACTGAATATAGATTTTAAGGATGGTCTTCGATCAAAGTCTGACCTGGAAGTCCCACATTGACTCCATCAAAAATCGGTGTACCAAGCCTCTTTCTATCCTGGGATAGTTCTCTCACACGACATGGGGATCCTGCAAGGATACTCTACTTCGGCTGTACAAAGTTCTGATTCGATCAAGAAATGACTATGGAAGTTTCTTATATTCCCCTACTGCTTCTTGTCATCTCCTTAAATTAGATAGACTCCAGTATCGAGGCATTCGACTTGCTGTGGGCGCACTGCGCTGCACCCGAGTAGTGGACCTCCTGGAAGCAGAGGTTCTTATCATGCTTTTACAATTTCGCCGTCTATTGTTGGGTCTTCGTTATCTTCTCCGCACCTTCAGCATAGCTCATTACTCTGTCCGCCGGTTGTACTTGGATTTTTACTTGTTCCAATTTTATCTGCAACGCCCCGACCTTTTGCCCTTCATTGCTGCTGTTCAAAGGATTTTCTCTGCTTTTAACATTTCTCCTCATGACCTGCACTCCAGCTGGCTGTCCCCACTCTACTTGATAACTCCATTTCCTTTCAATTATGACATCCTTAAGTATTCAAGTTCTCAGGTAGCCTCTGTTGTCATACAAAGTCATTTCTTTGCCCTCATAGAGTCCTTACCAGCCTCCTAATTTATCTACACAGATGGTTCTAAACTTCTAGATGGACAAACAACATCTGCCTTTCTCACTGACACTGTCACCACATCTTGGCAGCTGCCCTTTACCTGTGGCATTTTCACGGCAGATCTTTATGCCATTTTTCAAGCAGTTCAGTACATTTCTTGCAACATGCTGCATCATCACAACTTTGTTATCTGCTCTGATTCCTTTTCCGCTCTGCAATCCCTGGAAAGAAATTCTTCTCCACATTTCCTCATCCACCGAATTTTACAGTTGCTACATTTGTTCCCAACCATATCTCTATAATCTTCCTTTGGATACCGAGCCATGTGGGTATCCCAGGAAATGAGGCCGCTGACGTTGCAGCCAGGAATGCAGCAATCTTTGGCTCTCAAGTACGGCTCAAACTATCTTCTCATGAGGCGCAAGCCCTCCTCGAGACTCATGTCCAGAGTTGGTGGCAGAGGTTTGGAATTCAATTCCTGCACCTTATTCTACAGCAGCCCCTTCAATTCCTCTCCATTGGCCATCACCTAATTTATCCCAACGAGAACAGGTGATCCTAGCTAGGCTCCGCCTTGGTATTTGTCGCACTACGCACCAGCACTTCTTCACCAATAGCCCTTCTACTTTTAGTCACCTTTGTCATGCCTCACTTACCCTCTCCTATGTATTCCTTGAGTGTCCGGCATATAATGCTGCCCGTTTGCGTCTTCGGACTGTGTGCCGAGATCTCATTCTACCCTTTCAACTAAGTTCCATTCTCATCCCATATTTTCCTCTTCATCCTGTACTCAGCTTTTTGATGGAGTCTCAGTTGTATGCATTCATTTAATTTTCTTTCTTTCTTTCTTTAGTTATTTATTTATATTTTTTTTAATTCCCCTGTATATATAGCTAGAGGCCCTCTTTTCAAGCGCCAGAGAGACGGCCCTGTGGCTAAAGAGGTGATGAGTCTCTTACTCTCCTGTTCTTTTTTTCCCCCATCTATTATGCCCTGAACACTTGTGATTACCTCTTAACCTCGCAGCATATGCTGTCTCCGTTCTGGTGTTAATAACCCATTGGATTGGTGCACCATTAAACTTAATCAATCAATCAATCAATACTCGCTGGCGGTAATTCTGATCTTAAACTTAAAATTTGTATTTACAAACTGATACTAGATCTTAATTCTGACGAGTCATCGATTCCATTGTAGTCGTGAGTTTTTTTAGTTTTCTCCTCTCAATTGGTTTTACATTTTACGTTATTTATTATATAAGAATTTCTTTTTTTATTTTTATATTGGTTATTTTATATTTTTAGCCTTGATGATGGAATCAGTGCGTTCCGAAACGTTGGCACAATAAAACAATTTAGAATGTTTATTGCGCCTCTGGTACTCCTTTTCATTACAGTATACCTTGGTTTGGTTGGTTGGTGTGTATATATATATATATATATACAGTGGTGGGCACCGTTAACCAAAAAGTTAACTTCGATAACGATAATTCGTTAACCCCAATTTTTAACTCCGATAACGATAATCCGATAATTTTACTACAAAGTTAACGGAAGTTAACGATAATCCGTTAACGATAACTATTTCTTTACTAACATTTAAAAAAATCAAGGAAAAAAGCTTTAAAACCCATAGAAAATGTTTATTTATGGAAAATCCAACAATAAATAGGTATTTAACTGTATTTGTATCAAGTTTTGCAACTTTTTGCTTAATAACTTTTTTTTTTATTTTAATAAAAATGTACTGATTACATGTTTTGAAACCCTTGTAACCACTAACCATTAACTAAATTTTAATTTACCAGAGAATTATTATGGCGGGAACTGAAGTTATGGCGGTTTGAATTCATTCGCGGAGCGGTGATCTTCCGTGAATGACTCCTCGCAGTTAACGTGTTAACGGACTTTAACAGACTAAATATCGAGTTATCGGAAGTTAACTGGTCCGATAACGATAAATGGAAATTAACTTCCGTTAATAGTCCGTTAAAAAAAGTTAACTTCGTTAATTAACTGTTATCGGATTAACGCTTTAGTGCCCAACACATATATATATATATATATATATATATATATATATATATATATATATATATATATATATACAGGGCCGGATCTAGAAGTTGCGAGGCCCTAGGCAGATCTTGAAATTGCGAGGCCCTAGGCCTATATATATAATATATATATGAAAATATGGACTTAATTATCGGTACTATACCAGCAATATTAGAATCCCGCATAGACAGAAATATGCCTGCACTTAAAAATTAAACCAAACCAAAATAATCACTCATGGAAATTGTATAAGAGGTATAAATAAACCATACAAATAAGTATAAATTATAATATGAATCAAGATTTGTATCGAAAATATAAGACAATGATTTCTAAGCTTTATATAATATTATAGATAATAACTTTCCATAGTATACAAACGTTTTTCATAAGTGATGTATAAGAGATGTTGACATTTTATTTTTTATAATAGTGAGCGATCGACTTATCAGGCTAAATATTAATGCTTTAATATTTGGTTCAGATGCTCCTTGAATATTACAGCAATGCTTTTTCTACTTTTCTTCGAGCTAAACTCTTCAATTAATTGAGAATAATCTAATGAATTTGTTATTTCGTTTTCTATTGATAACATAGCTAATGATTGCAATCTCGTTTGAGACATGGTGGAACGCAAATATGTTTTAATAAGTTTGAGACGCGAGAAACTTCTTTCAGCCGAAGCAACAGTAACTGGGATGGTTAATACTATTCGAAGTGCAACATAAACATTAGGATAAATCTCACTTAGTTGTTTTTTGCACTATATAAACAAGGGCATTTCCGAGATCTGTTTTCTCAGGTATAAACCTGCAAAGTACTTTAAGTTCTTCATAGAGTTCTAAATCATTAATATCACTTGAACAGAACGCGCAAAACGGCTTGAGCGAGGCCCCCTTTGGCGCGAGGCCCTAGGCGATCGCCTAGTTCGCCTATAGCTAAATCCGGGCCTGTATATATATATATATATATATATATATATATATATACATTTCAACTGCAAAGAACACGCAGTATAATGTTCTCTGCGCGTATGTAGGAGAATTACGACTTCTGATCGAGTGAGGACTATGGTGTAGTGGTTATCATATCTGACCAGCAATCGGAAGATCCCGGGTTCGATTCCCGGGTGGTTACCTCATTTTTTCATTTTTTTCGTTCTCCCTCCTCATCTTGCGCGGAATGTTCTCCTACACAAGCGTCGTTCTTTACGTTGATATATATAATATATATAACTTATATATATATATATATATATATATATATATATATATATATATATGTATATATATATATATAATATATATATATATATATATATATATATATATATATATATATGTTTTTAAAAGTTTAGTTTTACTACATAGGTCGTTCAATGATCAGGTGTTCGGCAGCTATAAAGTTTTTGCAGGTGGTCTTTTATTATCGCTGATAAGTATTATTCGTGCAAAGAAATATTTCAGTTATATTCGTTCTTACCTTTTGTATCAGGCACAGGATAATTATTAAAAGTTTACTGTTCGTCTGAAAAAATTTAACATAAAAGAAACTTAGTTTAATTCTAACATATTATCAAAGGTGGGCAGGACCGAGTTCCAAAAGGACGAACTCCAGGAACTCGGTCCTTTTTAAGGACCGTGAGCTGGAAAGTCGGTCCTTTTCTCAGTGAGGACCGAAATGAGGAGCGACGGTCCATTTTTAAGCAATTCCGGACGGTCCGGTCCGGACGGTCTTTTATAGTGATTTTAGTGTGTTTAGTGATTATTTGAAGTTCTAAAGAAGATGGATCGTTTCCTCCAGAAGACTCAGAAAGAGACTGAGACTGAACTGAAACTTGTTTCAACACCTGGAGGAGACGAAGAATCTACTGATGTTAGTGCTTCAACTTCAAGTCAAGCAACTGGAGCTCCTAGCGGAAGAACTGAACCCGGCAATCCCTGGCCGTACCTGGACAAATACTTTGAATACCTGGGCCCCAAGGGTGAGCAGAACCTGGAGTACAAGTGCTTGCTGTGTTCATCAAGTTTAACACGCCTATCCCATCCAGTGCCGCCGTGGAGAGGCTCTTCTCTTTGTGGAAGGACGTCCTCAAGCCGAAAAGGTCAGGGCTCAGTGACAGCCATTTTGAAATGCTAGTCTTCTTGAAGGGAAACTCAAGCATTTAACTTAATAACGTTTTTTCATCATTTATGTATTGTATTAATTATAATTTACGTTAATAAAATTAAAGATTTCCGGTGTCTTTAATTTCATTTTTCATTTTAATCAAATTTTCACTTATATTATATATAAGAACTGAGGACCGAGTCGTTCCTAGGTCCTATCTTCAGAAAGGACCGGGACCGGGACGGTCCAGTTTGAGGCAAGGACCGGGACCGTCGGTCCTTTTTGAGGCCCGGGTGCCCACCTTTGCATATTATGTAAAACATCAAAGAATTTAAGGAAAATAAAAAAGGTTAAAATGCAAAAGTTTTCGTACATTTATTTACAAACTTAGGATCACCTGAAGATCAGGGCCCCCAGCCTCAATTACCAAATGATATCTTCGTTAAAACTAACGAAAATATCACGACTTAACCTAACCAATCGTCAAGGGCGTACAGTTGACCTAACCGGGCATTCAATTTAATTTATTATTATATTTGGTACTGTAAAGCAAAAAAACTTTAATACATGGGGTCCCTGATCTTCAGATGATCCCAAAATTATTTAATACTTTGTATGTCCACCTTTGGTTTGAAGAATTTAAAATTTTATTAGTAGCTGGCTGTTTATTGAATACAGGCTGTTGGGAATTCTGAATTCTAGAATTCTCTCTGTCCATTAGCAAGCAATGGGTCATCGCGATAAAGAGCTGTCTACAGATCTTAAGAGATCTGTTATTGCCGCACACGACTCTGGAAAGAGTTATTGGAAGATAGGGGAAGAACTTCGAATTCCATTTACGACGGTTGCTCCAGTTATAAAGAAATGGAAAGGCTTTGGAACACTCAAAACTCTACCAAAGTGTAGATGACCTTGCAAGATTTCAGAACGTACAAATAGACGGATTGAAAGAATGGCTGCTAGAATCCACGAGTGGCTGCAGTTGATATTTGCCAAATATTAAGACTAAGATCTATGTCCATCCGTCTACTGTACGTCGTACATTGAGAAAGAATAGTCTGCATGGAAGAGTTGTACGAAAAAAGCCTCTGCTACGAAAAGCGCATAAAGAAGCTCGCTTAAAGTATGCTAAGGATCATCAAAATGATGAATTTGCATTCTAGAAGAAAGTTCTCTGGACAGATGAGACCAAAATTTAATTATTCGGGAACATTGATCAACGGTATGTTTGGCGACATTCTAATACTACATTCAAGGAAAAAGACATACTTCCTACGGTTGAACGTGATGGTGGTAGCATCCTTCTTTGTGGATGTTTTAGTGCTTCTGGTCTAGGAAAGCTCGTTGTCATTAATGGAATCCTGAATTTGAAGAAATATCAGAAAGTTTTAGAAAAATGTATTGCCTTCGATTCAGCAGTTGCGAATGGGTCGCAGTTGAGTATTGCAACAACATAATGATCCAAATCATAAAAGTAGGAGCACCATGAAATGGTTTCAACAAAAGAATTTCAAGCTTCTCGAGTTGCCGAGTCAAAGCCCAGATCTCAATTTAATCGAGAATTTATGGTTTGATTTGAAAAAAGCTGTCCGCGAGAGAAACCTTTGAAATTTGAATGAATTGCAACAATTTCCTTCAGAAGAATGGACTAAAATTTCTACTGAGAGATGTCGAAACCTTGTAGAAAGCATACCCAAAACGAATCATTGAAGTCATTCAAGCAAAAGGTGGATACACAAAGAATTAAATAATTTTGAAAATGA
The DNA here is from genome assembly GCA_023014485.1 of Bathynomus jamesi. NCBI lineage: Eukaryota > Metazoa > Arthropoda > Malacostraca > Isopoda > Cirolanidae > Bathynomus > Bathynomus jamesi. Next base: position 117,467 of record JAJOZX010001496.1, read on the forward strand.
ATATATGAAAACCTTTGCATTTTATTTTTTTTTTATTTTTCTCAAATTCTTTGATATTTTTATATTATACAGGGTGTCCCGTAAGTCTGGACCCATAGGAAAAATAATAAAATTACAAAATAGTCCAAAAATTTATTATATATATTTTTTTATTATTTTTATTATTATTTTTATTATTTTTTTATTATGATCTTACTCCGCTGGAGTTTTATTGTGGGGCCACTTGAAAGCCAAAGTGTAGAGGTCAAACTTCAGACATTTTCCACCTTAAAGCACGCATTGTGGAGGCGTGTCAAGAAATTTCTGCGACTGTGATTCAGAAAGTGCTGTCGCAGTGGAGATTGCGTCTTCAACTATGTGTGCGACACAACGGCGGACACTTTGAACAGATTATGTAATAAATTTTTGGACTATTTTGTAATTTTATTATTTTTCCCTATGGGTCCAGACTTACGGGACACCCTGTATGTTGGAATTAAAGTAATTTTTTTATTTGTTAAAATTTTCCAAACGAACGGTAAACTTTTCGTAACTATTCTATGCATGATACAAAAGATAAAAAACGAATATAACCAAATATTTCTTTGTACAAATACTTTATGAGCACTACTCTATATATATATAATATACAGTACCGTGCAAAAGTATGAGATCACTGTCAACCTGATAACTATTAGATAATCTGTCGTATGAAAATTGGTTTTGATACTAAAATACACATTAACTAGAACCTCTGGTTCATATTAACGTATAACTAAGTTTTTACTTAAGTGTATAAAGTTGTATTAGCTGGATGACCCTAGTCTGCATAAATTGGATTTGGGGGTTGATTTATTATATTACTTATAATGCATGTATTTAAAGATCTAGCGAACTATTGATGATGGATCTGCAGTAAATGCTCCTTAGCTATTGTTATATCAGTATTTACAATTAAAAGTATTGATATATTTATTTAAATTCTGAAAAACAAATTTATCCAAAACGTTTCTCATTATAATCCTAATTCATGCTCATTTTTTCCTTTCACAGGCTTAAGAAATGACGAAAAGTACAATTTCTGATGAGATTAGATATAAATAATACATTTGCATGGTGAGGGACTGAGTCAAAGAAAAATAAATGAATCTACAGGTGTTTCCAAAACTGGGGTAAAAAAAATCTTGGCTCATCAGAGATCAAATGGGACCCCCCAGTTGATTGTCCTAGATTAGAGAGGCCTTCTAAGCTTTCTCCATCTGATCTGCAATATCTAAAGATTACTTCCCTCCGAGGACAGACGCAAATCCAGCACTTCACTTGCAGCAGATCTCGAAAAAACAACAGGTGTCTCAGTTGATCCCTCTATTGTACGAAGGAAGCTTAACTCAGTAGGTCTCAGATGTCCAATACTTGTGTTCCAAAGCATATTTTTTTCTCTTCTCTTTATTTCCATTCCTTAAAAGTGGCTTTTTTGCTGCAACACATCCTTTCAGACCTACTGAGTTAAGCTTCCTTCGTACAGTAGAAGGATCAACTGAGACACCTGTTGTTTTTTCGAGATCTGCTGCAAGTGAAGTGCTGGATTTGCGGCTGTCTCGAAGGAGAGTAATCTTTAGATATTGTAGATCAGATGGAGAAAGCTTAGAAGGCCTCTCTAATCTAGGACGATGAACTGGGGGTCCCATTTGATCTCTGATGAGCCAAGATTGTGTTTACACCAGTTTTGGAAACACCTGTAGATTCATTTATTTTCTTTGACTCAGTCCCTCACTAAGCAAATGTATTATTTTATCTAATCTCATCAGAAATTGTAATTTTCGTCATTTCTTAAGCCTGTGAAAAAAAAACAGCATGAATTAGGACTATAATGAGAAACGTTTTGGATAAATTTGTTTTTCAGAATTTAAGTGAATATATCAATACTTTAATTGTAAATACTGATATAGCAATAGCTTAGGAGCATTTACTGCAGATCCATCATCAATAGTTCGCTAGATCTTTAAACACATGCGTTATAAGTAATATAATAAATCAACCCTCAAGTCCAATTATGCAAACTAGAGGGTCATCCAGCTAATACAACTTTATACACTTAAGCAAAAACTTAGTCATACGTTAATATGAACCAGAGGTTCTAGTTAATGTGTATTTTAGTAACAAAACCAATTTTCATACGACAGATTATCTAATAGTTATCAGATTGACAGTGGTCTCATACTTTTGCACGGTACTGTATACATATACAGTATATATATATATATATATATATATATATATGTGTGTGTGTGTGTGTGTGTGTGTGCGGCTCAATCGGTTGGGCGTTTGCTCGGCAGTGCTGATACTCCTCTAGGTCGTAGGTTCGAGCCCCAGTGCTGTCTAGAGCTGGATAGTTTTTTTTTGTATCTTAGGACATGGCGAAATGGTGGGCTGGCCATCTCCCTTTAATTAACTCTAGCTAAGGTAGCCAGGTTCGGGCCCTACCCCTCACTTCCTTGGACAGGGTTCTCAAGTCTAAAATATAAAAATCAGAAACTCAACTCCTAAAACTAAGAATTCCGTCCCAAAAATTAGAATATCCATAAATATATTGTTAACATTTTTATTGTGAGAGCCAAATGAAATGAAAAATTTAAAAATTAAGAAATAACAACAATAAAAATAAATAAAATTTGCAGCCAAAATAAGAAAAATCTTAGAAATAAGGAATTTGAGAACCCTGTCCTTGGGTGTTAAGGGACATGGACGTTACATACTGTATATATATATATACACGAACTTTTACTTATATGTACGGAGCGAAATGTTAGTCGTATACAGTTTTCCTTTCTTTTCTTCATAATGTATTTATTGATTAGGAAATGCACCTCTCTTCAAAGGAGCAGATATATGGAATGCAATTTCCATGCATATCAGGCGGGCTTCATCGCTAAGTGTTTTCGCAAATCTCTAAAAAAGAACTTCATTAGCTCCCACTAATATATGAGTTCACTACTGCCATTTTTACCATAGTAATGAAATTCCAAGTTTTATTTAAAATATGCTAATTTCATTAAACACTTTCAATTTCGTAAATTATTCTTTTATATATTTTTTATTAAGCATCATTTATTTTCTCTTAAATATAAAATGAATCATTTAATTTAAAATCCTGTAACATTTTGTAAACTTTATATTGTATTTATTATTATTATTATTATTATTATTATTATTATTATTTGTTAGTACTATTAATATTACTTGCAACTTTCGCTTTTTTTATGTAATAAATACATAAACTAAATGCTATTAATTTTACCTAAAAAGCCTCCATGCTTCCAACGGCATATTCAGATTAAACTACTGTGAATATATTAATATCATAACAAATATGTAAAAATTGCAAAACTCTGTCACTTGTATTCTTTTCTGAATGAAGTTCTTTGGAATTTTGAATTTTGATTATATATTATAGCCACGTATTTTAGGGGATATCCTGTACAACAAATACCCCAATGGCAAGATAAAAATTAAAGTAAATAAGTCAATAAATAAATAAAAAACAGAACTGCTTCACATTCTGAATTTTGAGAGCTGTTGGTCAGTTACTTTGTAATTAAAGATCCGCGGGGAAATCGCATTTTTCTGTGTATGGGTAAAAGTGATTAAGGAACAGCAGACACATGAGTATTGATCTCACAATCAACTATGATGGGACTACTGATGCGTAAGTGTCAGCGTTCGTACGGATGTTTGAATCATTGACGATAAAAGATGTCTCTGGTGTCCTTCAACTCGCATGTCATGAAAAACATGAAACAGATTACTGTTTCGAGCACTATAAAAGGTTTGGTACTGTTGTTACTTCATGGTTCTTTTATTCTTTCTAAAGGGTGTCCCAGAAGTCTTGGAGGGGTTTTATTTCGCTACAACGTTTTTCTTTTTTGATTAATTTATTTATTTTTATTTTTCAATTAAAGTACCCTTGCTGCGATTAATGAAAATGGAATCCTGGACAGTGCAACAAAGAGTGGCTATTGTGGAACTTTGACAAACAACTCTTCCATCGTTGCGGCTCAAAGAGCTTTTCGATTAAAATTCAACACACGTACGTTCTGCTCCTTCTGATCGAGCTATTCGACGGTACGTCGCTAAATTTCGTATGGGAAAGGGTCAGGGAGACGAACCACGGACTGGGCGAACTCGGACAAGCTGAAGTCCAACTCGAGTTAAGATAGTTCGTGAAAGCGTTGAGGAAAATCTACATCAGTCCAACGACACAGCCAGAAATTAAACATTTCAAGAAGTTCCTTACATCGAATTTTAAGAGAGGATATCAATCTTTACCCGTACAAAATTCAAATTGTTCAAGAAATTAAACCACAAGATCATCAGAGTCGGATAACGTACGCTAATGCGATTTTAGATTTACGCAATAAAAATGAAGATTTTCACCAGATATTAAATTTGTAATTAAAATCGCAATAAATATATTTTCAAGTGTTACAAACCTTTTTTTATTTGATCCCCAAACAAAAAGTTATAACCAAATAAAACCCCTCCAAGACTTCTGGGACACCCTTTATAATGAATCCTATAATTTGAAGCTGAATTTATTACTCTATAATAAATGGAAAGATGATTAATATTTCAGAGGATATTTTGACTCGGAATTAAACTGGATCACCTTTCCATTCATTCGTTTTATATTTTTAGAAAAAGAAAATCAAAACTTAAAAAGTTGCCAAATTTGATACCATGCTAACTAACATCACGAATTCTTATTATTATTATTATTACTATTATTATTATTATTATTATTATTATTATTATTATTATTAAATAAATAAGGAATTACCTTTCACGTGATTGTTAACCAAATTCGACAAAAATCAAAATTCCATTACAAATATTTGGAAATACTGAACAATAGAATGAAATTTTAGTGTGTAATATTATGATTTTAATAATTTAGACTCTCTCTCTCTCTCTCTCTCTCTCTCTCTCTCTCTCTATCTCTATATATATATATATATATATATATATATATATACATATATATATATACCGGGTGTCCGAGAATTATCTGTACAATTTTGGCTGTTATTAAAAGTCAACCATGAAGTGTAGAAATTCCAGTTTTGTCCCATTTTACAGAGAATCTCATTAAGTTTTTTCTGATACCACGTTTTGACAAGTTTTTTAGAAATGTACGCGGGTGACAGACATTGATGATTTAAAAGCAAGAATCACAGCTGCTATTGAGCGAATTGATGTGGATATGCTGCAGCGTACATGGCAACATTTGGAGTATCGATTGGATGTTTTGCGAATCACTAATGGTGCACATATCGAATGTTTGTAACAACGTTACTTTAATAAAAGAAACTTTTGAAAATACAGATTCTAAATAATCTTGTTTAAGAATTTTACGTGTGTTATCAAGAATTTTATTAAAAGATGAAATTGTACAGATAATGTTCGGACACACTGGAATTTCTAAAAAACTTGTCAAAACTTGGTATCAGAAAAAACTTAATGAGATTCTCTGTAAATGGGACAACACTGGAATTTCTACACTTCATGGTTGACTTTTAATAACAGCCAAAAATTGTACAGATAATTCTCGGACACCCTGTGTATATATATTATATATATATATATATATATATATATATATATATATATTATATATATATATATATATATATACGCGGTTTGTTAAAAAAGTATCTGGACTGATGGGATTATAGTCAGAATATGGTACTGACAGAGTTTGGGGCTTAATCTCTCTGAAGCTACACACTTTGCCCAACGATCTTACGATCTTGCCATATATATATATATATATATATATATATACGCGGTTTGTTAAAAAAGTATCTGGACTGATGGGATTATAGTCAGAATATGGTACTGACAGAGTTTGGGGCTTCATCTCCTTCTGAAGCCACACACTTTGCCCAACGATCCTGCCACTGTTGAAAACATTTTTCGAAAGCACTTTCGGAATGGCCAAAAGCTGCTCCTTCGACATCTTTAATGGTCTCAACATCATCGAATAGGTGTCCTTTCATGGTTTTGTTTGAGCTTTGGAAACAAAGAAATGTCGCATGGAGACAAATCCGGCGAATATGGAGGTTGATGTACTTGGGGGGAAGGGGGAGGCGTAGCGTTTTGGGCCAAAAATTGCTGGACAAGTTGCGACGAGTGAGATGGCGCGTTATCGTGATGACGCATCCAGTCTCAGGACTCCACTTCTGCGGCCGTTTTCTCCGAACTGCTTCATGTAGATGTCGTAAAACTTCAATGTAAAATTCCTTGTTGATTGTTTGTCCCTGTTGAGCATATTCATGTGGCATTCATGGTGCTCCACAGTGAGTGACGATACCAATGAAGTGCAATCCTATCAGTCAACTTGTCTCGACATGCAGAAATATATTTAGCACATTCACAACTCCAAGCATGATCTTGTTCTAAAAATAAACACCCTGTCCGGATACCTTTTGAACAGACCTGTATATGTTACAGTCAAACCGTGAAACCAGTTATTTCACGTAATGCATTACTAACTTAACCTGATGACCTAACATAACCTAACCTAACTTTCACGAAGTCATGAATCGTTTAATCAAATTACGCGAAATGTCTGAAATTTTTAGGCATTACGCGAGATGACTGGTTTCATAGATTGACTGTAAATTAGCCCTGTCAAAAATCAACTTTTTCTTATTTTCATAGGTTTCTGTACTTTTTGCCCATGCTTTTTGACCTGAAAAGGCCGAAAATCACAACCATTTTGACCTAGGTTGTTGGGAAGCATTGCCGCATGGAGCTTGAGCTTAAGTTTTCTGCCTTGAAATCGGCCAACAAGCACCAGTTCCGGGGTCCCTTGAATCATGTTTTGCACTATAACTTTTTATCTAAACAAGATAGAGCAACAAAATAGGCACCAAATTAAAGTATTTTTAATCCTCTTTCTAACTTATACAATTATGATAGTCTTGGAACAAGAAATGGCACATTGGTACATACAAAGATTTCAGAAATATCACAAAATTCGTTTTCTCACACTCAAGGCAGACAAGGCGCCTTATTCATGACACAAATTTGAGATTAACATTTTGTCACAAGTCTAATCGATCAAGAAGTGAAAGCATTACATGATGATTAATTTCATAATGACATTTACACAGTCAGTTGTTGAGAGTTTGTTTCTTGAAGCTGTCAAAGCGGCGTCTGTTGAACTCCACAGCTTGAAGGAGATAGTCCCTTTGCTTGGCATCTGTTGTTATGACATTTGCAAAGTCGCTCATCATCTTGACACCACGTTCAGCAATGTCATTCACCGCTTTCAGATTCTTAACATAGTCCAACGCTTTTCTGTAGTCCTCATTCTGTGGCCAAGACGTGATAGGTTCCAGAAGCCATTCGGATCCAATGTTCAGTGTGTCCAGCAGGAAATGTGATTCTGGGCCAATGAGATCAACCAGGGTGGGCTTAGCTGTGACTCTCTGGAATAGAGGCTTTCCTGTTCTGAAGCTGTCTGGCTTCTCAGTGGCATGCAACTGGGCAGCAATGTCGTGCTTCAATGTGTCACTCAATCTACTGCTGAACAGGGCAAATGGCACGACTTCCTGCGTCAGGTACCATTTGTGGTTTTCCATCTTATTAAGTACTGCATCAGCAAGCTCTGGGTTAGTTTTCTTGTACTTCAACATGTCCTGGATTAGACTTAGATCATTCACGGGAGCATCTGCAGCAGACATTGACATCATCCATACAGGAGTGTAGAACAGCGCAAGGAAGGTGTTGAGTCTTTCCAGCTTTGATACAGTGTCTTCGTCGTACTCAAGTTGATCTGCAAACATCAGCATTTTCATGGAGTACAGGTTTCTGGCCATCCATCTGGCCTGATGAATGGCGCCTGGTCGACTCCAGTGAATACTCGAGGAGGCGTTCCTCCAAGAACAATGACTGTCAGTTCAGCCATTTCCCTGTAGTCGGCTCTTGGAAGCCTTTCTGCTGTTAGAATGTCTTGGAGTATTTCTTCACTGTTCTTCTTCTTTTCCTTCAGCCATTTGCTGTTGATAGCCAGCATCTTTGGGTTTTCCTTGGACAAGTCCGTCCAAACATCCTTCAGATGCTCAAACCAGGGATTATCTGGCCCCTTCACCTTCCTAAACAGCTTCTCCCAAACTGCTCCTACTAGGATTTCCAGGATGTGATGTCGACAGGCCAGATAAAACACCTTTTTGTTCAGCATTTTCTCTAGCAGTTTGGCAGCTCCTCTGTGAACTCCACTGTTACTGGATGTAGTGTCAAAAACAAGGGCAGTAACATTATCCGTAAGTTCCCATGTCTCCAGTAAATCCATTGAAGCCTCAGCCTGAGCTGTGCCAGAAGAATTGTCGATGACAGGTACTCCCAATAACTTTCCTTCAGTGTATGAAGGTGGACCAGACACTAGCACAGCTAAAGTCTCTGAGGTACTTCCAGGTTCACTGCCCAAGACATCTTTGAGCAACTTTCCATCCCAGTGTAAGGCAGCGTACTGTGGGGGTTTTCACAAAACTTGGACATGTGACTCTGGCTGATATTATACCTGGACAGCATTCTGTTGCGACGTGTTGTTGAGGTTGAGATGACGAAGTTATCCAGATCAGCCCCTCCAGCTTTCAAGGTGGCAGAAACCATGGCAGTAACTTGATTGTCTGATAAACCAAGACGATCAGCTGTATTGCAGATGACATCACATTCCATGACCTTCCTTGGAAACGTCAAAGTCACACTAGTCAGTGTCTTGATGGTGAGAACATCCAGGATGAGGCTGATAGTAATCCATGTCCTCTGTGTTAGCGTCGTTGTCAGTTGAGTCACCCCAGGTAATGTCATCCACATGAACAACTGCCTCTTGTTCTGCTGCAGCTGTAAAATAATACAACATGTTAAGACAGTAATTGTTAAGTACATGCTAAATATCGCAATGGAGTAAAACTTAAAACTTTTTGTAACGTTCAAAGTAATTAGTTTTACCTTGTTCTTGTCTATGCTGCAGTCTTTCATTCCTCGCTGCTTGCTGCAGGGATCTTGTCTCAAAAATCTTGTCATGACCAGACATATGACCTTTCCTCTCAGTCTTTTGGTCTTCGTAGAACCTGATATCCTCATCTTTCTTCTCTCTGGATAACAGTCTGTTGTTCTGTATTTCCTGGATTGCATCTGGAGCTCCTATATCGAACAGGCTGTCTAATTCCAGCACAAATGCTCCTCTTTTTCCTCCAGGGTTACTTGCTCTTCCTTTGCTTTTCACCAGAGCACGATGTTTCTCATGTAGTTTCATGAAGAGCTTCATTGCGTTGTACTTGGTCATTGTCTTGATCCTAGCCATCTGCCAGAATGGGATGATAGATTCAACTGTTTCATATGCAAGGTCTTGAACCATGGGCTCCCTCCTGCATTTTCCGGTAAATTCTGAAGATTAAGGAAATACTGGAACGCCTGTCTGTTGGTGGGAAGCTGGAAACCACTGATAAAAGCTGAAGGGTATCCAACCAGGAAAGTTTCAGTGAGAGATCTGGTAGATGGCCCAGTTGACACCTGCCTGTGGACAGTACGTGGAGGTTCTGAGATATCAACTGTGCGCCCACGGAGCTCCCTCAGCTCCTTGCTTAATGCCATTGTGAAGTTGTAACTTGTAGATGGTTTTCTAGATTCTGATTGAGTTTCTGTTGTTTCCTGAAAAATGATAGATAATTATTATTATTATTATTATTATTAATTATTATTTATTTATTATTATTAATATTATTATTATTATTATTATTATTATTATTATTATTATTATTAATTTTATGCTCTTTCATTTGATACCTAATTTGTTGCTCTATCTTGTTTAGATCAAAAGTTAAAGTGCAAAACATAATTCAAGGGACCCCGGAATTGGCCCTTTGGCCGATTTCAAGGCAGAAAATTTAAAGCTCCATGCGGCAATGCTTCCCAACATCCTAGGTCAAAATAGTTGTGATTTTCGGCTTTTTCAGGTCAAAAAGCATGGGAAAATGTACAGAAACTATGAAAATAAGAAAAGTTGATTTTTGAACAGGCCTACAGTGTAACATATACGAGGGCCACTCAATATATTTTGCCCCACCTTTTTTTTTTCTTTCCAAGTTTCCTTGTAAGTTCCAGAAATTTTGTACACAAGTAGTTACATACCTTTTTTACAAGTTTTTATTTTTTCACATAGTCTCCATCCTTTTCTACGGCTTTCCTCCACCTCGAAACAGGGCCTTTATTCCTTACTGATAAAAGTCCGCTGGGTTCCGCTGGAGCCACCTCTTAACCTCCTCAACAACCTCATCGTCACTCTGAAACTCTGAAACTTTCTTCCACGAATAGCATCCTTCATTGGCCCAAACAAATGGAAGTCTGAAGGTGCCAGATCCAGGCTGTATGGAGGGTGGGGTAACATAGTCAAGCGCATTTTTGTGATGGCCCCTCTTGTTTCCAAACTGTTGTGTGGTCTTGCGTTATCGTACAAAAGAAGGACGTCTTCCAGTTTTCTCTCCGGTCGAACTCGCTTTAGACGTCTCTGGAGTGTCTGTAGGGTAGCAATATATGCCTCTGAGTTGATTGTTTGTCCTTTCTTCATAATGTCCACCAGAATCATCCCTTTCATGTCCCAGAAATGGTGGCCATAATCTTTCCTGTAGAGGGAGCCATTTTGAACTTTTTCTTGCGTGGCCAGTCTGTGTGATGCCACTCCATGGATTGGCGTTTTGTTTCAGGTTCAAAGTGGTGTACCTAAGTCTCATCCCCAGTCACAATTGGTAAAAGGAAGTCATCCCTTTCTGTCTCGTATCGAACAACGACTCAGAAGCAATTTCTTTTCTTTGGGCTTTGTGATCTTCAGTCAGTTGGCGAGGAACAAACCGTGAACACACTTTTCAGTATCCCAGTTGCTGAATTATCGTATTCACACTTCCTTCACTAATTCCTAGCTCCAGTGATAGCTCCTTGTATGTGACGTGCCGATTTGATCGAATGATGCTGTTAGCACGTTGCATAGTGTGAGATGTCACAGCCGATGCCGGGCGACCGCTGCGTGACTCATCATCGAGGCTGGCTCTCCCTCTCTCCGATGATCTCACACGTTTAGACCAGCGTCTAACTGTGCTTCGATCAAGAACAGCATCTCCGTAAACATTTTGTAGACGTTTGTGAATATTTCCAACTGTTTCCTTCTCTGCGGTTAAGGACTCGATAACAGCTCTCTGTTTACGACGCACATCATTGTCAAACGCCATTTTCGTAACTGCGTTAACCATCAGTTTTATACAAAGGCGTTTAAAAGAGGTTTTATGCAAGGAGGGGAGGTTCAAATTGGAAAAATCCAGTTATGTGAAGCGGAGAAAGTTCAAACTTACAGCCCAAAAGACATTTCAGCCCCATGGCCTATTATTTAGCTAAGAAAAAAGGGTGGGGCAAAATATATTGAGTGCCCCTAGTATATATAATGTTGCCCATTTACCACCGATATTTCGTTACATCGTACTTAGATATCGTACAATGTATTATTAAGAACCTCAATATTTTTACTCTTTTTCACCTTCACTATGGGTGGGGGTCGTTTCTGTTGGCACTCTCCCTTTGTCCCTCTCCTTCCTGCATATAATATATATATATATATATATATATAGGGTGTGCCAATTACATAGAAGTGAATTTTTAATTTTATTTTTTTTAAACGACTAGGGTATATTATTGTTCAATTTAATGTAGAAATGCAACACAAAAAAATTGAAGGAGCTGCATCAATATTTAGGACTTGCTCAACAGCATTTAATGTTACAGTATTTAGCTATGTTTTTAGTAATTTGTCAAGTTCTGCACATTATGTTTCTTGGTAAAGCATTCTTTCTTATATAAGTATTTCACATAAGTGGAGTTATAGAGCTACTGAACAAGTATTAGTCACACATTCTCTACACGTCTGTACAGGTTTAAACGTAAACAAACAAGGAAAGCAGCTATGCACCAGTTGGCACACATGACACATCAGTCGTTGTTCTCAAGCACTGCTGGTGGGTTGTGTTAAACTGTGTTTTTCTGCTCAGCCACATACAGTAATTGTTCAGTTTTTTGCTTTTAGTGTCTACCAAGAATGGCAATGAAAACAAGACGCTACAGTGATATTTGGTTAGTTGGTAAATGTGAAGAAAAATTTAGTGCTGCAAAGTTACCATCAAGGCGTGATGTACTAAAAGTGTTATTTAATTTTCATACTGATAAACAAATGAGTCTGAAGGAAAGTGTTAAGAAAACTGTTCGTTTAATTTTGCCGATTTAGGAAAGAGCACGTATACCTACAACAACTGAATTACATGTGCGTGAGAGAGTTGTACGTCTTCATAAAGAATGGCAGTCACTCAAAAAAAACATAAATCGATCAACATCTACTGAAAGCAAGAAACGTGATATTTTTGGCGAGTCACTGGATGATTTATTTGATATTGCACACCAGGATGCCATGAGTTTGATTAAGATTGAGGAAGATCGCTTATTCTTACAAGGTCAAAGAGAAAAAGGCCGTCGTGGATCAATGATAGGAGTAGACATGAAACTTTCAAAGAAAGAAGCTAGCAGAATTGAGCGATCACTAGCATATGAAAGGCAAAAAGAGAAACAGAAATATTTGCAGGAAGCATATACATCAGCAGCAGCAACAATTAATGAATCGATAGAATTAGAATCATCAGGAGAATCATCTGATAAAAGTGATCATGCTGATTTTGATCAAGAGATTGCTCATAAGGCTGTTTTGTCTAGGTGTTCTAACAGAGGTCGTGTTCAAGTTGTTACGCAAGAAGTTGCTGCAGCACTAGATCGAACAAAAATAAGTAGCAGAAATGCTGTTCACGTTTTCTCAGCAATGGCTTCATCTAATTTGCTCAGAGCTCCCAGAAGTGAGTTACAGATTAGCCACAGAACAATTTATCGAGCCAGAAACAAACATCGTGAATCTCTAGCAGCAGAAATTCGAGCATCTTTTGATCCAAAAGTACCCCTTACTCTCCACTGGGATGGAAAAATTATGGATGATTATACTGTACTGGAGCTGTTCAGAAGACTGTAGAGCGTTTACCAATTTTAGTGTCTGGTAAAGATATTACAAAATTACTTGCTGTTCCAAAGTTCAATACTGGGAATGCTTCTGGTATTGCTGATGCTTGTCTGACAGAAATAAGAAAATGGGGACTAGAAAATAGAATAGTTGCATTGTGTTTTGACACTGCACCAACTAATACTGGATTGAAAGGTGGGGTTTGCCTTAAAATTGAAACAGAATTAGAGAAAGATCTGCTGAGTCTTGCATGCCGCCATCACATATTTGAAATTATGTTAGAGAAAGTATTTTCTCTGCATGATGCTGGTAGGTCACCTAATATTGAAGTTTTTTCTCATTTCCGTGAATCTTGGCCTCATATTGATAAAACGCAGTATAAAACTCTACTTAATATAAATACTGGTAACATATACTGGTAACATGGTAGAAGAAGAAAGGAGAAAAGGTCTAATTGCATTTGCTCTTCAGCAGTTGCAGTCAAAACAGCTTCGGGGAGACTATCAAGAGCTCCTAGAACTCTCCATTATATTCCTTGGAGGTACTCCCTCCCAAGGCATCACTTTTCGTAAACCTGGATCAGTACACCGAGCTCGATGGATGGCACGAGCAATTTATGCCATAAAAATGTGCCTTTTCCAGAACAATATTCTGTTCAGCACCGTCAAACTGCAATTAGGGGATCCCGCCTCTCCTATGTCAGAATGTTAGCAGATCACTTGTTACGAGTGTCACTGTTCGTCACAACTGTGTACATTAAATATTGGTTTACATGTACGTCATCTTGTGATGCTCCAAGAAACGATCTCATGCTTCTAAAAACACTTGAAGACTACGCTGACAAAGAAGTTTCAACTGTTGCTTTGACTGCATTCTCACGACATTTGTGGTATTTATCCGAGATATCAGTAGGTCTAAGTTTTTTTGACAATAAAGTATCCCATGAAGAGAAGAGAAACATGATTTATAACATGAGAGTGCAACAAGGTTCCGAAGAGCCTCCAAAGAGGATTCCCCCTATAAACATTTTTTCTTCATGTTCATTGGCTGACTTTGTGACAAAATCAACTAAAAACTTCTTTAGTATTTTGGGAATTGATGAAACCTTTCTCGGTAAAGACCCCGCAGACTGGTCCAGTGATGCAACCTACAATGAAGCTCAAGCAATTGTGTCATCTCTTAGAGTAACAAATGATTTGGCAGAACGAGGAGTTGCTCTCATGCAATCCTTCAATGAAAGCCTTACTCGTGACGAGGAACAGAAACAGTTCCTTCTTCAAGTGGTTGAGTATCATCGAAAGAAGTTTGATGAGGCTGTCAAAAATGTTGATTAAAGCTAAGTGTTAATGTTATCGAAAGTAAATGTTTGTTAATTAAAGGTAAATCAAATTAAAGGTAAATTTTTATGTAATTGAAAGTAAATGTTGGTTAATTAAAGGTAAATTTTTATGTTAATTGAAAGTAAATGTTTATGTTAATTGAAAGTAAATGTTTATGTTAATTAAAAGGTAAATAAAATTAAAGGTAAATTTTTATGTAATTGAAAGTAAATGTTTATGTTAATTAAAGGTAAATTTTTATGTTAATTGAAAGTAAATGTTTATGTTAAAGGTAAATAAAATTAAAGGTAAATTTTTATGTAATTGAAAGTAAATGTTTATGTTAATTAAAGGTAAATTTTTATGTTAATTGAAAGTAAATGTTTAGTATGTTAATTAAGGGTAAATAAAATTAAAGGTAAATTTTTATGTAATTGAAAGTAAATGTTTATGTTAATTAAAGGTAAATTTTTATGTTAATTGGAAGTAAATGTTTATGTTAATTAAAGGTAAATATATTTAAAGTTCAACATCTTTGAGCAAGTCCTAAATACTGTTCAATTTTGATAAGATTTTGTACATTATGTTTTTGCACTGAATACAAAAAAATTACATCCTGGTCATTACAAAATTTTGAAGTTGCAATTTTAGGCACACCCTAATATATATATATATATATATATATGTGTGTTACAGGGAATCTGTGTAACTAAAGATTTCATGAAATCCCTAAAATGTTCAGGGATTTCATGTAAGGTTAAATCGTGATGTTTCCGTTAAACCTACGAGAAAATTATTGCATGCCCGGTTAGGTCAACTGTACGTCCTTGACGATTGGTTAGGTTAAGTCGTGATATTTTCGTTAAAACTAAAGAAAATATCACGACTTAATCTTGTATGAAATCCCTGAACATTTTAAGGATTTCATGAAATCCCTAGTTACACAGATTCCATTTAACATATACTGTATATATGAAAGTTATTTCACGAAAGTAACGCGTAATTAATATTTATGATGAAAATAATCACGAAGGAAAATTAAAGCGCGAAAAAGTGCTCAAGCGCCTTCGTCTAATAACTTCTTCAGTATTCATTAGATGAAAGTGCTTGAGCACGTTTTCGTTTTTTATTTTTACTTCGTGGTTATATATACGAGGGTGGCTGAAAAGTAATGCCTCCACTCAAATAAATTTTAAACGGGTTGAAGAATTTTACCGAAACAAAAGCAGATATGTATCGTACCTTAAGAGTTTATTCTTCAAAACGGTACATTTACTTTTCTATAAAACCACCCTCCACCTCGATACATTTACGCCAACGATAAACGAGTTTTTGAAATCCATCCCGTAAAACTCGGAGCTTTGACTACGAAGCCAAAATTTCACAGCGGCCTTAACTTCTTCGTCAGACTCGTAGCGATTTCCACGGAGATGTTCTTTAAGTTTAGGAAAGAGGTGAAAATGGCATGGTGCTAAATAAGGGCTATATAGTGGATGCGGCAAGATGGTGAATTGCAGATCCTCAATTGTTTCTCGAGTTTGCACACTGGTGTGAGGCCGTGTGTTGTCATGGTGAACAACGATTGTTTTTGTGGGTGCGAACCCTCCTGATCCGTTTTTTGACTTCTTCAGAGTTTCAATATAACGTGCGGACTGTCCCTCTTTCCGTAAAGTCTTCGAGAACAACACCATTGATATCCCAAAAAACAGTCATTATCACTTTTCCAGTCAATTTTTGAACTTTGATATTTTTGGTTGCGGTGAATTTTTGTACCGATATTCCATGGATTGCCGTTTATTTTCAGGGTCATAATGGTGGACACACGTCTCGTCTCCTGTCACAATGTTGTGCAGAAATTCATCTTCATTTTCGAAGCGCTGCAGATTTTCTTGACAAATACGTAGTCTCTCAGTTTTCATCTCGGCAGTGAGCATGCGAGGCACCCATCTGGCGCAGACCTTTCGGTAACCGAGAATACTGATAATGTGTCCCACTCGCTCTTTGAAGATATCGAGCATTGCAGCAATTTCATTTTGTTTAATGCGACGATTTTTCACGAATCAGTTCGTCAATGTAGTTCCGATGAGACTCATCGGTTGCTCTTACAGGCCTTCCACTTCGCGGTTTGTCTCGCACATCTTCTTGCCCTGCTTCTCCTTCTTTACACTGTCTCGCCCAACGTCGAACGGTACTCACATCAACACACTGTTTGTCGTACACAGCTTGCATTCGCCGATGAATGTCTATGGGAGCAACACTTTCCGCGAACGTCTTTATTCCTTTCCACTGTAATCGATACTGAACCAACATGTGGAATGAGTGTAGACTATATTGGGCTATAACACAAAACCGGTTTTATCTGGTTAACTCTACACAATCTGGAATGGGGCGAGAATATCAAGTTACAACACAAAACCGGTTTTATCTGGGTACCTCTACACAATCCAGAATTACTCAAGTGGAAGCATTACTTTTCAGCCCACCCTCGTGTATATATATATATAAAGTAGCTTAATGTTAAAAACTAACTCGTATTTCAACTTTGAAGAAACGAATAATCTGTCCGAGGAAAATGCATACAAGTTATTGAGAAAGCGAAGCAAAAACTTACCAGAAAAAGCAAACGCATCTATAAGCTATAAATAGTGAGCCAAATTAAATCGAATCCGAAGGATTCTATAATTACGTTAGTAATAAAAAAAGTAGCTTCGCATACTGTTGATTCACTGATAGGCGAAAAAAACGAACAAATTTACGATGACTTACAAATGACAGAAGTTTTAAATAAATTCTTCTCTTCCGTCTTTACTACCGGAAATATGAACAACATTCCCGTTCCCATAATTATGCTCAGTGATGATTATTTAAAGCTTCGCGATTTTAACATTAGTGAAAGTGAAGTACTCTCAGGCATAGTTAAAATTAAATCTAATAAAACCCCAGGTCCAGATAAACTTTTATTTATTCAGGAAGGAGGGACATAAATCGTCCTCCCACCCCCCAAATAGAGGCCAAAGAGAGCAAAAATCAAGGTCCATGGTTTTCCAGATGACTGGGCTCTAAGGCGATCCCAAAATGTGAGAGATAGAATTTCAATCATGGCTGTATCCGCCTTTGTTAGGTATCCCAAGGAATATTTATGCCAAATTTGAACCCATTTGGGTAATATTTAGGGTTCGCGTCAAAAGATGACTTTTTGCATATTGGAATGAAGAAACAGAAAATCTTCCAAATTATTGTAAAAAGCGACATATTAAGAAAAGGAAGGGAGTAACGCTGAATTTTATTATACCAAGCAAGACAAACGACTAAATACATGACATTTCAATGCCATCCGTCTACGTCTGAATTTTGAGATCGGACTTCCGAGGTGCTGGCATGGACTTCCGGTAGAGGTCGACTGAGCGGAGGAGGAATTGTTTCTGTTCCTCGTCTTTTGTGATCGTGGAGTTGTACTTCTCAATCAGTGCAACTCCTCTTTCCGCAGTCGTTCACGACTTTCATTTCTGATGCCCGCTCCTTTAGCTCCTAGTATTCAGGGTCTGCGGACCACTCCCCGAGCCCTTGGCCAGGAACACTTCCCCCTTTTCCTTCCCGTTAATGGCCAGGACGTCAAAGATGTCCTTAGTTCGTTGGGTAAACAGGGCCTCGATGGCGGTGCCTGGCTTGAATCCCTTGCCTTCCAAACTTTTCCAGCTCTTCGTCTTCGCTGGCCGCTTCATATTTTCTGCCACCTTAGCCTTCACCCCTTCAGTCAAGCGGGAGTTCCAAGAGGACGAGCCCGACCAACTCTTCAGCCAAGTACCAGAGATGGGGGTACATGGCCTTGAGCGCCACGTCAGCCAAGCGACGGTCAAAGTAAGCTGCCAAGGCGGAGATCAGATAGACGTCGTTGGCAGGCGCCCTCACCGCCAGGGGGGACTCTACTTGCAGTTAGATCGACGGAGAGGCAGAGGTCCGTGATGCCCTTCTCTTCCATGGCGGTGAGGGTGACCTGCTCCTGAAAAGGAAGAGCTTCAGGGAGTAAATGGCTTTTCCCATCCACCGGGCTTGGTGTGGTGCAAAGCACCCGGTACCCTGAAGTACACCTCTGCAATCTCTATCCACCCGAGGGAGACGAGGCACAGTTGAAGTAGTTCGGCGTCGTCTTCCCTTGGGAAGGAGGATGCAAGGGCTACCCTGCAGTACGAGATCATCTCTTCCCGGAGGTAAGAAGTGGGGCCGCCGGTGAAACGCTTCGCTTCCGTCGCCTTGAATATGGCCTTCTCGAGGAAGGGCCTGTGCTGTTTGAACCGCTTAAATAGAGATATCTCTGGTCCTCCAGAGGTACCAAAAGTGAGAAAAAACACATCTGCGAGCACAATCTCGAAGATGTGTGGCGGCATGCCACCCATAGCAGCTCTTTTCCAAGAGCTTTTTGAATGACAGTACACGACCCTGTCTTGAGTCCGGTGTTCGGCGTCGTGGTGTCGAACACCAACCCCAGTTATCAAGAGTTCGAAGACAGTCTTGGGCCTGCTCCTCGCCTTTGTCTGAGCCGATGAAGGGGCACTACGAGCAGATTTTCCACCCTACATCCCCCGCTCACCAAGATGGCGATACGGTCGACCTTCTCCTGAACTCGGACGATTTCTGGCAGGAGTTTCCCTTCCCAGTTGAGGAGGAGAGGCGCGTCCGGCGAGAAGGTCTCCTTGTCGGCTTCGGTCACGGTCTGACGGGTCGTCATCCGCACAGGTCGCACGGAGCTACGTAACAAAGAGATCTCGTCCAAGTCTTGTCCGAGAGCTTTGCCGGCCTCACCGAGGACGCAGGTCGCGCTCCGGTCGTTGATGTTGACTCTGCCTAGAGACATGGCGATCTCCGTGGTAATGAGCACTTTGGCCTTCTTCCTCTTGGGGTGGGATGGGCCGGCCGCGGACGTCGACAGTTGAAAGTCCGGCTCTGAGTCCGTCGTCGACGCGAGGCCGGTCCAAGCGCAGGGCTGGGTGCAGTGCACCCTTCACACCCGCCAAAAACCGGCCCTGCCGCCAAAATTCTGAGAAAAGAGAGATGCTGAAAAAAAGCGCCCACCCCACCAAATCTGGCGGGACCTCTAAATGAATTCGATCTTGATGGTTTTTGGCGTGCAGAGTCCTATCATATAGTGGAACAAGGGCCCATACAGCTAACAGTGATATTTTGGTTTTGAAATTTTATCCTATTACCTTACCACCCGACTTCAAAGATTGGAGGCCATAGAGAGGGAGAAGGATAAATTGAGGAAGATTGTTCCAGAGTTGACCGGTTGGGTAGATGAAAGATTGAAAATACCGATTAACCCTTGCGTTAGAGAGTTGGACAGAAAAGGAATGACAATGTGTAGAAAGTCCGGTGCTGCGAGCTCTCCTTAAAGGAGGAGGCATGCAGTTAAAGAGTTCAGAAGAGCAGTGTCTGTTATAATAGTGATAGTAAAGAGAGAATGAGGCAACATTGCGGCGAAAAGAGAGAGAGTGAAGACAGTCAGTACGAGGCGGAGAATTTATGAGATGAAAAGCCTTTGATTCCATCCGGTCAAGTATGGTTGTGTGGGTTGAGCCACACCACAGATGAGAAGCGTATTCCATAGAGGAGTGGACAAGCCCCCTGTACAGAGACAGCAACTGAGTGGGAGTGAAGAAACTGCCTAGCTGGTATATTGAACCTAACCTCTTAGAAGCTGTTTTAGAAAGTTATAATATAAATGAAAAAGCGTTATCCGTTAACTGGTCGCGAAAAAAACTATACGCTCGTAATGGGTATGCGTAGTTACGCTAATATATATATATATATACACAAACTCAGAATGGTCCCCTGAGAAACTTATATGTTAAACACAGACCGTGCATGGAACAAGGAACTCTTCTGGGAAATTACATCCACTATTGTTCGAATAAGTAATGATAAATGACAAATACTATAGTTTTTTCTTTTCATGATGGAAAGCCCAACGTGGGCACGGGGTGAGGGAAATTATATTTTGGGCCTCTTTGCGAGTAACCCGGTACCCACGTTAGGCTTTCCATCATGAAAAGAAAAAAACTATAGTATTTGTCATTTATCATTACTTATTCGAACTATAGTGGATGTAATTTCCCAGAAGAGTTCCTTGTTCCATGCACGGTCTGTGTTTAACATATATATATATATATATATATATATATACACAAACGTTTATACGAGTATATTAATATTAGTTGTTTTAGTATTTTTAAAGGACACTGTTTTATAATTATTTTTTCCAAATATAAAATTTTTAAATATAAATCCATAATTTTTCTTTAAAAAATTTTGTTTAATAAAACTGCAATGTTGAGCGAATTCATAAATATCTGATATGTTAAATCGGATTTATAATACCGCGTGGCATAATGGGATATTCGATTCGAATCCGGGAAATGGGAAAAATTACATATTGTTTCTTTATACGAATATATGCTGTGCATAATGGAATATACGGTAGTTAATTTACAGCTAAATAAATTCTTGTATAAAAATTAAATGAAAAATGGGAGGAAATGGAAAATAAATTCATGATTTTTAAATTTTTTGTGGTTTCTCATGCTGCGTTGTACTTTCTACGTACTATCTGTAAAAAGAGTAAGTACATTTAATATCAAACAGTTGTACTCTCGGGCATTTGGTGTACGTTCGGAGCTTGAGTACTTCCCGTGTACATTTCAAATAATTCTTAATTCAAAATTACGTTTAATGTCAGATGTATGCTCGGATTTGATAGTAGATGAAACGTATATATTTTACAGTGTATTAACGATTTTTTGTTATATATACTGTACTGTACATATACTTTTGTTGTTTACTTTTGTTGAGTTTGAACGACGGTTCAGGATCGACCTGCGGTCGACCCCTCTGCAGCATCCCGCCTCATTTGCGGGACTTGGTGAAGGAGGGAATTGCTCTCTGATCGCCTCCTGCCCTCGTAGCCAGCCACGCATGGCTGGTCAGGGACTTTGCACAAGAATCTGTCCAGCTGGTTCTTGAAGTTATTCAGGTTGGTGTGCTGGAGATTCCTCACTTCTTTTGGAAGGACATTGAAAAGCTTTGGACCCCGTATTCTGAGGGTATTTTCCATCCTCGTTTTCATGGCTCCTTGTCCCACCGCAGCTGGGACCGTACAAAATCTGCCTCTTCTCTCATTCCAGTTTGTTTCTATTTCATTTCTTAGGTTAGGGACAGAGCCCTCAAGTATGTTCCATATGTATATTATTGTGTACCGCTCTCGCCTTCTTTCAAGAGAGTAGAGTTCCAGGGATTGTAGTCGAGACCAGTAGTCTTCACCTTCCGTTTCCTCTATCTTAGACGTAAAAGTCCTTTGTATAGCTTCAATGCTCGCAATGTCTCTTTTTCTGTGTGGGCTTGTGAGTACTGAGCAATACTCAATTATTGGTAGGACTAGACTCTTCCATAATTTGAGCATGATGTTTGCTTTTCTGCTGCGGAAGCTCCTCCAGATGATTCCCATTATTTTTCTAGCCGTTGTGATTTTGATTTTATAGTGCTCTCTGAATTCTGCATCCGACGACATTATTACTCCAAGATCCCTGACTTGTGGATTTGGTGTTATCTATTTGGCTTGCGGAGTTTTGTACCCTTTTTTCTGTAGCTCTTTGTTATTACCATATCTTAGAAATTTGAATTTTTCTTCGTTGAACTTCATATTGTTGTCTTCTGCCCACTGGAATAATGTTTCAATGTCGTTTTGTAGTTTTCTTACGTCATCTTCGTTCAATATTTCCTTACATATCTTCGTGTCATCTGCGAAGCATGATACAATACTGTCCTTAATATCTGTATCAATATCTGCAATCATTATTATGAACAGCAAGGGAGCTAATACTGTCCCTTGTGGGACAGAGCTCACGACTTCCGAGACTTCCGATTTAACTCCGTTTACCACCACTCTTTGCGTTCTTTGCGTCAAGAAATTAAATATCCACCTACCTAGCTTTCCAGTAATTCCTGTATCCTTAAGTTTGTGTGCTATGATTCCATGGTCACATTTATCGAAGGCTTTAGCAAAATCAGTATATATTGCATCAATGTTTTGTCCTCGACACAATGTTCCTAATATTTTCTCCTGGTGGTCTAGTAGCTGTGACAGGCATGATCTACCCGCCCTGAAGCCATGTTGATTTGGGTTGTACAAGTCTTTTCTTGTAGGTAGTAGGTAATTTTGGCTCTAATTATGCGTTCAAAACACTTTATAAGGTGTGAGGTGAGAGCCACTGGCCGATAATTTTTGGGCATTGCTCTGTTACCACCTTTAAATAGGGGGGCAATATTCGCGTTCTTTAAGGGGAGTGGAATTTGTCCTGTGTCGAGTGATTTCCTCCATAGTGAGTTTTTTAAACATCTGACACTGTAAAAGGTTTGTATTTTTTTTATTAACTCAAATAAAAGCATAAATATTTTAATGCACCTTCTCTTCACATGGAGAATTAGTCCCCTTGTGCAAAGTATGATCTGTCATATCCTCTCAGCTTAGTTTTAACTCTCTGCACACGAACAAAAACTTTTTGCAATACTTTGGACAGAGCATTTGTCGAAATCTGAGAATTTTCTTGTTCTGGATTCTGTTTAAACATACCATTTTTTAAATAATTCCACAGCCTGTCCCATAAACGGGTGACCGCTGTCAACCCTTCAACTATCGTCTAAATGCTTTGATTTCCTTCCTTTCTAAAGTTTTTTAATCTATCCTTAATAGGAAGATTCTTAAAGACCTCTCTACTCACAATCTTCATCAGCCAGACTCTATATCATTCGTCAGCCAGACTCTGGACTGAACGGACGCATTTCCTGAGCTCTCTGATATGGCATCTACTTTTGCATATTGCTGAGAATTTTACTTGGACTTTTTCCAGTTTGTGTACCGTTTTTCATATAATTTATTTTTGAGAATATTTTTGTTAAAACTAACGAAAATATCACGACTTAACCTAACCAATTATCAAGAGCGTACAGTTGATCTATTAGTAAATAGTAAATACTATTCCAGAAACAAACAATGTTATAATTAATAATAGATCAACTTTACGCCCTTGATAATTGGTAGGTTAAGTCGTGATATTTTCGTCAGTTTTAACAAAAATATTCTCAAAAATAAATTATATGAAAAACGGTACACAAACTGGAAAAGGTCCTTTTACTTTTGGAAAGTTTGGAATTTTATATACTTGCGTTTATATTCACATTGTTATAGTTAAGTAATTGAATATTAGTGGGTTTTTAGCGATTTTTAAGTTTTCATAGCGTGCCGGCTTAATTTAATTTGAACTTGTGACGGTTATAAACTAATTTTAACTGCGCGATGCCGTCGAAGAAAGCGTCATGTGTTAGGTGTAGGGTAACCGGTGGTATTCGGAATTTAAAGATTATAACGGCGGTCCTATGGCCATTACCGAGAGATCAGTTTGTTTCTTTTGCAAGTTAATGGAGGAAATAGTTGACATAAAACGCAGTGTACGTGAGGTAACGGAAAGACTTGCAACGCTTGATGAGGGCAGGGGTAGGGCTACGGTTGACGAAAGCCGAACCAATACTAACGTTGAAGACGTTAGTAATTTGAAGGGTGAGGTGCGTAACCTAGTTTCTAGTTTAGGTAGCTTGTCGGGAAGGTTGGATAGAGTTGAAGAAGGGGTTAAGGTTGGTCCGAGAGTAGTAGATGGGGAGGGATTTAGAGAAGTTAAGGGTGGAGCTGGGCCGCGTACGTTAGGTGATAGGAATCCCCACCCCTATCGAGGTTTCGAACCCTTTCGCCCATTTGCAAAGGGACGTGAATGAGGGGGAAACTATTTTAATTGGGGACTCTTTAGTGCGCCACATGGACAAAGAGTTCGTTGAACGGCATCCAACCAAGAGGAGGAGGGTCTGTCTCCCAGGGGCCAGGGTTGACAGAGTTAGAGACGAAGTGGATAGGATTGACGTTGCCTCCCGTCACTCGATGTTGGTGACGATGGTAGGAGGCAACAACTCGTATAGGTCCGATACGAGAGTGCCTGACCTTTTGGAGAGATATAGGTGGTTAATTAGGTCCCTAAAGGGGAGGTCAGATAGGTCTTTAGTTCTAGGTATTACCCCTGGGCACGGGTTGTGCCTTAGGATTACATCAAAAACAATATTTTTTAATAATAAATTAGAAGAGATTTGTGCTGTGGAAAATCTACCCTTCGTAAAGCTGTGCTCCGAATTCAGTGATCCTAGCCTTTTTATAAAAGATGGGGTGCATTTTAATGAAATAGGTAATGCTAGGCTAGGTATGTTAATAGACGAAAACGTGCGAAAGCTGTATAGGTTGAAGCCTTGTTTAAACGTTGTGGGTCCGGGGAACGCGGGCCCGACGTGAAAAATAGTTTAAAACGCCGGCCCGTGGTAAAAAATAACTTAAACGTCTTTTATTGTAACGCGCCTAGTATTAGAAATAAATTAAACGAATTTAAGGCGATAATTTATTCAGGCAACTACGATATAGTTGCTATCACTGAAACATGGTTAAATACTGACTGGGGACTTGTTGGGGGAACTTGATATACCGGGTTTTAAACTCTTTACTAATGATAGGTTACATAGGTTTGGTGGCGGCGTTGAAGTTACGGCGCGTAGTATTAGTTTTAATTTTGTTCTTGTTTATAGACCTCCCGTTCAACCTTTCGACACCGATACTAGATTTTACTCACTTCTTGGTAACTTTATTGACAATCGGAATAGTATAATTGTCGGAGACTTTAACTGCCCTAATGTTAATTACGAGATTTTTACTGGTAATGAGGAGGGTTTGAGATTGATTGAGTTCATGGAGGATAATTTTTTACGACAGATAATTCCCGAACCAACGCGCGGTGACAATATTTTAGATTTGATGATGACGAACGGCGAAAATATAGTCGATAGTTTAAAAGTAGGCGAGAGTTTAGGATGTAGTGATCATCAAATTCTTATGTTTAAGTTATCGATAGAAAACACAAAGGATAGTAACGTAATAGAAGTCCTGATTTTCGTAGGGCTAATTTTGATAGTTTTGCGGATAGGATGAGAGTAGTGGACTGGGATAACTTATTTATGGGTAATGACACAAATTTGCATTGGGGGGCGTTTAAAGAAAGTTTTAGGAATATTGAAAGGGAGTTTATTCCTCGTTGGCCCAAGCGCGCTAGAAATCATGATACGCCCAAGTGGTGGACTAGGGAAATAGGCGAGTTCATAAACGAGCGTAACATTGCGTATAGACTTAATAAGCGCAATGGCACGGCAGCTAACTTTAATAGATATATCGAGCTTAGACGTCAGGTTAAAAGATCAGTTAGGAATGCTAAGCGTAATTTAGAGATGCTTATAGCTGCGGATAGTAAACATAATCCAAAAAAGTTTTTTGAATACGTCAATAATCGTAAGCCGATAAAAGATAACATAGGCCTTCTAGTGGATGTTAACGGCGCTTTGGCTTCTGACGCTCAGGTGATGGCGGGTATTTTCAATAACTTTTTTGCGACAGTTTTTACCGTAGAAGACGTAAATAATGTCCCCGACGTGGACGATATCGTTCCATTCAGTAGCGAGACTATTTTGGATGAAATAACTGTTTACGAGGGTGAGATTGCGCATTATATCGATAGGCTAAAAGTTAGCAAGGCTCCAGGCCCTGACGCTTTTTATCCCAGACATTTGAAAGATTTGAAAGACGTTATCGTAGGCCCTTAACGAAGTGTTTAATCAGTCACTCGAAACGGGGATTATTCCTGAAGACTTCAAATTAGCTAACGTCACGCCCATTTTTAAAGAAGGCGACCGCACAGTAGCTAGCAATTATAGGCCCATTAGCTTAACGTCAGTTGTCGGTAAACTTTTGGAATCCGTAGTTAGGGATCGTATCATCGATCACTTAGAAAGTAGAGATTTGATTAAAGTAGTCAGCATGGGTTTCGACGCCATAGATCTTGTTTAACTAATTTGTTAGAATTTTATAACGAAATAGTGCGCGAATACGATAGGCATAGAGCGGCTGACGTTATTTATTTAGATTTTAAAAAGGCGTTCGATACAGTTCCGCATACAAGATTAATTGCGAAGGTTAAAGCGCACGGTATACGCGGTCAGGTAGCTAACTGGTTAGAGGAATGGCTTCGTGCTAGGAGACAGAGGGTCGTTGTTAATGGTAGTGAATCGGGGTGGTTGGATGTAGGTAGCGGTGTCCCATAGGGTTCAGTGTTAGGTCCATTGCTGTTCGTAATTTACATTAACGACATAGATGTAGGATTGACTAGTAACGTGTCAAAATTCGCGGACGATACTAAAATAGGCGGTAAGGTTGTTATCGAGGACGAGAGAAATAGGCTCCAAGACGATGTAAATAGGATTATGGAGTGGACGGATAAGTGGCAGATGCAATTTAACGTAGACAAATGTAAAGTTTTGCATGTAGGTTCTCGTAACAATAATTACACGTACACGATGGATGGTAGAGAGTTAGCGAGCGTTGACGAGGAAGTAGATTTAGGCGTACGCGTATCTAAGGATTTAAAAGTTAGGAACCAGTACCTGGAGTCTTGCGCAAAAGCTAATAGGATGTTAGGCTTCATAGCGCGTAATTTAGAATTTAAATCGAAGGATATTATATTGCCCCTTTACAAGTCTCTAGTCAGGCCTCATTTAGAATATGCCGTTCAGTTTTGGTGCCCGTATTTGCGCGAGGATATTGATAGGTTAGAAAGGGTTCAGCGTCGTGCCACGAAGCTAATTCTGTCATTGCGCAACAAGCCTTATGAAGATAGGATCAAAGAGTTAGACTTGCATTCACTCGAAACTAGGAGATTAAGTGAGGAGCTTATTGAAGTTTTCAAAATCGTTAATAACATCGAGAACGTAACGGATTTAAGTTGCGTGGCAGACGTTTCATTACTAATATCGCTATAAACTTCTTTACGTTTAAAGTAATTGATAAATGGAATAATCTTCCCGCCTTATGAAGATAGGATCAAAGAGTTAGACTTGCATTCACTCGAAACTAGGAGATTAAATGGGGAGCTTATTGAAGTTTTCAAAATCGTTAATAACATCGAGAACGTAAATTTTGACAAACTGTTCACTTTCGATAATAGCAATACTCGTAATAACGGATTTAAGTTGCGTGGTAGACGTTTCATTACTAATATCGCTATAAACTTCTTTACGTTTAAAGTAATTGATAAATGGAATAATCTTCCCGCGTCAGTCGTTAACTCTACCAGCGTTAATATGTTTAAAAACCGTTTAGATAGGCATTTTAAAAATATTAACGTTGTTTAAAATAAAAAAAACAACAATTAGGAACAGGAGCTCTGGGAGTCGTAATCAGTGATGAGTCTGTTGACGTCTAATGCCAGCTTGTGATAGGCCAGCAAAAAAAAAAAAAAATTAGACTAACACGAATGTACATGTAGCTCGTAGCGTAAACTAACCCAATTTTTGTTTAACTTTACCTATTTTTTTTTTCTTATCCTCTCCTTACTTGCATGTCTGTAACTCTCTTTACTTGCATGTCTGTAGTTTGCATGGTATGGCAGTGAGTTAAGACTGTGTTTGCATGGTTTGTAAGTGTTCTTATTTTACTTCTTTTCATCTTTCACCCCTTTCCTATTCTCTCCGACTATTTTTCTGACTTGTCGCCAGTGGCCGGCGGATGATGATGATGATGATGAGTCTTTTTTTCTCTTTTTCTGAATGAATGTTAACCCATGAGTGATAGGTGTTGCTACTTACTTAACCGCTTATTTTCTTCTCTTAACCCCCTATTCTTTCCTTTCTCTCGGGCTAATCTTAGAGTGGATCTTAGGGTCTTTGTTAGCCTTAGCTTCTGTAGATCTGTAGATCCTCCTTTTGGGGTTTTGATGAAACATTATGCTATTGTGTTGGACATATTAAAAGTTTTTGATAGACTGTGGAACAAATGTTTAATTTCGAAACTGCCCTTCTTCGGTTTCTATTCTCTTACCTGTGCCTTCCTCTCTAATTTCCTTTCTGGTCAATCTATAGCTGCGTTAGAAGATGACCACTGTTCTGTTAAAGCTATTAAGAGTGGTGTTCCTCAGAGTTCTGTCCTGTGACCACTCTTTTCCTTTTATTTATCAATGATCTTTTAAGTCGCACTTCCTGTCCTATCCACTCCGATGCCGATGATTCTAATCTTCATTTCGCGACCCGCTTCCCAAAGCGTTCCTCTCAACAGTCACTCCATGATTCGCGTAGGACGGCAAAGGTAAACCTGATCTCTGATCTTTCTGCTATCTGTGATTGGGGCTTGTGGCTTCCAGTGCCTCAAAAACTCAGTTTCTTCATCTGTCTACTCGTTACACTCTTCCACACAACTCAATACACAACTCAATCCTTCCTCTTCTCTTTACATTCGTGACGTTTCCTTTTCTTGTGGTCTTTCCTGGAAAGATCACATATACTCTCCTTCCAAAACAGCTTCTAAGAGGTAAGGTGTGCTGTACCGGCTCCGCAGTTTCTTCACCCCAACTTAGTTGCAGTCTCTTTACAGCGGTCTTGTTCTCCCCTATATGGAGTACGCTTCTCATGTGTAGGGTGGCTCAACCCACGCGGCCGTACTTGACCGGGTGGAATCAAATGCTTTTCGCCTCATCAATTCCCCGCCTTTTACTGACTGTTTTCAATCCCTCTCTCTTCGCCGCAATGTTGCCTCACTCTCTCATTAATATCGCTATTATAACGGACACTGCTCTTCTGAACTCTCAAACTGCATGCCTCCTCCTTCAAGGAGAGCACGCAGTACCAGACTTTCTACACGTTCTCATTCCTTTTCTGTTCAACTCTCTAACGCAAGGGTTAATCGGTATTTTCAATCTTTTATCTACTCAACCGGTCAACTCTGGAACAATTTTTTTCAATTCATCTTTTTCCCCTGTCTATGATCTCCAGTCTTTCAAACGCAGAGTGTGCAGTAGGGTGGCCCACTTTTCAATTTTTTTTTTAAAGTATAGGTTATCGTAGTTTTTCCCATTATTTGGCACTATACTAGCACATTGGTACCATTTTTACAAAAATTGATCAATATTTAGGGGTCTCGCATCGACCTTGAAATTATGAGTTTTTTTTTTAAAAATGCGTACTTTTTAACTTTTTACTGAATCAAGATAAATCATTAAGTAGGGATGTTTTCTGAATCCTCTTGATGAGAGAAGTCGTTTGGTGTGCCGTGCCTTTCAATGTCATACGACTAACAGTTTAAAAGTTGTGCCTGTATACAGGTAATACCAATGTGCTAGTATAGTGCCAAATAATGGGAAAAATCACGATCACCTATACTTTTCAAAAAAATCAGCAAATAGTAGACAAATAAGGAAGAAAAACAATAACTTAAACAATCACTTTTGCATTGTATTGACCACTATCACACGTCACTGGCTGCAACGTTGTCCCTCTGTGCTATGTCATCGTGGCGAGTGATGACTTCTTGAAGTCGCCGAGCTCTTTCCGGTTCTTTTCCACCACTTGCAGAAGATCCTGCAGATGTGCCTCGTCCTTTGTGACCGTGTTCGCATAGTCTTGTATCAGTTGGACTCCACTTTCAGCGACGTCATTGGTGACCTGGAGATTAGAGATCACATCCTTCAGACGACAAAAGTCCTCGTTCTCGTCCCACTTATCAGTTGGCAGGGTGAGCCACGAAGACCCATACATCTTCAGACCTGCAAATAAGAACCAGGAGGACTCGTCGATCAGGTCGGGGAGTAGCGTCATCTCGTCGACTGAGACGTTCTTGTATGTGAAGTCTTTGGGTACAGGGAGGTGGGACAGCTTCTCTGCCATCTGTTGCTTCACAGTGCCATCCACCTTGTTGCTGCATGGAGCGAAGATGACGGTCTGAGGCCTCAGATACCAGAAGTGCCGCCTCATCACTGCCAGTGACGCTTCTGCCACCTCGCGGTCCACTGCCCTATACCTCAGAAAACGCTGGTATAGTACCAGGTCATTCAACGGCGCATCAGCTGCTACAGGGGCCGCCAACCAAGCTGGTACGTACAGAAGAGCGATGAACACCACGATCCTGTGCAGTTTGTCGACCAGCTCGGGGTCGAGCTCCAGCTGCCTACTGAACATCAGCAGTTTTGTGTAGTAGATGACCTGAAACAGAATAGGCACCATTGTAAGTAAGACAGGTTTATTGTTACCAATTACTTTGTTTGCGTTATAATGAAATGCTTATCTTTGAATAACATTTAAACTTATCTCTAGATTATTTTTGTTTGAAAATACTAACTTTAGCCATCCATCTTGCGTGGTGGTAGGCTCCTGGGCGCATGAGGTGAATGCCACGGCGTGGTTGTGTCCCGAGTACCAGGAGCGTGATCTCTGCCACTTCCCGGTAATCGTCTCCGACGAAACCAGAAGCTGTGCTCAGGAAACTGACCGCCGCGTCCCGGAGTTCTATTAGCCACGTACTCTCCGCCAGATTCTCGACCTGCAGCTTGCAGTAGGTCGAGAGATCGAGCTCGTCCCATCTTCAAAAATAATAAACAAGAAAATTGTGAGAAAACTCTGAAGTTCCGGTTTGGCTTGCTGTTTTATAAACTAGTGGCGAGGACGTTTTCTTCCTTCCTGTAGCTTTCTTTTTACAGCGAAAACTTTATCGTTCCCGCTCATCGTTGCCACCCGAGGACCACGTTGATCGAGGTAGAAGTCAATGTCTTCTTTCTTGTCCTTGTCGGACAGCAGTCGATTCTTCTTTATATCTTCGACAGCGTCAGATGCTCCGATATCCCACAGCTTGTCCACACTGTCCGAAAACTTCTGCCGTTTTCCTCCGGCGTCAGTTTCTCGTTTTCTGCTCTTTTGGAGTAAGTGCCACTCTTTCCACAATGCCTCTAGCTTCCGTTCGTAGTTGAGCTTTGTGATTGTTCTAATGCGGGCCATGTTCCAAAACTTTAAGACGTTGTTTACGGTTTCTTTGAATGCGTCTTTCCTGTTAGCAGTGTACTGGATAACACTGAAGAAGTATTGCAAAACCTGCCGTGTTGTTGGCAATTTGCTACCACTGATGGAGGACGACGGTTGGCCAACTAAAAAAATTTCCGAGGCCGATCTTACAGAAGGTAGCGATGTTATTTTCCCCTTTCCTTTTGATGACTCTCTATTTGTAGCTTCAAGAGTTCTTCCAGTTATGGTTGCCATCGATTTGTCCATGACAAAGGATGAGGAACTCAGACAGAATTTCAAAATGTTATGATCTGCAAAAAAAGAAATAGGTTAGGTACCTGGCACAGGCATAGTGCATTTTCTAATTACCTATATACATTATACATTCCGCCCGGGTATGGTGACTCATTTTTTTGAAAAGTATAGGTGATCGTGGTTTTTCCCATTATTTGGCACTATACTAGCACATTGGTATTACCTGTATACAGGCACACCCTTTAAACCGTTAGTCGTATGACATTGGCAGGCACACCAAACGACTTCTCTCATTAAGAGGATTCAGAAAACATCCCTACTTAATGATTTATCTTGATTCAGTAAAAAGTTAAAAAGTACGCATTTTAAAAAAAAAATAGTAATTTCAAGATCGATGCGAGACCCCTAAATATTGATAAATTTTTGTAAAAATGGTACCAATGTGCTAGTATAGTGCCAAATAATGGGAAAAACCACGATCACCTATACTTTTCAAAAAAAAATGAAAAGTGGGCCACCCTAGTGTGCAGGCATCTCGAAAACCCTGGACCTTGATTTTGGCTCTCTTCTTCTTCTATAGGATTTGGGGGGGGGGGAGTGTTTTTGCGGGCATTCGCCTTTGGCCCTTCCTTCCTGCATAAAAAAAGGATAAAAGTCACAGGGATTTAGATCTGGTAATGTTGGTGGCCATGATATTCCTTTGTCATGAACCGCAGGAAATATGTTGGACAGGACTCTTCCGTCGAAAGTAGTGTGTTGGTACCGTGAGCTGAACGAACATCACACAAAGCATGTGTAGGAAAGATACAATGAAAATTTCATGCTTTTATTTCAGTTAATAAAAAATACAAACTTTTCAGAATGCCACACTTTTAAAAAAGCGCACGATATATATATATACAGGGTGTCCCGTAAGTCCGGCATCATAGGAGAAATTCATAGTTTTCTATTTCTACAAACCATTATTCATATTTTTCTCTTTCTACAGGCCATAATGTCTGTGAGCAAGGAAGAACGAATCCAGATAATTCTACTCATAGGAAATCGGAGTCAAAGAGAGGCCGCTGCTGAATTTAACAGACTGCATCCAGACCGTGAGCCAATAACACAGAGTTGTGTTAGCAGACTTGTTGCAAAGTTTAAGGAAACAGGATCCATAGAAGATAAACCACGCAGTGGACCTTCAAGGAGGTCCACTGACGATGATACAGCGACTGCTATCCTGGCTCATTTTAACAGGAGTCCCAATAAGTCTCTTCGGCGATTGTCCGCCGAGACAGGAGTGTCGAAAAGTAGCATCCATCGCATTCTTTAGGCTCACAAATGGCATCCATATAAACTTTAGATCCTACAGAAATTAAGCGAAGATGATCCCGACCGGCGGATGGAATTTTGTGAATGGCTACGGAACAATATGCTCGGGATGCCAATTTCACGTCCACCATTCTCTTCAGTGACGAGGCTGTTTTTTATGGAAATGGTGTGGTAAATCGACAGAACACCCGCTACTGGTCTCAAAACAACCCTCACTGGTATACCTCTTCAAAGGAACAAGGTGCATCTAGGGAGGGTGATGGTATGGTGTGGCATTTGGAAGGATCGCATCATAGGCCCCCTCTTTTTCGATGAACATGTCACTGGAGGCACCTACCTACGTATGCTCAGGGAAGAAGCATTTCCCAGTGTCTTGAACGAAGAAGGAAATTTCCCAACATGGTTCCAGCAAGACGGCGCTCCTGCACATTACAGCACCCAAGTAAGGGAATACCTGTACCAACAATTCCTGGTCATTGGATAGGACGTCGAGGGCCTGTGGAATGGCCAGCTAGAAGCCCGGATCTCACGCCACTAAATTTTTATCTCTGGGGCCAATTGAAAGCGCTGGTATTCGCATAGAAAATTAGAAGTGTTGAACATTTGCGGCAGCGCATTATTGGGGCATGTAGCACCATTACTCCTGACATCATTCACCGTGTGCTTGCTGACTGGGTATCACGTCTGAATTTGTGTATTGAAAACAATGGTGGACAAATTGAGCACGTTCTGTAAATAAAAGCTTTTGTTTTGCCTTTTTTTATTATTTTTCCTATGATGCCGGACTTATGGGACACCCTATATATATATATATATATATATGCAAATAACTGCAATGACCGCGCAGTATATAAATGAATAGAAACGACATAAGTATTAAGGAACGTTTCTGCACACGAGGAGGAGAGATAACGAAATAATGAAAAATGAGGCGAACCGCCTGGGAAACGAACCCAGGGCCTTCCAATTGCCGGTCGGACGCTCTACCATTATGCTACGGACCTCACTCAATCACAAATCGAAATTCTCCCAAATAGGGCAGAAACCAATGCCCTCAGAGAGCACCCTCGCAAATCGTGAATATGCGCAAATAACTGCAATGATATATATATATATATATAATATATATATATATATATATATACAGGGTGGCGCAAAAGTCGCGCATCATAGGAATTTTCAGTGTTGACTAAAATATATTATTTTTTTGATTAAGGTAGGGAATGGCTGCGAAATTAACAATAGACGAGAGGGTGAGCTCGGTTTGAATGCATGGAATACCAGGTACTACAAATCGATGAATCGGCACAGAATTTAAATTCTGTACCGATTCATCGATACAGATTCATCGATACCGATTCGTTAATTTAATGCATGGAATACCAGGTACTACAAATCGATGAATCGGTACAGAATTTAAATTCTGTACAGATTCATCGATTTGTACACTAAAACCAAGCTCACCCTCTCGTCTATTGTTAATTTCGCAGCTATTCCCTACCTTAAAGAAAAAAAATATATTATAGTCAACACTGAAAATTCCTCTGATGCGCGACTTTTGCGCCACCCTATATATACTAGCGACAGAATCATTCTTCGGGAACCGAAGTTTGATAAGAAATAAAAAGACCAGGACGATGGCTCTGAACGTTTAATGCAAACGTTTCAACCCAAGTGAGGATCATCAGGGCAACGCTGAAGAAGAATCCTTAAAAGTTAACCAGGAAACAGTACATAATTAAAAGATACAAAAGTTTAAAGATTAAAAAATACAAATTAAAAGTTAAACAGAATACATAATGAAAGAGTAATAAAAAAAACAGTGATATGAAAATAATTAAAGGACAATCACTATAGTATAAAACAAATATATAAAAATAGGGGCTCACCCAAAGCAGACAAGGTAATGAATCAAAGGTGTTGATTGATTGATTGAGTTTAATGGTGCACCAACCCAATGGGTTATTAACACCAAAACGGAGACAGTGCGTGCTGCGAAGTTAAGGTTTAATCACAAGTGTTCAGGGCACAATAGATGGGAAGAGGAGCAAAAACCAAAAGGAAAAGAGGACAGGAAAGTAAGAGACCCATCACCTCTTCAGCCATAGGGCCGACTCTGTGGCGCTTGAAAAGAGGGCCTCTAGCTACATATACAGGGGAAGTGAGAGAAAACGAAAAAAATTAAATGAATGCATACAATTGGGACTCCTTCTAAAGCTGATGGAGTCCGAATTGTATGTATTCATTCATTTTTTTCCTTTTCTCTCACTTTCCCTGCATATGTAGCTAAAGGCCCTCTTTTCAAGCGTCCGAAGACGCAAACGGGGAGCATTATATGCCGGACACTCAAGGAATGCATGGGAGAGAGAGGAAGTGAGGCATGACAAAGGTGACTAAAAGTAGAAGGGCAATTGGTGAAGAAGTGCTGGTGCGTAGTGCGACAAATACCAAGGCGGAGCATAGCTAGGATCACCTGTTCTCGCCGGGATAAAATATGTGATGGCCAGTGGAGAGGAATTGAAGGGGCTGCTGTAGGATAAGAGGCAGGAAGTGAATTCCAAACCTCCTGCCACTAACTCTGGACATAAGGCTGGAGGAGGGCCAACGCCTCATGAGAAGATAGTTTGAGCCGTACCCGAGATCCAAAGATTGCTGCATTCCTGGCTGCAGCGTCATTTCCTGGGATATCCACATGGCTCGGTATCCAGAGGAAGATTATGAAGATATGGTTGAAGAGCAAATGTAGCAACTGTAAAATTCGGTGGATGAGGAAATGTCGGGAAGAGTTTCTTTTCAGGGCTTGTAAAGCGGCAAGGGAATCAGAGCAGATGACAACGTTGTGATGATGCAGCATGTTTTGAGAAATGTACTGAACTGCTTGAAAAATGGCATAAAGTTCTGCCGCAAAAATGCCACAGGTAGAGGACAGCTGCCAAGATGTGGTGACAGTGTCAGTGACAAAGGAAGATGCTGTTTGTCCATCTAGAAGTTTAGAACCATCTGTGTAGATGAATTGGGAGGCTGGTAAGTACTCTATGAGGGCAAAGAAATGACTTTGTATAACAACAGAGGCTACCTGAAACTTTGAATACTGAAGAAGGTCATAACTGAAGAGGAATGGAGATATTAAGTAGAGGGAGGACAGCGCGCTGGATTGCAGGTCATGAGGAGAAATGTTAAAAGCAGAGAAAATCCTTTGAGCAGCAACAATGAAGGGCAAAAGATGGGGGCGTTGCAGATAAAAGTGGAACAAGTAAAAGCCCGGTAGAACTGGTGGACAGGTTGGTGAGGTATCCTGAAGGTGCGGAGAAAGTAACGAAGACCCAACAATAGACGGCGAAATTGTAAAGGCATGATAAGAGCCTCTGCCTCCATGAGGTTCACCCGAGTGCAGCAGTTCACCCACAGCAAGTCGAATGCCTCGATACTGGAGTCTATCTAATTTAAGGAGATGACAAGAAGCTGTAGGAGAATATAAGAAACTTCCATAGTCAACTCTTGATCGAACCAGAACTTTGTACAACCGGAGAAGGGTATCTCTGTAGGATATCCATGTCGTGTTGGAGAGATATCCCACGATAGAAAGATGCTTGGTACACTGATTTTTGATGGAGTCAATGTGGGGCTTCCAGGTCAGACATTGATCAAAGACCATCCCTAAAAATCTATATTCAGTTACTCGAGCAATGCGAAAGGAGTCGAAGTGTAGTGGACGATGATCAAGAATGGGACGTTTGGTGAGGACCATATACTTCGTTTTTGCAATAGAAAAGTTCAATCTCCAGTCATGAAACCAGTCAATTAAAGTGTCTAGGATGTCCTGAGCATATTTTAAGGCCTCATGGAGATCACCTGAAGGTACCCAAAAGGAACAGTCCTCAGCATACATGGAGTATGATACAGAGCGGAGATGTCGTTAATCATAATCAGAAAGAGTGGGACTAAGTACACTGCCTTGAGGAACCCCTGTCTCAATCTCAAAAGTCTCTGAGAGATGGTTATCAGAATATACTGATATACGTCTGTGCAGCAAGAAGTTGGCAATAAAGTTAGCTAAATGGCCACGCAGTACCAGATTGTGTAATTTAAGCAGAAGACCATGATGCCAGGTTGAGTCATATGCGTTGGAGATATCAAAAAACACAGCCACAAGGTATTCACCCCGTAAGGCTCTCTCCCGTACACCAATTCCAGACGGGTAAGTGCATCATAGGGGGAAAAGCCCCTCCGGAAATCACTCTGATGGAGATTTAAAAGAGAGCTACTCTCCAGGTAAAGAAGCCTCCTGTTAACCATCCTCTCAAAGACTTTGCAGAGGCAGCTGGTGAGAGCAATAGCGTGGTATGACTGAACATCAGTTGGAAGCTTTCCAGGCTTGAGAAAGGGGAGAATCAGAGCTGACGTCCACTGAGTAGGGAAGGAGTCGGTAAGCCAAAGTGAGATATAGAAGCGTAAAAGATGAAGCTTACCAGAAGAACTCAGGTGTTGCAAAAAGGAATAATGGATACCATAACCAGTCCAGGGGAAGAAGAGCCAGAACGATGTAGAGAGTCTAACAACTCAGGTCGAGTGAAAAGAGAGTTATAAATTTCCCCATTGTCACAGTGGAAAGATATATGTGAGCGCTCAGCTTCGGCCATTCTATAAACAAAGGGTTCAGTGTAGTTTCGAATGCTGTTGACAGTAGCAAAGTGCAAGATGAGCATGTTGCAGACCACTGCGGGGTCAGATTATGGAATGCCATCTTTAACTAAGACCTTACGTGGCAGCATAGAGGAGGAGTCTTGAGAGGCCCGGATCTTTCTCCAGACTGCAGATGGGGGTGCACCAAAGGAGATGTTAACAGAGTTCCTCCAAGAGGTTCTCTTTACTAATTTTACAGTGCGCCGAGCAAGTGCTCGAGCATGTTTGTAGTTGATAAATAGACGCGGAATTGGGTTCTTTCGAAAGCAACGGATGGCCCTCTTACGTGACAAACAGCAGCTTCACATTTAGCAGTTCACCATGTTGCATTGTACTTAGGATTAACCATAGTTGACTTCAGTGGAACAGAGGCAAAGGCGGCTGTGAGTATGGAGATAGAAATGGCTGTACAATCCAGATCGGCATCATGAGAGGGAAACATCGTTGAATGGGAGGAAGGGAGGATGTAGACTGCAGAAAGATAGGGAAATGGTCAATATCACAAAGGTCAGAGTATACTGATCACTGGAACTGGTGGGCCAGTTCTTGACTACAAATGGACAGGTCACTGGTGGAGAAAGTCCTGTAGCATCAGAGAGGAAAGTGGGAGTGGCCAAATTAAACAAAAATAAGGAGTTATCTAAAAGGAAGTCAGCAAGGAGGACCCCTCTCTCGTCGCAAAATGAGGAGCCCCAACAAGAGTGATGGGCATTGAAGTCCCCTCATAAAATGAAGGGAGTTGGCAGCTGCTGTACGAGATCACCAAAGAGCAGACTGTAACCACTCTACCAAAGAGTGGATCCTGTACTGCAACTGCTTCGAGTCGGGTATGTAATGGGAGGGGAGTGCCAGGAAGAAGGGCATGAAGCAGTAAAGCAACACCACCCCTATGGGCATTCCTATCTTTTCTATAGAACGTGTAGTGTTTGAAATAAGAGGAGAATAGTTGAGATTGGCGAGTTTCCTGTAAGGCAATTAAGGCAGGAGAATAGGTGCTAATTAAGTTCTGCAACTGGGGTAGTCGTGCACGAAGGCTCTTGACATTCCACTGTACAAACGTGAAAATTAAGAGGTGAAGAGGAGACGCATCCCCTCGGCGGAAGTAAGTTTTTTATTCGGAACAAGATTATTTGTATTAGCCTAAGAGGCAAGTCTGTTAACAATTTGTTGAGGAGATTTATTCCTGGACATAAGGTCACGAACATCCTTCACTAGTTTCCAGTAGTGGGAGCTAGTGAGACCACTAACAGCCCGAAGGCTCTTAGAATGAGGAGGCTAAGAGGCAGATAGGGAAGAGGGAGACTGGTTAGGAAGGGGCAGGGAGGGCAAATGACCGTATGAAAGCGGTGAAGTGTGTCTGACAGTAAATTGATGGAATTGTGGGAGGTGCAGAAGAAACAGGAGGGCGTGCCGGAGAAGGCTACCTTGGGAAATGACCTATCCAAGACTGAACAGTGGCGTCTCGCCTCTGAGGAAGAGACATTATTCATACATTTATATCGCACTATAGCCTGTTCCTTCAGGTAAACTGGCAAGTGGAGAAGACAGGATGGGGACCATGACAGTTTGCACAACCATCCGGACCTTCACAATCTTGAGAGGAGTGAGACCCCTCACACCTCCCACAGCGGGTCTCATTCTGACAGACATCTCAGCCATGACCAAATCGTTGACACTTAAAGCAACGCAGAGGTCTCGGTAAGAAATGCTCAACAGGGTAACTGAGGTAACCACAATATATCTTATTAGAGAGAACTTCCCACCAAAAGTAAGTACTAAGGCTCTCGTAGGAATCCTGTCCTTACTTCGTGTAAGTCGTCTCACATCCCAAACACCACAAGGTTTTAGTTCCTCCAAAATACTGTATCTTCAACTGAATCAACTTACAGTAGATACTAATTCTACCTTAATATTGTACTGGTTGTTCAAGAAGGAGGTAGCATTAAGAAGAGTCCGCAACTGAGAAGGAGACGCAGCCTGCAGTAACAAACTACCACTCCTACAGTATACCCTGCATAAGGGCAAAGGGACTGAGCTTAGTGAGCTGAGCATTATCAGAGACAGCAGTCATATAGACATATGAAGCGTTAGAAGGAATTTCTTGATGTTGGTCACAACGCGCGAGAGGCTTAGTCTTGAGAGGAAGTGAAGGGGCAACCTTTATCGCAGAACCAGACCTAGAACTAAGACCTTCACAGTCACCGGAAACTGGACGCCCATCAGCATGCTCACCAAAGGGTGGGGGGCAGGTGCTATGGACAACAGAGGTAGTGCTAGTATTAGAGGCAGGGAAGCTAGCACTGAAAAAGAGTTTGAAACAGGAACAGTGGTAAAAGGAACTGGTATGTGACTCTGAGATTTCTGTGAGCGCTTAGGAGACTCTGAGATTTCTGTGAGCGTCTGAGGACCTAGCCCTTTTTACTGCCTGAAAACCATCCGAATCGCAATGCACTTCGGCAGAAACAATAGACGACTGGAAGGCAGAAGCACCCCATCCTAAGATGGGGTTGCCTGTGAAGACATATGTAAGAGCCGATCGAAAGACGATAGGTTATCCAAACTAACCCAAATGGCCTAACCGAAGGCAAAGCTTGGCCCTGGGCAAGTTCACGAAGCCAGACCAATAAGTTAAAAAAAAAAAGGCCTAATTGGGATCCAGCTAATTCAGCACACAATCAAAATAAGACGATTAAGTAAATCAACACAAACACAAACCGGGGGTAAAGCCCGGCTTACAAATTAACAAAATCGCTGTAGTACGTCCTGTCAGCACGATTGAGAAACACCGAATCCTCAAAGTTGTTGAATGGAATGAGCGAAAAAATTGGCAAAGGCGGAAGAGAGGGGCAGAAAGCAATTGCTTGGGTGAGTCATAATGTAAATAATTTAAAGGATGAGTGCTGCATTTTTAGGGAAGGGGTCAAATTTTTGTATAGCGACTCAGAGATTTTTCTGTCGAGTTCAGTTGCCTGGAAAGACAACAGAGAATTGATTGGGGTTAATTGGATTATCAGCTAATTTGCTGTGATTTCGAATAGCTGAGTATCCTAGATTAGATAGGGGACGGCCAATCCGATGGGAAAGTCCCCTGTGCTTCTAAATTCTCTGTTTTAATTGTGGGGCGGTTTGACCCAGGTAGCGGGCATTACAGTCCGCACACGTATAAAGCTATATTCCAGAGGATCTGATAAACGAGGGGAGGCGTTCCTTGTGGCAGCAAAATTTATGGGTGGAGGAGGAATTACTATTAATAAATTTAAAGCAACATTAAGGAAAGGACTTCAACAGGACACTACGAACGAGTTTGTTCATTTCATGAGTAGTATGGCCAAGAAAAGGAAGTTTAATTTACATTACAAGTTTAGGAGCAGTGGGAACCAAATGTTGAGACTGAAAAAGGTTTGGGAGAAAACGGTTGACAGAATTGTCATATAGGTGTATTGAGTATAAATTATGTTTAAAGAACTGCTGGAGGTAACTAATCTCTCTATGGAACATGAACCAATCTGAACAGATATGATAAGCTCGGTATATTTTACACGTGATATTAGATATTTTTAAACGAAACGGTATCATGCTGAAATAATTCGTTCCAAGGGGAGTAGTGGTCTTCTTCCTATAAACCAATTGTCCTTTAATTGCTTTCATATCACTGGTTTTTTTTTTTACTGTTTTATTATGTATCCTGTTTAACTTTTAATTTGTTTCTTTTAATGTTTTAACTTTTGTACCTTTTAATTTTTGTATCTTTTAATTATGTACTGTTTCCTGTTTAACTTTTAACCTCTTAACGACTGAAGTTTTTGTGGGGTTAAGTTATGAGTGCGTGTATGGGAAACGGTACAAATTCGACCCAGTGGTCCAAAAGAGGTTTATTCTTCTTCAGCGTTGCACTGATGACCCTCACTTGGGTCGAAACGTTTGCATTAAATGTTCGGAGCCATTGTCTTGGTCTTTTTATTTCTCTGATATATATATATATATATATATATAACACAAAAACAGTATATGTATTAAAGTATACATACTAAAACCAATACCTTAATGTCTCATGGTGAGTGAGTGGCATCGATTCGAATCCCCACCGAGGTTAAGGCAAATTTATTTTTAATGTATTTAGCCTTAAAACTTAAGTTGCTGTTAGTATGTTGTTCTGGAATAACAAAAATAATTTGTATGTAATTACGCTCAGTTATTTAAAATAAACTGAAATGGGATTTAATTGACATTTTCCCCAATAGTTGGCGCCACCCACTTCGATTAAATTATTTTAAGGAGTCAGTTCTAGGAAAAATATTTTAGCAAACATCGAAGTCTGATGAAAATATTGTCGTCAACTGAATTTTCAACATCTTGATGAAAATTCCAGTCACAGTATACCGTACGTTAGAGAAAAACTATCATAATGATATGTACAGTATCCTAAAAATTCATTATTACAAGAAGTACCTAAGTATTCAGTTTATTTATATATGCACCCAAAGAAATTAGTAATTAATCTTTTTCCTACCTGAAGAAGATCTTCCCTCATGACTGAATCATGCAGACGTTGTGCTCATGTTCACTTTGCCTACAATGAAAACCCGGAATCACGCGACGCTTCGCATGTTCAAATACGAAGAATGAATCTTGTAATTTTTACCTTAGAAGTTATTCGAATTACGTATAGAAAAATACAAAATAATACATTAATGAGGTTTTGTTAATAATTTGCATACATACGAGAATTTTGATTAGCTCTCTCTAATTTTTTTATAATGTTAAATTCAGAACATGATTCGAATTTTCATTAATAAAATAGTGGTTCATTATTAATAGTGAAGCCACCTCGATGGACCGAAGTGGCCCCTAGTGTGCCCACTATAAAAATTTCTCATGTTATGTTCTTGTGGTTCGGAACCCACGTAAAATTGTAGGTCCCCTCCGCCACCACGGAGGACATGCGCAATACACAATTACGAACGCAGTTAGGTAGACCAGCCATGACTGGATCCTAGGGTCTTTGTTGGTCTGAAACATTATAACATTAATGTGAGTGAAGTGTGATTCTCTGAATGAAATACGTTTAAAAAAAATTAAATTCGAAGAAAGGAACGGAGAAGATGATTGACAAGATATGCCCATGCAGTAAGCAGTCGGCGTTAAAACCAAGCATCCTAAATGACCTTTAAAAATGAGTGACTGATGACCACATTCGAAATACGTGTGAAAGTGTTATGGAATCGTAAGTTCATCGTCTGAATGGAGGGCAAAGCGCACCACAAGAGTTAGAGAGAAGGAAGGACTTCCTCGTTACGCTTGCTTCAGTTAGTTCGCATCCGTTTCGAACTTAAAATGTTATGAAAGTTAACTCCTTACAGTAAAGGAACTATCTCAGAAATAAGTGCAATAACCCGACCAAAGGTGGCAGATGGATTAATCCTACATATGCGCCGGAAA
Organism: Bathynomus jamesi; assembly: GCA_023014485.1. Lineage (NCBI taxonomy): Eukaryota > Metazoa > Arthropoda > Malacostraca > Isopoda > Cirolanidae > Bathynomus > Bathynomus jamesi. The sequence goes on from JAJOZX010001496.1 coordinate 160,508, forward strand.
AGATGTATCAAGAAATTAGAACCGTTGTTTCATTATACAGAAAATAGAGAACGCAAATTCATCAAACTCAAAAGAGCTTTTATAATGATGAGTTAATACTAATATTATTTCCCATAATTACTTATTTCACTCACGATTGAAAAAAAATGCATAAAAAGTAAGAGCATTTCCTCCGAATTTCTAATACTGTATATAAATTGTCATGTGACAGAAAGACGAAAGGCAGAAACGCATTTTCTTTCTAGATCTGAAAGACTGATTTCATGAATAGAGTACAATACAATACTGCATACATGCATAAATTGCATATATTTAATACAAACTTGAATGCGTAGAATAATATATGCATTAACAACCACCAAAGAAAAGGAAAAAACAATATTGATCGAGCGTTTTCGTGTGTATTTAACATCACGTTTGCAAAGAAAAGGTGTTGTCAAATACACACAAAACGTTTACTCGATATTGTTTTGCCATTTCCTCCTTGGTGGGTTTTAGTGTACACCCTCATCACCACACAAACACACACACACACACACACAATGTGTTCGATATGCTGTCCCTCCACTTTGACGATTTTTCGCAACCTCATCCCAAAATTCGATACCACGCTGTGGTCGGAATGTTGACGATTTGACGTTCAATCGATGATTTCAGCTCCTCCAAAGTCTTTGGGCTGCTCTGGTAAACTCTGTTTTTGAAGTATCCCAACAAAAAGAAGTCACACGGGGTGAGATCAGGCGAATAGGCAGGCCAATCAATGCCGCTTCCATAGTGCTTCTGATAGTCCAAACCAATAACATTCTCTCCAAACTGATGTTAAACGAATGGCGTGAGTAGTACAGTGTGTCAGCAAATTTTCATCGAATTCTATTCATTCGTTTCGGAGAAAATGTAAGTTAATGTTGGTAGGTACTTTTTGGGCCATGATACACAGACCGTGCATGGAACAAGGAACTTTTATAGGAAAATTAAATCCACTATAGTCCGAATAAGTCCCTTTTTCTTTGATGTATTCAATCTGACGTGAAGGCAGCGAGTCTTTTGCTTATATTGAGGTTCTAAATGTAGCTGGGCTAGGCTGCTTTAAACCCTAGAACCTGTCCCAAAGGTGGATCCTATCTGCTTTGCAGATAGCTGGTGAGAAAAGCTATATTTTTGGGACCTCTTTGCGAGTGACCCGTTGCCTACGTCTGGCTAGCATCATGAAAAAGAAAAAACTGTAGTATTTGTCACTTACCATTACTTATTCGGACTATAGTGGATTTAATTTTCCTAGAAGAGTTCCTTGTTCCATGCACGGTCTGTGTGTATCATAAAAAACCTCAGGGAACCATTCTGAGTTCATTCCACACATATATATATATATATATATATATATATATATATATATATTAGTGTATGCATGATTGTATGCAAGACTGAGTGCACAAGCACTAGTGTAAAATGTTTGAAATGATTCGTCATTAAGAAACTAAAAATTAACAACCATCTCGCACGAGTACTTCTCGTAATCAAAGCTATCAGATAAACTAATGATTATGCACGAATTTTATCAGTAATTTAGGTACAAAAGTAAAAATGTTATTGATCTTTACCGGTTGATTTCACTATTTATACTGGTCGGCCTCATACTTTCGAATCAGTATGTTTGTATTCCTTCTATTAAAAGTTGGTTGGTAATTTATTACATGATACTCTATTTATCTCGGAATTACACTTATTTCAATTACGATGCGTAAATTATTTAAATGCACAAAGGAAAAACACTACACCTTCGATGATGGGTGAGATTATAATTCTTTTCTTATATATGTTACAGTCAATTTCTAAAATCAGGCAATTTGTAAATTGACTGAAATTTTAGGCAATGTGTCAAACTGTGATACACACAAAACATAACCTAACCTAACCTAATGAATTTTTAGGCAGCATATTGGGAAATACCAGTGGGCATGCATATGCAGCATTACCAGAAAGGTTAGGTTAGGTTAGGTTAGGTTAGGTTAGGTTTTGTGTATATCACAATTTAACATATTGCCTAAAATTTCAGTCAATTTACAAATTGCCTGATTTTAGACATTGACTGTAACATATATATATATATATATATATATATATACACACGGTGTCCAAAAAAAAACTAAATACGCAAATTAATAACGTATGCGTTCTCATAAGTTTGAATATAATAATTAAGATTTCTTATTCCAATAAATTTAATGCAAATTTATATTATTATTTGAAAAATTGTTCAATATGGGAACCATTTTGTTCTATACACTTAACCAAACGCGATCGCCACTCGTCCACGCACTTGTCTACATAATTTTGTGAAACTCTTTCCCAACCATCTATGAGTCTCCGTCTTAAATCATTTAAATCTTCAATATTCTGCCCAGGTATGTAAACCTTAGAAGATAGAGCTTCCCATATGCCATAATCCATTGGTGTAAGGTCAGGGCTATTTGCTGGCCAATTTTCGGGCTCGATAAAACTAACCTCCTGAGCTCTGAGGTACTCTATTGTCTGACGAGCTCTGTGTGCTGGTGCGCCATCTTGCTGAAAGGTGAAATCATTACCACATCTGGCTTGCATATCTTCTAGATAAATCGGCAAAACATGATTAATGTAGTAGTTTGCATTAATCCTGGCTCGAGGTGCAATAAAAACTAAACGAGATTTGCCCATCTTCGATACGCACGCACCCACCATCACACCTTGAGAAACTCTTGCCGTTTCTTTCAACAAACGTTCAGGACTAACATCTTTTTTTCTATCCGCCCTTGAGTAAACCCTATCATTTTGATTGTTTATTGGAGGAGTTATATGGTAGATCTTCTCATCTGAAAACCAGATTTTTGATACCGATCTGTCATCTGGAAATCGCTCTAAAAGTTCTCGTGCACACATATTACGTCTCTGTTTATTAGCTTGTGTCAATTTATGTGCACGCTGCCTTTTATAACAATGAAGATTTAAATCATTTTTAGCAATGTTGAAAACACTTCCACGAGAAATTCCAAGGTCATGGGAAATCTTACGACTACTGAGATGTGTACCAGGATTATTTTCTTGACTAAGAATGAGTGCTTCGAGCTGTCGAATATTTTCATCAGTCCTTGCGGAACGAGGACGCCCGCTTCCTTCACGTCTATCTGCCGAACCAGTTTCATCTATTTTTTTTCAGATAGTTCACGCCAGATTGTGTCCAATCTTTATTAGGAAACTCTTGCATCATTCTTCTTGCACCCAATCTTTTAGATAATCTTAAGTTTTTGATTAAAATTTTGTCTTCATCATATGACGGCATCAGGGGTTACTCAAACCTATAGAAAATAAAAACGTTAATTTGCAAGCTCCATTTATATTATACCAAAATGATAAATTATATGAACATATCTCAATAATTATTAATTATTATTATAAATATTATTCATTATTATTATAATTATTAACTATTATGTTCACATTTCAAATTCTAAAAAAAATTATAGCTTATTAAAAAACGGAGTCCAAAAAAATCGGCGTGTTTAGTTTTTTTTTGGACACCGTGTATATATATATATATATATATATATATATATATATATCAAAGCTATTGACTTCTCCTTAGGGAACCGGAGCTTACAGATGAAAAGAAGGATCAACACAATGGCAAACATTTCATTTATTTGTACATCAGACGTTTCGACAAATCTTTTGTCATCATCAGTGAGTTAAGTCTTAAAACCTTAAAACAAAATTGAAAAGTGAAAGTTACATCAATACAATATTAAGACCATTAAAATTAAAACCTTAAAGCAAAATGAAAATTGCATCAATACAAAATTAAAAACATTTAAATTTCATCACTATAAAAACTAAAATTAAATTAAATTTCATCACTATAAAAACTAAAATTAAATTACCTCAATAGGTAAATACACAATGTTTACATCCACCTCCATACTTGGCAGAGTCTAAGGGAACACTAGGTGGTCAGAGGATTAGAAAGGGTATATCTGTGAAACACGGTTGGTTGTCAAAAGAGTCGTAATTATCGTAATTATCGTAATTATCTTAATAAACAACATAGTAATATTAAGTACACGTGTGAAAACGAAACAAATAATAGTTTACCTTTCCTGGATGTTTTAGTTAAACGGGCCCATAATAAGTTCCATACTTCACTATTTCGGAAACAAACTTTTACTGGCTTGGGAACCAATTATTTAAGTTGTATGTTTTATAAATATAAGATTAGTGCTATAGTAACATTATTAACAAGAAGTTACCGTATTTGTTCGGATTACTTTTCGTTAAACGAAGAATTTAAATTTTTAAAACAGTACTTTATTAACAATTACTACCCTTCTCATCTATTCGATAACCAATTAAAGAAATTTTTAAATAACACTTTTGATACTAAACTCCCCGTAACTACAGTACAAAAGAAACCAGATATATTAAATTACCTTTTTATGGTTATTTATCATTGCGTATTCGAGGTGAATTGTCCAAACTACTCAAGTCTAGTTATCCCCAAATAAATTTTAGATTCGCCTTCGTCAACCCACTTAAATTATCAAATTTTTTAAAGTTCAAAGATGAATTCCCCAAAACTGCATGCCCCAATGTTGTTTACAATACACGTGCGACAGCTGTAAGGCTGCGTATATTGGCAGCACTCAACTCCAACTGGAGGTGCGCCTTTCTCAACATTTGGGCTTGTCAGTCCGTACCAACCGTCCCCTCAGTAGCCCTCCACAATCCGCAATTAGAAACCACAGTAATGAAAACGACCATCCCCTTCACAAAACTCAGTTTGAAATTTTAACTAGATCCAATAACCTTACAGAACTCCGAATTTTAGAATCTTTGTACATCTATAGAAACAAACCCTCCCTTAATAATAATAGATCATCCTACAAATTACGACTCTTTTGACAACCAACCGTGTTTCACAGATATACCCTTTCTAATCCTCTGACCACCTAGTGTTCCCTTAGACTCTGCCAAGTATGGAGGTGGATGTAAACATTGTGTATTTACCTATTGAGGTAATTTAATTTTAGTTTTTATAGTGATGAAATTTAATTTAATTTTAGTTTTATAGTGATGAAATTTAAATGTTTTTAATTTTGTATTGATGCAATTTTCATTTTGCTTTAAGGTTTTAATTTTAATGGTCTTAATATTGTATTGATGTAACTTTCACTTTTCAATTTGTTTTAAGGTTTTAAGACTTAACTCACTGATGATGACAAAAGATTTGTCGAAACGTCTGATGTACAAATAAATGAAAATGTTTGCCGTTGTGTTGATCCTTCTTTTCATATATATATATATATATATATATATATACATACAGGGTGTACATAAAGTCAGGATCTATTTTTGTGAAGCACTTGGAAATTATATGGAATTCAATCATAAAATGATAAAGTGGCAACATTTATTAAATAATTAAGAGTAGGATTCGACGTGACGCCAATCAGTATCCCTGCACACCTCAAATCGTTCCGCAGCATTTCTAAACACATTCTGGAGCATTTGCGGGGTTATGTTATCTGCAGCAGTTCGTATACGTGTACATAAGTTTTTAAGACTCGTAATCTTCGTCTGATAGACATGCGATTTGATAAAGCCCCATGCAAAGAAATCTAAAGGGGTTAAATCTGGTCATCTCGCGACACAAGGTCTGTTGCTTCCGCGTCCGATCCAGCGATTTGGAAAACGTCCATTTAGATAATCCTGAACAATTTTGGCATAGTGACAAGGAGCACCATCATGTTGATTCTAAGGGGATAGGATTCGTGTCATAACATGACGTAATCAGAATCTATAAATAGACCCAGAAATTGTTTAAACTTCATTCTCTTCGTTGGAATTGTATTGGAGTGACGTGTATTATTTACTGCTCAAGATGTATCGAAGAAGGAAGTTTTTCCTCGAAAAAGGAAGTACGTTCCTCGAAGGAAACCTAAATGGCGTTCAAAGGAAAAGATATTTACAGCTTCAATGAAATTTGTTTATTTATCTAAAAATACTTTTGCTGTTAATGCAGATGGGTTTTATACCTTGTGTTTGGATCTTTTAACTAATGAGTCTAAATCTACTATTTTAAAATTTAATTATTATCAAGTGACAGGTGTATCATTTCATAGTATTCCAGAACTTAATATGTCTGGATATGTGATTAATTTTGAAGATTCAATAGGTCGTAAGAAGGGTGGTAGGGAAAAGTTAGAGGGACCTAATGTAGGGATATCACCAGATCCATATTTAATTGTTCCACATTGTGTTTTGTTTGAACCTAATCTTGACTCCTCTCATAGTGCAGAGCAAGTAATGCATCATCCAAGAACAAAGTGGTTCTCACCTTTTCAAGAGTTTAGAATGTATCGTAGATTGAAGCAAGTATGTGAATTAGGTGAACAAGTAACTGCCCAATTCCCTAATACTTTAATTAAAATATCTACAAATGATTTATCTAAACCATTAGGTCGTATATATGTTGGTAAATATACACCTGAAGGATCTAATAAAAAGAGTATGCATGTACATATGTTAATCGTATTGTATTTTATGTTAAGCTTTATGGTATAAAACAATAAAGAAATAAACAACTGAAAAAAAATCTATTTTTATCCCATTGCACAATTTCTGTAGCTAGTATTACCTACAGAAATGTGTGCTGGGCATTTCTATATTTAGATCAGTGACGTCATAAAGCGTGGATGACGTCACACAACTCTTTGTTCTAACATATCCTGCTTATGAGTGTGGTCATTGTTCAAAGAATTTGATTTCTATATTTAGACCATGTCGCCATTAATTACACAATGTAGCCATTAATCTTTTGGCAGCCTCGCAGAGTTAGCATGTCGGCAAAACTATATCGATTACGGGTGCGAAGCAAAGTTGGACATTTAAAATTTGAAAGCAGAGTCAAGTATCCATGCACAGTTCGTATACGTGTACGTAAGTTTTCAAGACTCGTAATCTTCGTCTGATAGACGTGCGACTCGATAAAGCCCCATGCAAAGAAATCTAAAGGGGTTAAATCTGGTCATCTCGCGACACAAGGTCTGTTGCTTCCGCGTCCGATCCAGCGATTTTGAAAACGTCCATTTAGATAATCCTGAACAATTTTGGCATAGTGACAGGAGCACCATCATGGTGATTCTAAGGGGATAGGATTCGTGTCATAACATGACGTAATCAGAATCTATAAATAGACCAGAAATTGTTTAAAGTTCATTCTCTTCGTTGGAATTGTATTGGAGTGACGTGTATTATTACTGCTCAAGATGTATCGAAGAAGGAAGTTTGTTCCTCGAAAAAGGAAGTACGTTCCTCGAAGGAAACCTAAATGGCGTTCAAAGGAAAAGATATTTACAGCTTCAATGAAATTTGTTTATTTATCTAAAAATACTTTTGCTGTTAATGCAGATGGGTTTTATACCTTGTGTTTGGATCTTTTAACTAATGAGTCTAAATCTACTATTTTAAAATTTAATTATTACCAAGTAACAGGTGTATCATTTCATAGTATTCCAGAACTTAATATGTCTGGATATGTGATTAATTTTGAAGATTCAATAGGTCGTAAGAAGGGTGGTAGGGAAAAAGTTAGAGGACCTAATGTAGGGATATCACCAGATCCATATTTAATTGTTCCACATTGTGTTTTGTTTGAACCTAATCTTGACTCCTCTCATAGTGCAGAGCAAGTAATGCATCATCCAAGAACAAAGTGGTTCTCACCTTTTAAAGAGTTTAGAATGTATCGTAGATTGAAGCAAGTATGTGAATTAGGTGAACAAGTAACTGCCCAATTCCCTAATACTTTAATTAAAATATCTACAAATAATTTATCTAAACAATTAGGTCGTATATATGTTGGTAAATATACACCTGAAGGATCTAATAAAAATGAGTATGCATGTACATATGTTAATCGTATTGTATTTTATGTTAAGCTTTATGGTATAAAACAATAAAGAAATAAACAACTGAAAAAAAATCTATTTTTATCCCAATTGCACAATTTCTGTAGCTAGTATTACCTACAGAAATGTGTGCTGGTGCATTTCTATATTTAGATCAGTGACGTCATAAAGCGTGGATGACGTCACACAGCTCTTTGTTCTAACATGCATCCTGCTTATGAGTGTGGTCATTGTTCAAAGAATTTGATTTCTATATTTAGACCATGTCGCCATTAATTACACAATGTAGCCATTAATCTTTTGGCAGCCTCGCAGAGTTAGCATGTCGGCAAAACTATATCGATTACGGGTGCGAAGCAAAGTTGGACATTTAAAATTTGAAAGCAGAGTCAAGTATCCATGCACAGTTCGTATACGTGTACGTAAGTTTTCAAGACTCGTAATCTTCGTCTGATAGACGTGCGACTCGATAAAGCCCCATGCAAAGAAATCTAAAGGGGTTAAATCTGGTCATCTCGCGACACAAGGTCTGTTGCTTCCGCGTCCGATCCAGCGATTTGGAAAACGTCCATTTAGATAATCCTGAACAATTTTGGCATAGTGACAAGGAGCACCATCATGTTGATTCTAAGGGGATAGGATTCGTGTCATAACATGACGTAATCAGAATCTATAAATAGACCCAGAAATTGTTTAAACTTCATTCTCTTCGTTGGAATTGTATTGGAGTGACGTGTATTATTTACTGCTCAAGATGTATCGAAGAAGGAAGTTTGTTCCTCGAAAAAGGAAGTACGTTCCTCGAAGGAAACCTAAATGGCGTTCAAAGGAAAAGATATTTACAGCTTCAATGAAATTTGTTTATTTATCTAAAAATACTTTTGCTGTTAATGCAGATGGGTTTTATACCTTGTGTTTGGATCTTTTAACTAATGAGTCTAAATCTACTATTTTAAAATTTAATTATTACCAAGTAACAGGTGTATCATTTCATAGTATTCCAGAACTTAATATGTCTGGATATGTGATTAATTTTGAAGATTCAATAGGTCGTAAGAAGGGTGGTAGGGAAAAGTTAGAGGGACTTAATGTAGGGATATCACCAGATCCATATTTAATTGTTCCACATTGTGTTTTGTTTGAACCTAATCTTGACTCCTCTCATAGTGCAGAGCAAGTAATGCATCATCCAAGAACAAAGTGGTTCTCACCTTTTAAAGAGTTTAGAATGTATCGTAGATTGAAGCAAGTATGTGAATTAGGGGAACAAGTAACTGCCCAATTCCCTAATACTTTAATTAAAATATCTACAAATGATTTATCTAAACCATTAGGTCGTATATATGTTGGTAAATATACACCTGAAGGATCTAATAAAAATGAGTATGCATGTACATATGTTAATCGTATTGTATTTTATGTTAAGCTTTATGGTATAAAACAATAAAGAAATAAACAACTGAAAAAAAATCTATTTTTATCCCAATTGCACAATTTCTGTAGCTAGTATTACCTACAGAAATGTGTGCTGGTGCATTTCTATATTTAGATCAGTGACGTCATAAAGCGTGGATGACGTCACACAGCTCTTGTTCTAACATGCATCCTGCTTATGAGTGTGGTCATTGTTCAAAGAATTTGATTTCTATATTTAGACCATGTAGCCATTAATTACACAATGTAGCCATTAATCTTTTGGCAGCCTCGCAGAGTTAGCATGTCGGCAAAACTATATCGATTACGGGTGCGAAGCAAAGTTGGACATTTAAAATTTGAAAGCAGAGTCAAGTATCCATGCACAGTTCGTATACGTGTACGTAAGTTTTCAAGACTCGTAATCTTCGTCTGATAGACGTGCGACTCGATAAAGCCCCATGCAAAGAAATCTAAAGGGGTTAAATCTGGTCATCTCGCGACACAAGGTCTGTTGCTTCCGCGTCCGATCCAGCGATTTGGAAAACGTCCATTTAGATAATCCTGAACAATTTTGGCATAGTGACAAGGAGCACCATCATGTGATTCTAAGGGGATAGGATTCGTTGTCATAACATGACGTAATCAGAATCTATAAATAGACCCAGAAATTGTTAAACTTCATTCTCTTCGTTGGAATTGTATTGGAGTGACGTGTATTATTTACTGCTCAAGATGTATCGAAGAAGGAAGTTTGTTCCTCGAAAAAGGAAGTACGTTCCTCGAAGGAAACCTAAATGGCGTTCAAAGGAAAGATATTTACAGCTTCAATGAAATTTGTTTATTTATCTAAAAATACTTTTGCTGTTAATGCAGATGGGTTTTTATACCTTGTGTTTGGATCTTTTAACTAATGAGTCTAAATCTACTATTTTAAAATTAATTATTATCAAGTAACAGGTGTATCATTCATAGTATTCCCAGAACTTAATATGTCTGGATATGTGATTAATTTTGAAGATTCAATAGGTCTAAGAAGGGTGGTAGGGAAAAGTTAGAGGGACCTAATGTAGGGATATCACCAGATCCATATTTAATTGTTCCACATTGTGTTTGTTTGAACCTAATCTTGACTCCTCTCATAGTGCAGAGCAAGTAATGCATCATCCAAGAACAAAGTGGTTCTCACCTTTTAAAGAGTTTAGAATGTATCGTAGATTGAAGCAAGCTATGGTGAATTAGGTGAACAAGTAACTGCCCAATTCCCTAATACTTTAATTAAAATATCTACAAATAATTTATCTAAACAATTGGTCGTATATATGTTTGGTAATATACACCTGAAGGATCTAATAAAAATGAGTATGCATGTACATATGTTAATCGTATTGTATTTTATGTAAGCTTTATGTATAAAACAATAAAGAAATAAACAACTGAAAAAAAATCTATTTTTATCCCAATTGCACAATTTCTGTAGCTAGTATTACCTACAGAAATGTGTGCTGGTGCATTTCTATATTTAGATCAGTGACGTCATAAAGCGTGGATGACGTCACACAGCCTTTTGTTCTAACATGCTCCTGCTTATGAGTGTGGTCATTGTTCAAAGAATTTGATTTCTATATTTTAGACCATGTCGCCATTAATTACACAATGTAGCCATTAATCTTTTGGCAGCCTCGCGAGTTAGCATGTCGGCAAAACTATATCGATTACGGTGCGAAGCAAAAGTTGGACATTAAAATTTGAAAGCAGAGTCAAGTATCCATGCACAGTTCGTATACGTGTACGTAAGTTTTCAAGACTCGTAATCTTCGTCTGATAGACGTGCGACTCGATAAAGCCCCATGCAAAGAAATCTAAAGGGTTAAATCTGGTCATCTCGCGACAACAAGGTCTGTTGCTTCCGCGTCCGATCCAGCGATTTTGAAAACGTCCATTTAGATAATCCTGAACAATTTTGGCATAGTGACAAGGAGCACCATCATGTTGATTCTAAGGGGATAGGATTCGTGTCATAACATGACGTAATCAGAATCTATAAATAGACCCAGAAATTGTTTAAACTTCATTCTCTTCGTTGGAATTGTTGGAGTGACGTGTATTTTTACTGCTCAGATGTACGAAGAAGGAAGTTTGTTCTCGAAAAAGGAAGTACGTTCCTCGAAGGAAACCTAAATGGCGTTCAAAGGAAAGATATTTCAGCTTTCAATGAAATTTGTTTATTTATCTAAAAATACTTTTGCTGTTAATGCAGATGGGTTTATACCTTGTGTTTGGATCTTTTAACTAATGAGTCTAATCTACTATTTTAAAATTAATTATTACCAAGTAACAGGTGTATCATTTCATAGTATTCCAGAACTTAATATGTCTGGATAGTGATTAATTTTGAAGATTCAATAGGTCGTAAGAAGGGTGGTAGGAAAAGTTAGAGGGACTAATGTAGGGATATCACCAGATCCATATTTAATTGTTCCACATTGTGTTTTTATTTGAACCTAATCTTGACTCCTCTCATAGTGCCAGAGCAAGTAATGCATCATCCAAGAACAAAGTGGTTCTCACCTTTTAAAGAGTTTAGAATGTATCGTAGATTGAAGCAAGTATGTGAATTAGGGGAACAAGTAACTGCCCAATTCCTAATACTTTAACTAAAATATCTACAATGATTTATCTAAACCATTAGGTCGTATATATGTTGGTAAATATACACCTGAAGGATCTAATAAAATGAGTATGCATGCTACATATGTTAATCGTATTGTTTTATGTTAAGCTTTATGGTATAAAAACAATAAAGAAATAAACAACTGAAAAAAAATCATTTTTATCCAATTGCCAATTTCTGTAGCTAGTATTACCTACAGAAATTGTGCTGGTGCATTTCTATATTTAGATCAGTGACGTCATAAAGCGTGGATGACGTCACACAGCTCTTTGTTCTAACATGCATCCTGCTTATGAGTGTGGTCATTGTTCAAAGAATTTGATTTCTATATTTAGACCATGTAGCCATCAATTACACAATGTAGCCATTAATCTTTTGGCAGCCTCGCAGAGTTAGCATGTCGGCAAAACTATATCGATTACGGGTGCGAAGCAAAGTTGGACATTTAAAATTTGAAAGCAGAGTCAAGTATCATGCACAGTTCGTATACGTGTACGTAAGTTTTCAAGACTCGTAATCTTCGTCTGATAGACGTGCGACTCGATAAAGCCCCATGCAAAGAAATCTAAAGGGGTTAAATCTGGTCATCTCGCGACACAAGGTCTGTTGCTTCCGCGTCCGATCCAGCGATTTGGAAAACGTCCATTTAGATAATCCTGAACAATTTGGCATAGTGACAAGGAGCCCATCATGTTGATTCTAAGGGGATAGGATTCGTGTCATAACATGACGTAATCGAATCTATAAATAGACCCAGAAATTGTTTAAACTTCATTCTCTTCGTTGGAATTGTATTGGAGTGACGTGTATTATTTACTGCTCAAGATGTATCGAAGAAGGAAGTTTGTTCCTCGAAAAAGGAAGTACGTTCCTCGAAGGAAACCTAAATGGCGTTCAAAGGAAAAGATATTTACAGCTTCAATGAAATTTGTTTATTTATCTAAAAATACTTTTGCTGTTAATGCAGATGGGTTTTATACCTTGTGTTTGGATCTTTAAACTAATGAGTCTAAATCTACTATTTTAAAATTTAATTATTATCAAGTGACAGGTGTATCATTTTATAGTATTCCAGAACTTAATATGTCTGGATATGTGATTAATTTTGAAGATTCAATAGGTCGTAAGAAGGGTGGTAGGGAAAAGTTAGAGGGACCTAATGTAGGGATATCACCAGATCCATATTTAGTTGTTCCACATTGTGTTTTGTTTGAACCTAATCTTGACTCCTCTCATAGTGCAGAGCAAGTAATGCATCATCCAGAACAAAGTGGTTCTCACCTTTTAAGAGTTTAGAATGTATCGTAGATTGAAGCAAGTATGTGAATTAGGTGAACAAGTAACTGCCCAATTCCCTAATACTTTAATTAAAATATCTACAAATGATTTATCTAAACCATTAGGTCGTATATATGTTGGTAAATATACACCTGAAGGATCTAATAAAAATGAGTATGCATGTACATATGTTAATCGTATTGTATTTTATGTTAAGCTTTATGGTATAAAACAATAAAGAAATAAACAACTGAAAAAAAATCTATTTTTATCCCAATTGCACAATTTCTGTAGCTAGTATTACCTACAGAAATGTGTGCTGGTGCATTTCTATATTTAGATCAGTGACGTCATAAAGCGTGGATGACGTCACACAGCTCTTTGTTCTAACATGCATCCTGCTTATGAGTGTGGTCATTGTTCAAAGAATTGATTTCTATATTTAGACCATGTAGCCATCAATTACACAATGTAGCCATTAATCTTTTGGCAGCCTCGCAGAGTTAGCATGTCGGCAAAACTATATCGATTACGGGTGCGAAGCAAAGTTGGACATTTAAAATTTGAAAGCAGAGTCAAGTATCCATGCACAGTTCGTATACGTGTACGTAAGTTTTCAAGACTCGTAATCTTCGTCTGATAGACGTGCGACTCGATAAAGCCCCATGCAAAGAAATCTAAAGGGGTTAAATCTGGTCATCTCGCGACACAAGGTCTGTTGCTTCCGCGTCCGATCCAGCGATTTGGAAAACGTCCATTTAGATAATCCTGAACAATTTTGGCATAGTGACAAGGAGCACCATCACTTTGATTCTAATGGGATAGGATTCGTGTCATAACATGACGTAATCAGAATCTATAAATAGACCCAGAAATTGTTTAAACTTCATTCTCTTCGTTGGAATTGTATTGGAGTGACGTGTATTATTTACTGCTCAAGATGTATCGAAGAAGGAAGTTTGTTCCTCGAAAAAGGAAGTACGTTCCTCGAAGGAAACCTAAATGGCGTTCAAAGGAAAAGATATTTACAGCTTCAATGAAATTTGTTTATTTATCTAAAAATACTTTTGCTGTTAATGCAGATGGGTTTTATACCTTGTGTTTGGATCTTTTAACTAATGAGTCTAAATCTACTCTTTTAAAATTTAATTATTATCAAGTAACAGGTGTATCATTTCTTAGTATTCCAGAACTTAATATGTCTGGATATGTGATTAATTTTGAAGATTCAATAGGTCGTAAGAAGGGTGGTAGGGAAAAGTTAGAGGGACCTAATGTAGGGATATCACCAGATCCATATTTAATTGTTCCACATTGTGTTTTGTTTGAACCTAATCTTGACTCCTCTCATAGTGCAGAGCAAGTAATGCATCATCCAAGAACAAAGTGGTTCTCACCTTTTAAAGAGTTTAGAATGTATCGTAGATTGAAGCAAGTATGTGAATTAGGTGAACAAGTAACTGCCCAATTCCCTAATACTTTAATTAAAATATCTACAAATGATTTATCTAAACCATTAGGTCGTATATATGTTGGTAAATATACACCTGAAGGATCTAATAAAAATGAGTATGCATGTACATATGTTAATCGTATTGTATTTTATGTTAAGCTTTATGGTATAAAACAATAAAGAAATAAACAACTGAAAAAAAATCTATTTTTATCCCAATTGCACAATTTCTGTAGCTAGTATTACCTACAGAAATGTGTACTGGTGCATTTCTATATTTAGATCAGTGACGTCATAAAGCGTGGATGACGTCACACAGCTCTTTGTTCTAACATGCATCCTGCTTATGAGTGTGGTCATTGTTCAAAGAATTTGATTTCTATATTTAGACCATGTAGCCATTAATTACACAATGTAGCCATTAATCTTTTGGCAGCCTCGCAGAGTTAGCATGTCGGCAAAACTATATCGATTACGGGTGCGAAGCAAAGTTGGACATTTAAAATTTGAAAGCAGAGTCAAGTATCCATGCACAGTTCGTATACGTGTACGTAAGTTTTCAAGACTCGTAATCTTCGTCTGATAGACGTGCGACTCGATAAAGCCCCATGCAAAGAAATCTAAAGGGGTTAAATCTGGTCATCTCGCGACACAAGGTCTGTTGCTTCCGCGTCCGATCCAGCGATTTGGAAAACGTCCATTTAGATAATCCTGAACAATTTTGGCATAGTGACAAGGAGCACCATCACGTTGATTCTAAGGGGATAGGATTCGTGTCATAACATGACGTAATCAGAATCTATAAATAGACCCAGAAATTGTTTAAACTTCATTCTCTTCGTTGGAATTGTATTGGAGTGACGTGTATTATTTACTGCTCAAGATGTATCGAAGAAGGAAGTTTGTTCCTCGAAAAAGGAAGTACGTTCCTCGAAGGAAACCTAAATGGCGTTCAAAGGAAAAGATATTTACAGCTTCAATGAAATTTGTTTATTTATCTAAAAATACTTTTGCTGTTAATGCAGATGGGTTTTATACCTTGTGTTTGGATCTTTTAACTAATGAGTCTAAATCTACTCTTTTAAAATTTAATTATTATCAAGTAACAGGTGTATCATTTCTTAGTATTCCAGAACTTAATATGTCTGGATATGTGATTAATTTTGAAGATTCAATAGGTCGTAAGAAGGGTGGTAGGGAAAAGTTAGAGGGACCTAATGTAGGGATATCACCAGATCCATATTTAATTGTTCCACATTGTGTTTTGTTTGAACCTAATCTTGACTCCTCTCATAGTGCAGAGCAAGTAATGCATCATCCAAGAACAAAGTGGTTCTCACCTTTTAAAGAGTTTAGAATGTATCGTAGATTGAAGCAAGTATGTGAATTAGGTGAACAAGTAACTGCCCAATTCCCTAATACTTTAATTAAAATATCTACAAATGATTTATCTAAACCATTAGGTCGTATATATGTTGGTAAATATACACCTGAAGGATCTAATAAAAATGAGTATGCATGTACATATGTTAATCGTATTGTATTTTATGTTAAGCTTTATGGTATAAAACAATAAAGAAATAAACAACTGAAAAAAAATCTATTTTTATCCCAATTGCACAATTTCTGTAGCTAGTATTACCTACAGAAATTTGTGCTGGTGCATTTCTATATTTAGATCAGTGACGTCATAAAGCGTGGATGACGTCACACAGCTCTTTGTTCTAACATGCATCCTGCTTATGAGTGTGGTCATTGTTCAAAGAATTTGATTTCTATATTTAGACCATGTAGCCATTAATTACACAATGTAGCCATTAATCTTTTGGCAGCCTCGCAGAGTTAGCATGTCGGCAAAACTATATCGATTACGGGTGCGAAGCAAAGTTGGACATTTAAAATTTGAAAGCAGAGTCAAGTATCCATGCACAGTTCGTATACGTGTACGTAAGTTTTCAAGACTCGTAATCTTCGTCTGATAGACGTGCGACTCGATAAAGCCCCATGCAAAGAAATCTAAAGGGGTTAAATCTGGTCATCTCGCGACACAAGGTCTGTTGCTTCCGCGTCCGATCCAGCGATTTGGAAAACGTCCATTTAGATAATCCTGAACAATTTTGGCATAGTGACAAGGAGCACCATCATGTTGATTCTAAGGGGATAGGATTCGTGTCATAACATGACGTAATCAGAATCTATAAATAGACCCAGAAATTGTTTAAACTTCATTCTCTTCGTTGGAATTGTATTGGAGTGACGTGTATTATTTACTGCTCAAGATGTATCGAAGAAGGAAGTTTGTTCCTCGAAAAAGGAAGTACGTTCCTCGAAGGAAACCTAAATGGCGTTCAAAGGAAAAGATATTTAGAGCTTCAATGAAATTTGTTTATTTATCTAAAAATACTTTTGCTCTTAATGCAGATGGGTTTTATACCTTGTGTTTGGATCTTTTAACTAATGAGTCTAAATCTACTCTTTTAAAATTTAATTATTATCAAGTAACAGGTGTATCATTTCTTAGTATTCCAGAACTTAATATGTCTGGATATGTGATTAATTTTGAAGATTCAATAGGTCGTAAGAAGGGTGGTAGGGAAAAGTTAGAGGGACCTAATGTAGGGATATCACCAGATCCATATTTAGTTGTTCCACATTGTGTTTTGTTTGAACCTAATCTTGACTCCTCTCATAGTGCAGAGCAAGTAATGCATCATCCAAGAACAAAGTGGTTCTCACCTTTTAAAGAGTTTAGAATGTATCGTAGATTGAAGCAAGTATGTGAATTAGGTGAACAAGTAACTGCCCAATTCCCTAATACTTTAATTAAAATATCTACAAATGATTTATCTAAACCATTAGGTCGTATATATGTTGGTAAATATACACCTGAAGGATCTAATAAAAATGAGTATGCATGTACATATGTTAATCGTATTGTATTTTATGTTAAGCTTTATGGTATAAAACAATAAAGAAATAAACAACTGAAAAAAAATCTATTTTTATCCCAATTGCACAATTTCTGTAGCTAGTATTACCTACAGAAATGTGTGCTGGTGCATTTCTATATTTAGATCAGTGACGTCATAAAGCGTGGATGACGTCACACAGCTCTTTGTTCTAACATGCATCCTGCTTATGAGTGTGGTCATTGTTCAAAGAATTTGATTTCTATATTTAGACCATGTAGCCATCAATTACACAATGTAGCCATTAATCTTTTGGCAGCCTCGCAGAGTTAGCATGTCGGCAAAACTATATCGATTACGGGTGCGAAGCAAAGTTGGACATTTAAAATTTGAAAGCAGAGTCAAGTATCCATGCACAGTTCGTATACGTGTACGTAAGTTTTCAAGACTCGTAATCTTCGTCTGATAGACGTGCGACTCGATAAAGCCCCATGCAAAGAAATCTAAAGGGGTTAAATCTGGTCATCTCGCGACACAAGGTCTGTTGCTTCCGCGTCCGATCCAGCGATTTGGAAAACGTCCATTTAGATAATCCTGAACAATTTTGGCATAGTGACAAGGAGCACCATCATGTTGATAGACGACGGTACTAACAATCCTATCCCCGTCGTCTATCAACATGATGGTGCTCCTTGTCACTATGCCAAAATTGTTCAGGATTATCTAAATGGACGTTTTCCAAATCGCTGGATCGGACGCGGAAGCAACAGACCTTGGCCAGCGAGATCACCAGATTTAACCCTTTAGATTTCTTTGCATGGGGCTTTATCAAATCGCACGTCTATCAGACGAAGATTACGAGTCTTGAAAACTTACGTACACGTATACGAACTGCTGCAGATAACATAACCCCGCAAATGCTCCAGAATGTGTTTAGAAATGCTGCGGAACGATTTGAGCTGTGCAGGGATACTGATGGGCGTCACGTCGAATCCTACTCTTAATTATTTAATAAATGTTACCACTTTATCATTTTATGATTGAATTCCATATAATTTCCAAGTGCTTCACAAAAATAGATCCTGACTTTATGTACACCCTGTATATATATATATATATATATATATATATATATAAGGCTACGTTGGGTAGACTTCAATGAAATTTACCGTGTCTTATCCAACTAACTTAGCTTAAATTAACCTAGCTCAACCCAACCCGACCCAACTCAATCCATTCTAACGTAACATAAAAATTCGATGGATATGTTTAATTTACTTTCATTATATATATATATATATATATATATATATATATATATATACTCTTGAAATCTAAAATTGTTTCTTTTTTATTTGCAGTTTCACAATAGAAAGTGTAACTGGCTGTTGGGCAAAAAAAATTAAGAAAAATTATTTTCTTTTGAACGACGCTGTTCGAATCACGCCTGGAAATTACATCCTTCCTCGAGAATACAAGAGATGGCACGCAAAGTATCAGAACTTTCCCGTAAAAAACTCAGATGTTTGGGTTATTTCATTCCCGAAAGCAGGTCAGTGGCAGAGCCCGGCAAACAACCCTAAATTCAAATAATAGTCTTTAAACGCATAACCTTTGGTTAGCTTCCGCTCGAATTGTTCATTCTGACGAAGGTCAAGCTTTTCGCTCCACCTTAGACCTACAGTTTAACGTGGAATCCGAACCACGTCCCACCAGCAGCCCAGCGTCTTAACCACTAGGCCACCTAGGGTACCCATTTGTCTACCAACCACTTTCTTTATTGTGTGGAAGGATGAACAGCTGGGTTTTGCTGCGCGCCGGCTGCCGTCGGGTCTCGAACCCGGGGCCGATGGATTCGTAGTCAGCGACGCTAACCACTACACCACTGAGGCGCATATATATATATATATATATATATATATATGTGTGTGTGTGTGTGTGTGTGTGTGTGTGTGTGATTGATGAATTTCACAATTAAACACCACGTGAAATAAATGAATGATACAAACCCACAAACAAAAAGGAAAAGTGATTCCAAGATCTCTTTTGTATTCAACAGTACATCTCGTCAGGGAATGAAGCTAATAAAAGGCAAAAGGTATTTCAACAAGATGTGGTGAATTTTACACGTTCTCGAACTGTTATTGAAATTATTTATAAAATAGATGAATGCACATTCCAGAATCTTCCTTTCAGTTGTGTCTTTATTTTTAGCAAGAATTTTAGAGTTCTCCCAATTAATATTATGATTGTAGCTATACACAGAGATGGGCAAGATCACCAACTTTGGTGATCTTGAAGATCAAGATCAGATCACCAGAAAAATGTGAACTTGAAGATCAAGATCAGATCACCAGAAAAATGTGATCTTGAAGATCCAGATCAAGATCGTGATCTTGAAGATCACTTTTCAAGATCACTTTTTAAGATCACTTTTATATGAATTGAAAAAAGTTGTACTCTTGTAGAGTAAACAAAAACAAATTATTTTGTTAATCACTCCTGAAAAGTATCACTCCTAATACTCCCCTGAGGGCTGAGGCAATACAAGCATCGCATCCTACCCATGTCACCTGATCTAAACCACGGGGATTGACGATTCCCCTTTCAGTTTTTCAGGTGGTAAACTTAAAACTTAGTATTATCATAACTTATCAGCAAAGAAAAAACTATTAAATGACCTACATATAGTTTTTAGTTCTATTTTTCTCAATTCTCATTTCACCAGGTCCATAACCCATATCAATGAATGGTCAGCATATATAAGTAAACATTTTTTACATAGAATTTAATTTTACAGTTTTACTGCAGTACGCAATTACTGACAATATAAGGGTAAAAACCGCAAGTTAAGAGTGTTAATTTAATGTTCAACCGCTGTAAACATTTACTTTCAGCAAAACCAATTGTTCAAAGTTACCATCCGAGAGACGACTTCGTTTGGGGCTATGAACCATGCCAGCAAACGAAAACAACCGTTCCACTGGTGCAGAGGAAGGTAGCGTGGTGTTATACCTCTTGAAGATCTTCTTTATAGCAGGATACCTATCTAAAGAGTCGAGTGCCTTACTGGTGTCCTGCAAATAATTGAGGACTTCCAAGTCTTCCTTGTTGTTAGGAGCAGAGAATGAGCCGTCCATAGTTCTGAAGAAATCGTCTTCAGATGATGAGTCTGAGTTCACCGAACTATTACCACTGCTGTCAGAATTACAATTTCTTACAGCCATTTGCAGCTTGTCTTTTACTTGAGACTTGATTGCTTCATGATCGCCGAAATTAGGCCCTTGCAACAATGATATCCATCTAAGTTTGAAATACGGATGAGATACTGAGGCCAAAACGGCATCAGTTACCTCGGGGCTCAACGACAAAAAATGACCAAATCTGGCATTGAAGCCAGAGACGACTGCTGCCAGTAATGGCATGCAGTGTCTCAAGCGCAGGTCGTTTGGTTGGATAGGCTCCAATCTTGCGAGGGCATCTTGAGTCACTAGGACTGTTGGAAGAAGACAACCGTAGTAGCATTCTTTCTCTGCCTGTAATTTGTTGAGGGCTGCTGCAATTGGTTTTAGAACAGACAAATATTCTGAAATAAATTCCAATTCATTGTCTTTGAGGATGGGTAGATTCAGTTCTTCAAGAGCTACATTCACGTCGTTCTTATGTTTATATATTTGGCTTAATGAGTCGTACATTGAGTTCCATCGGGTGACGCATGGGTACCTAAATTGGACGCCAGTTATTTCCTGTATTTTTTCTGCTGACTTGGGTTTACCAGCAGCATTCCACAGCGCCGAACATTTTCCCATTGCAGAATGCTTTATCTTCTTTAGTCCAGGTGAATTCAGTCCTTTATCTGCATCAGTTGTTGCTACCAAGTTCAATGTGTGGGAGGCACATCGAATATGGGATGATAGTTTCACTGACTCCTCTCCATGCTCTCCTGAATGTTCAGGAAAGTTGCTGATGATAACCTCTTCATCTGAATCTTTTTCATCATCATCTTCATCTGCATCATCTTCATCAATGTCGTCAGTACGATTCTGAACACGAACACCGAACTCTTTAAAGCATTTCACCATGTTCGATGCATTGTCGGTGACTGTAGATACAACTTTTCTATAAGATAAACCATGCTCCGAGTTGATCCTGTCCAATATTCCAGCAATTTTATCAAAGCTATGTGTTCCACGAAATCTTCGGCATGAATGAGGAACACATGTCGAATAATTGAAAAGATTATACTATAAGTCTATCAGACTATCAGTCTATCACCAATGGTCAATTTATCAATTATATAAAAATAATACACTAAATCAATAGCATACCCAATGCGCAGTGACTCCCATAAAACTGCGGTGATTAGTTGACCATATGTTGCATGTAACACACACATGGTCAACTGCTGCCAGTTTTGCTTGTATGTCTTCCTTCATTGTACTGGTTGTTGTTGCAAGAGATCTAGCCAGGGTGCGTCTAGATGGCACCTGAACAGCCGGGTTGACGTCTGAAAAAAATATTTAAAAATTAAAACAAATACAATAGATTAGCTATGGAAAAAATATCAAAATATTTAGCTAGGCTAGCGATAGTCTAATGTTCATACAAATAATATGATTAATTATTTTAATCAGATATTAGCTATGGAAAAAATAGCAAAATATTTGAGTTATACTAACATGAAAGAAGATCCTTAAATTCATGTAGTTCAACTAGGCTCAATGGTAGGAGCCCATTAGCCACAAGCGAGAGAATCTTCTTTTCAAGGATATCCTTGCATATTGGTGGTCCTGGTTTTTGCTTGGAAATGTGGAACATGCTTAGTGTTGACTGCTTGGCAATTTTGGCCGCTGGCATCTTCTTCTTTAGCTGGACGCTTGCGAGATTTCTTCTCCGATTCATATTCACCCAAAAGATCCGAATGTAGTTTCTGCACAAGAAAATAAATTATTATCATGCGGAGAGACTTCTTGAACACCCTGTATAATATTTATCAGAGTATCAAACTTCTAGTTGAAATTAATACTTAACAAGATTCTAAAATTTTGTTATCTTTAACTAAAATTATTTTCACCATGATCAGTGCATTTTTATCCTATGTTAAATTGAAAGCCGAATTTCGTCCTTCAGTAACTAAATAGGAGAAATTACAGACATGGATCAGACAGAGAGAAAGACAGATACACCTGGCGTTTTATTATAGTTGGATATCGGCAGTTTTTAATGTAGTTACTAGTCCATAATCTATTAATATCTGAAGTGCACAATATATTCAAATGGACGTCTATGTAAATGTAGCATTAGTCTTGTATGGCACCAGTCACTTAAAATATGACTTGAACCATTATGTTAATGTTGCTACTTACTACTTAGTTACTAAGTAGTACTAACCCTGAGGTGCCTCAGAAGATTGCTTGTTGAGTCGAGGCCAGCAGACAGAATTGTAGTTTTCTTTGTACACTGCATACAAATAACTTTGATACTGTTTCCAGTTTTTTCGACAATTTGAAAATATTTTCCGTTCAATAGCACAGATTGATCCTTATTACCAACATTGTTATCTAAATACATTGAATACTGTTCTGGTGACAACCTAGAATATTTGGTTCCCTTGGGAGCCTGTTGAAGTTGTAAAATTGCACTCATTATTAAAAAATTCAATCTGTAAATAAAATATGTTTAGAATTAATTTATTATGAATACGGACCTATAGGCTATATTTTATGCCTATATATAATAATATTAATAGAACACTTTTAACATAATTGCAGTAAATTACACTTTTTACGAGCCTAAATTCCACAGCAACTACACCTTCCATGAGCCCACGCATGACGCAAGTCACCCAACTAACAGAAAACATAAACAGTCGGTGTTGAACAAAGTTGCCACCAGATGTCGCTTGGACAAAAAACAAATGACATTCGCATAGCGGCATATTTAAGAATCTGAAATTAAAAGTGATCTTGAAGTCTAAAGTGATCTTCAAGATCAAGATCACAAGAAATAAAGTGATCTTAGATCAAGATCAAGATCACCATAATAAAAGTGATCTTCAAGATCAAGATCAGATCACGATCTTGATCTTCAAGATCACGATCTGATCTTGAAGATCAAGATCGTGCCCATCTCTGGCTATACATATGGTTAAGCAAAGCATTATAATTATATTATTTGCCGTCCTGCACGCATATTTATACTGTTTTACTCTGATGTCTAAAGTTTTTCCAGTTTGACCTATAATAAAATGAGACACATTGTGTACATCCAATAGAGTAGACACAGCCAGCAGCATCATTGGGGCTATTCTTTTGTAGACGAGATTTAAGTAGTATTTTTATGCTTAAAAACTACAGTTTGTTAAAATACGTTTTACCTTTTATCAGTACTTGTTAACATTTTGTTAATCTCTTCTTACTATTTTTTTTTAACGTTGTACAGAGATATACTGTATGTTTTTGGCTTCTTGCGTCTTCCCTGACGAGGTGTACTGTTGAATACACGAAAGACATTCGAATAGCTTCTCATTTTTTTCCTTGTGAATTTGCACATATAAATGAATATATTACAATATGTTACATAATTATTACCATGGCAATTAATTTCTGCGCACACACACACACACACACACAACACACACACACACACACACACGCGTGCGCGCGCGTATATATATATATATGTGGGTGTGGGTGTGCAGCGACAACTGAGTGTAAGTGATGTCGAGTGTGTGATAATTCACAGATAACACAGTTAACACTTTGGTACATCTCAACATTAAAAAATTTATATGAAATAAAAAATAAAAACCAATTTTTTCTGTCTGAAAAAGATATGTTATTCCTGATTAAGTTAGGTACGCTAGGTTATGCTAGTTAAGGCTTGGTTAGGTTCGGTTAAGCTAGATTAGCGAAGATCTCACTATTTATATTTAATGACTTAAAAGAAAACACCGTTCGACCTCTCAATTCTTTCTGAAACATTTATCACGTCCTTCTCGCTTCGATTGATCCATGGTTATGTTAAGTTAAATTAATTATGATTGGTTAATTAGTGCTTTTTAGCTTTATGGATTTAGAAAAAGGTCGGTACCTCCCTTATGCAGAGATGCGCACGTGTGTGTGTGTGTGTGTGTCACTGGGTGTGCGCGCACTCAGAATTTTCAATTGCAGCCGCCGTCTCGCATACAAATATTTCTAATTAAATTATCAGATAAATAATTGTTATACATATGTTATTAGTAAATTTTGTAGGTTTATGTAAAATCTAAAAATACGATTATATATACTGTATATGTGTTGTACTTTGGGACACTTTAGAATTTTTATTTTTAACTGCATTTATTTCTGCAGGTGTACATCAGTCTGAATGAATATAAAAAGAAAAGTGCACACACACACACACACACACGGGCGCGCTGCGCGCAATGTATTTAACATAAAATGGATGTTTTAAGAGTTCCTTTAACAGTTATAAACTGAAATGCCACATTTTCTTTTGCAGGAACAACTTGGACGCAAGAGATGGTTTGGTGCATTGTGCATAATTTAGACTATGAAGGAGCTAAGACTTTGCTCACTAAAAGATTTCCTTATTTCGAGTAAGATATTGAGTGATATGTACCCTATATATATATATATATATATATATATATATAATCTGCAAAAATGATGTACAACTTTTGATTTAGATATGAAATTTTCATTTTCGTTTAGATTCTGCTCATTCTTGACTTGAATAAAAGATATTGAGTAAAGATATTGAATAAAAGATATTGAATAAAATATATTGAATAAAAGATGTTGTTTCCGACAAAACACAGTTCATTCTTTTGAAGAAGAGAGCGGGAACTGTCAGTAGTTTATGACTACCTCGGCTCTGGATGACAGAAGCGACGCGGCCATCGAAGTTCTTCAAACGTCAACTTCAAAAGTTCTCAAACACTCTGCCTAGAATCTCTGCTGAGATATGTTTTATCTACCTTCTAATGTTGATCGTCAGCTTTTTCACTGTCTGAAGAATGTTCTCGTAGAGTGTCCCTTTGCGATAACTCTATGTTCACCATGAATTGTCAGTACGTCGCGAGATCGGTCAATCTCCTGGGAAGTGTTGTCTCAGGAATTCCAAGGCAACGTTTGATGGGTAAGGGGGCACACCATCTTGCTAAAAGATGACTGTATTCACATTCACACCTCGCTTCCTCCTCAGTGCCGAAAGTAATTCCTTCTGAACATGTGTACGTATCTTTCTGTGTTGACAGTGACATTCTGTACTGCTTCATTTTCGAAGAAGAATAGCCCAATGATACCATTACGTCCGATGGCACACGAAACTGTCACTTTCTCAACAGGAAATGGTGGTGCTACATGTTCATGTGGTTACTGGACTGCCCAAAATCAGATCATATTCTACTTTCACATCTTGCCCACTGCGATGACAGTGAGTCTCATTACTGAAGAAAAATTGTCCAGAAAGTCCGTTTCATTTTCAATCCCGTGGGCAATGCTGACACAAAATTCACGCCTTTTTCTTTTATTTGTCAGTTTGACTTTGCAACATTTGTATCTCGTACGGATACATTTGCAGATCTTGGTGTATGGTTCTTCTCACAGTAGTACAGTACGAGATGTTCCCAACAACTGACAGAGCCTGAGTGTTGAATTCTTGCTGATGCTTGCAATTCTCCTTTTACAGCCTGGATCCTGTCAGGTGTTCTTGCAATATAGAGTTCTGTCTACTGCGACCCTTTTCCTGGTCATTAACACTCCCCGTGCTTGAACTTCTCCACAATACGTCTGATGGTTTTGTAATTAGAAATTCTTGGCTTTGGAAAGTTCCTGTGGAATTGTCTCTCTGTTGCCTCTACTATCATTTCCACGATGAGTCAGAAAAATTGGCTGACATAGTCAGAATTCTGATCAACAAAACTTTTGATGTCTTTTTTATATCATTTGGAAATAGAGAGGAAATATCCATTAGTTATAACTGGCAGCCATTTTGGAAGTTGTATATAATCTTAGCCCACCTTGTAAATGAAGTTGTAACAGTATGTCTTTTTTATTTGTTTGTTTTTCTTTTTTGTGGTGTGTCAAAATTGAAAAGCCAAACAATTATTGTTTGCAGGTAAAAGAATTTGTACTAAAATATTACTATATTTCTTCTCATTATTTTAAACTATATGACAGAGGTTCGCATTCAGTTAGCTCAACACTTATTAAATGTTTTAATATTCTATATACATGAAAGCAAACGTGAAAGCGGTTCAGTAGCATTTCTTGAAAGATATTATTTCATTTATAATTATTGTCTTTCTTTTAATAAACATGATTAAGAAAATATTTATTTTCAAGTTTTTTATGTCATTTATATTTTGCTAGTAAACCTTTTTTCATTGTCAGTGGTACTCATCTCTCTCTCTCTCTCTCTCTCTCTCTTCTCTCTCTCTCTTCTCTCTCTCTCTCAGATACGAAGGCCTAATACCTCATGATCTGATCTGGATGCTGCCTAGACTTAACAAAGGCGACCCCAATCTTCCAGGAGAAAACTGGAAACTCGTAAATTCTATTTCGGATCCTCGCACAATCAAAAGTCATTTGCATAAGGAATTATTGCCAAAGAATATCTGGTCAGTTAAACCAAAGGTAAGCAATTTTAATTTAAGATCTTAGATTATGGAGTTCATACCGTAAATATTCTGATCGAAATTTATATAGCGTATATTTTTTGCATGAAGAAAGTAATATAATTTTAGTATCACTAACAATAATCAGTCAGGAGGGCCAGAAACTGAGACAGCGCTCAGGCCAACTAATGCGGACCCCCATTGCCTTAACTCTCGCATTATTACTATCAATAACATCTGTATTCGAACCCCTGACCTCAGTGTCTTCACTTCGCTTTTAGGGTAACGGTGTTACCGACTGAGTTACGGACGCTGGCTATAATTTTAGTAATTCACAAAAGTATTTTTCTTTCTGGATAAATAACACTGGTCAACAAAGATTTTTCATCAGAGTAAAATTTGTGGTGGCTGGATAGCATTTTTCACGCTGATTCCAAAACTGCATTCAGATTTTTCTAGCACGTATAGTTTTCAAGATGAAGGCATATATATAACTACACAGATTTAACCATTTTAAATAGGCAAAATACTAATATTTCAACATTTGATTGTGTTTATTTTATTGTTTTTTGTTTTTATCTTATTTTTATTTCAATTATCTTAATTATACATCTTATGTATTTCAGGTGTGAGCTTTTACGTCTAGCAGCATTGTGATTCAGGCAACAACGCCGTGCTTTGTGTGTCAAAAGATCAGTCCAGTCCAAGAACTTGTTGTGTCAAGTTGGTGTACATTTTTTTTGAATTTTAGTTTGCTCAGGTCAGTCAACATGCCTCGACAATGTAAGAATGACCCCGACAAGTTCTGTTTCGTATGCGGCCAGTTGACAACTAAAACACAGCGACGAAGTATTACAACGACATTAAGAAAATACAAGCTATACTTTGGTTGCCATCTAGGTGACCAAGATAAACCATGGGCGCCACATCAAATCTGTTCTGGCTGTTCAAATGGATTACGTGATTGGCTTAACAAAAGAAAGCTTCAATGCCATTTGCCATACCCATGATATGGAGGGAGCGAGAGATCATCATGAAGACTGTTATTTTTGTAGTGTGAACTTAATGGGGTTTTCTGCCAAGAAGAAACACCAGATTGTATATCCAAACTTGGATTCAGCACGTAGACCAGTAAAACATGATGAAACATTGCCCATTCCAATTCCCCCAAGTGATAGCTAGATTCTATCATAGATGACATGGAAAGTGATGAAGGTGCAACTGGGCGTTTCCGGACCATCTACAGAACAGAGTACACTTTTGAAGGTAGACATTTAGAGCCTAAAAGTTAACCCAAGGACAGTTGAATGATCTTGTTAGAGACTTATCGCTGTCTAAAGAGAAATCTGAGCTTCTCGCGCTCAAGACTAAAGGAGAACAATTTACTTGAGAACAATGTTCGTATTAGTTACTACCGAAAGCGGAATTTTGAATTAACAGCATTCTTTTCAGTAGACGGTCCTCCTCGTTATTGCCATGACATCAATGGACTATTTACAGCCATATCTCAGACTATGTGGCATCTGAGTGGCGCCTCTTTATTGATTCGTCGCAGAGAAGCCTGAAAGCAGTTTTTTGCATAATGGTAATATAATGCCATCCATCTCCATTGCCCATTCCGTCCATCTAAAAGAGACATATGACAATATGGATATACTACTTAAGGCAATCAATACGACAGTCATCAATGGAATGTTTGTGGAGATCTAAAAGTTATAGGAATGCTTATGGGTATGCAGTCAGGATTCACAAAATTTTGTTGTTTCCTTTGCCTGTGGGACAGTCGCGCCACTATAGAACATTACACCAAAAGTGATTGGCCACTTAGGTATACATATGTCCCAGGGATAAGCAATGTCCAGTCTGTCCCTTTAGTGGATC
Organism: Bathynomus jamesi; assembly: GCA_023014485.1. Classification (NCBI taxonomy): domain Eukaryota; kingdom Metazoa; phylum Arthropoda; class Malacostraca; order Isopoda; family Cirolanidae; genus Bathynomus; species Bathynomus jamesi. The sequence continues at coordinate 189,675 of JAJOZX010001496.1, forward strand.
CCCAAAAGATCTATCTGCCACCTCTTCACATTAAACTTGGTTTAATGAAGAATTTTGTTAAAGCAATGGGTAAAGTCAATTCTGAAGGGTTCCAATACCTTTCAAGGAAATTTCCGAAGGTTACTGCAGCAAAATTGAAGGAAGGAATTTTTGTTGGGCCACAAATAAGGGAGGTTTTGAATGACACTGAATTTGAAAAAGTCCTAAGTCCGCTGGAATTGAAGGCTTGGCTGGCGTTCAAATGGATATGTGAAAACTTTCTTGGAAGCAACAAGTCACCTGCGTATAAGGATGGAGTCAAGAACCTCCTTGATGCCTTCAAAGAAATGGAGTGTCGAATGTCGTTAAAAATTCACTTCATGCATTCCCACTTAGATTTCTTTCCTGAAAACCTTGGTGCAGTGAGTGACGAGCAAGGAGAGCGCTTCCATCAAGATATTCAGATGATGGAGAAGCGCTACCAAGGATATTGGAATGAAAGCATGATGGCGGACCATTGTTGGATGCTGTATCGTGACAATCCAGGCCAAATTTACAAAAGGAAATCACATTCACAGCGCTTTTAATAAAATAATGTATATATTCTTTATTTATAAGTACATTGAATAAGGTATATGATGTATTTGTTGTTTAGCATTCCTAAGTGTGATCTATACATCCATAAATTTTCTTATAGCAATATCAAAAACTTAAAAATATCAAAACCAGTGTATCTATATAATTATACGTGCTAGAAAAAACATAAAACCAGATTCAGAATCAGCGCGAAAAATGCATTAAGAAAAGTGTGATCATGTTTGTGATGAGAAAAAAAGTTTCATTTTGTTGGCCAGTGTAATTATACCGTATATACCCGTATAAAAGGCGATCTCATGTAAAAGTCGACCTATGATTTTTGGTTAAAAAATTCGTAATTTTCATACACCTTATATAAAAGCTGATTTTAGTTTTTCAGGGATAGTAAGCAAGTACGTAATACTTTATAAGTTTACGTGATTTATTTTTTCGTTTCTCAGTAGATATCGCTCCGTCGCTCACAATACACGTGTTTCCGCTTTATCAGTTTTTGGAATCAGAGAAAAGAAATACAAAGTAAACTAAGGATGAATGAATGAAGGTGTCTGTAAGAAATGGTTGAAAGAAGTGTGGAATTTGCGACCAGCTGGATTACGAAAAGAGAAGAATCTGCTTGTGTGGGACATGTTTAAATCCCATCTTGTCGACAAAATCGTTAATAGGCTTAGATCGCACAACGCCGACATCGCAGTGATTCCCGGCAGTCGTACCAGCGTCGTCTAACCGTTAGAGGTCTGCATTAATGAACCCTTTAAAGATAGCATCAGGAAGAAGTGGAGCACTTGGATGCTTGACGAAAAGAAAATGTTCACAGAAAGTGGCAACATTCGGACCCCAACGTTATCGGCATTGTACCAATGGGGTGTGAGCGCCTGGAACGAACTCAATACCAATATTGTTATCAAATCATTCCTAAAATGTGGAATCTCAAATGCTTTTCATGGTTCATGGGATGATTATTTGTGGAATGATGACGCCGATATGACTGATGATGAAAACGATGCCGATGATGATAAATAGAATTTTTTTTTTTTTAAATGAGCTTTTTTATCAAACGGCTTTTTGTCTTTCAAACTTTGGTGTTTTTTTCTTTTTATATTATTCATGTAAAAGTTGACCCCCAAATTTAAGCCTTAGAAATTGACCTGAAAAATTCGACTTTTACATGGGTGTATATACGGTAATTAATCATAGGGTTAAGTTTCGTTTATTAGCTTCATTATCTGCTACTGCATTAGTCAGTGTGGCCTGAATGGCCATTATATGAATAAACTTTGTATTACTAAATTAGTGAATGCAGAAATTCGTACAGATGTATTACTCATTATACAGGGTGTACACAAATTATCTTTACAACTTCTCTCTCAAATAAAAATATTAGGAAACGAGGTACACATACCGTTTTTGTGCCATCTGTGAGAGAAAGTAATAAAGTTTCACATAACCTCAAACATATTCAACACGGGCACCAATTGCCACACGTAAGACGTCCAAACGGTAGTCTATCTCCATCTATGTACTCTGCAACATTTCAACGTCAACACTTGCAACAGCAGCAGCAATTCTGGTCTTTAAATCGTTGATGTTGGCCACTGGAGTTGTGTACACGCAGTCTTTTACATAACCCCATAGAAAAAAGTCACAGGGTGTTATGTCTGGTGATCTGGCCGGCCAAGAGATGGAACCCCACGGCCAATCCATCGATTCGGGAAATGCATGTTAAGGGAATTTTGTACCAATTTCGTAATTTGTGTACACCCTGTACAATAATCTGACATCTGACAACTACTACGTGAAACGTTATTACTTTCTCTCACAGATGGCGCAAAAACGGTATGTGTGCGTACCTCATTTCTAATATTTTTATTTGAGAGAGAATTGTAAAGATAATATGTGTACACCCTGTACACTGACATTCAAACAATGTTCTCATTCATCGTCTGAAAGCAGAGCAAAGGACATTGATATTATAAAGTGCAATCAAATATAAAAAGGGAAATACAAAATTAAATTTTGATTTAAAAAAGGAATCCGAAATATTCATACAATGAAAGAAACTAAACTGGAAATTCGAACCTGTCACACACTGAAGACAAAAATAATTATTTGCTTCCTTAAATGTAATTTCAGATTGTTTACGTCTGTCGGGACCCTCGAGATGTATGTGTCTCTTTCTTCTACCATTCAATAAAATATAATGGATTCAAAGGGAATTTTTCCAGCTTTGTTGAACTTTTCTTAGCTGATATGCTTAGTAAGTTATTTAATATTATTTTCCATTATTCATTTATTTATTTATTTATTTATTTATTTATTTATTTTTAAAAACATGCATTAAAATTCAAACTTTTTCAAGTTAACTTTAGGGAAGTTATTTTTTAGTAAAGTGATATAGTAATTATACCAAGAATAGACATAACAGATACGATAAATGTTAAATTATTTTTTATGGAACTTTGCTGAAGAACTCTTCGAATATTTAGATGTTCACTATATTTCTGTAGTTTCATATGGCCATTGTTATACACAGGGGTGTGCTCCCAATTTCTTAACAACCGGTTCTGATACAGATAGGGGTGTAAATCGGCGAGCGTCAATGGCGCGAGTCATTAAGCTAGGTGGTCTGGGGTGAGCGGTAGCTCCCCCAGCGGGGTCCGGGGCGCAGCCACAAAAGCCAACGCATTTTAGCTTTTGCAAACAGCATTTTGTAACAATTTGGCAGAAATTATTTAACATATTCTTTATACTCACTAATGACATAATTATCTAAAAATAAACTAATTTTTCATCAAAAAATAAATAAATATTGATATTCGTAAAATTCATCAAGACTGATTGCAAATTGCAAATTTCAAGATAAATTTCTACTGACTGTTAAATATTTGTTAAAAACAAACAAACGCTTCGGTGATCCAATCAAAATTTAACAACCAGTTCGGGCGAACCGGACCGAACCGGTCCCAGCACACCCCTGGTTATACATCTCAGTAACAACCCAGTTACCGATGGTTCTTTCACAAAACATTTCTAAAACACTTATGAATGAACGTTTGGGAAAATAAAAGAGGAATGCTTTAGCTGAGTTATTTATGTAAAAATAAACTATACAATCTCGTATGACTCGCTTCATACGTACTACATTACTGCAATGTAATTATTGAGCTCATTCCTTCGAGCAGACACTGATTGAATTCTGTTCGTTTCTACAGTGATGTTCACACCATACTGGAAGCATGTATTAGATTACTGGGCTATACGACACGAAGAGAATGTGTTGTTCATTCGATACGAAGAATTAAAAGAGGTACGCTTCACACAGCAATCCCTTTTCTGTACCCTCTTACTTTCTCTATACTCAATTTCACTCCAAAGGTGGATGTTGCGTATATGTACGCAATGACCTAACTTGTTCTCGTATTCCCGAACTCGAATCTTCCGAATTCTATACCCTCTGGCTTCGGCTTACATGCCAATCTCAAACTAAATGCATCTGCGCTGTTTACCTTTACCCTAAATCTACTGACTATCCAAAATTCTTTGATTACCTCACTTCCAAAGTGGAATACATCCTACCTCGCTCTCCCTTTGCTGAAATCTTCATTTTAGGAGATTTCAATGTTTACCACCAGCTCTGGATTTCATCCCATTTCACTGACATCCCTGGTAAACTAGTTACAACTTTTCTATCCTAAATGACCTGAAGTAAATTGCACAGCACCCTACTCGTATCCCCGATCGCCTTGGAGATAGACCCAACATTCTGAATTTATTTCTTGTCTCTCATCCTTTTTCTTACTCTGTCAAACATTTTTCTCCGTTGGGCTCCACTGACCACAATCTTATATCTGTTTCCTGTCCTATCGCTCCAATTCGGCCTTTCGATCCTCCAAAGAGGAGGCGCCTTTGGCAGTTCGGCGCCACTGATTGGGAAGCCCTCAGGCAGTACTTCTGTGATTTCCCTTGGAATGATTACTGCTTTCGTGGCCGGGGCCCTTCCGAGTGTGCTGAGCGAATCACGGAGGTAATTCTCTCGGGCATGAAGACGTACATTCCGTATTCTACTCCTACTACTAATGCAAAACAACCTTCGTTTAACTTTATTTATTCTAATGCTATCTGCAAGAGAGAGGAGTCTTTCAGAAGGTAGCGTCGCTATCCAACTCCTGACTCCCACTCAGCTTATATTTTCGCCCGGAATCGTGCAAAATCTGTTCTTCGACTCTCCAAAAATTCCTTCATCCGACAAAAATGTGAAAATCGATCCAATTCTAATTGTTCTTGCTCTTTCTGGCATCTAGCTAAGAACATCTTCAACAACATTACTTCCTCTTCTTTCCCTCCTCTTTTCCATTCCGACGACTCAGTTGCCCTCTCTTCTACTGACAAAATTGAACTCTTCGCTCAAACTTTCGCTTACAATTGAACACTGGATGATTCCGGTGCTGTTCCTCCATCTCCTCCTCCCACTGACTTTGTCCAAAATTAGAATCTCTTCTAAAAATATTTTTTCTGCCCTATCTGGGCTCAACTTGAGGAAGTTGTACGGCCCTGATGGTGTTCCACCTGTTGTTTTTAAGAACTGTGTTTCTGTGCTGACACCCTGCTAGGCAAACTCTTTCGTCTTTGTCTTTCATCTGGTACTATTCCTTCCTGATGGCAGTTCGCTTTCATTCAGCCTGTCCCAAAAAAGGGTAACCGCTCTCAGCCCTCCAACTATCAACCAATTGCTTTGATTTCTTGCCTTTTCAAAGTTTTTGAATCTATCCTTAATAGGAAGATTCTTAAACACCTTTCTTCTCACAATCTTCTTTCAGATTGTCAGTTTGGATTACGCAAGAGACGCTCTACTGGCGATCTTCTTTCATATCTCTGTGACTCTTGGTCACCCTCCTTTCGGAATTTCGGTGAAACTTTTGCTATTGCGCTAAACATATCGAAAGCGTTTGATAGAGATTGGCACAAATCTTTAATTTCGAAACTGCCCTCCTTCGGTTTCTATCCTTCTATCTGTGCCTTCATCTCTAATTTTCTTTCTGGCCGATCTATAGCTGCAGTTGTAGATGGCCACTGTTCTTCTCCTAAAGCTATCAACAGTAGTGTTCCTCAGAGTTCTATTCTGTCACCCACTCTTTTCCTTTTACTTAGTAATGATCTTTTAATTCGTACTTCCTGTCCTATTCACTCCTATGCCGATGATTCCACTCTTCACTTCTCCACCCACTTCCCAAAGCGTTCCTCACAGCAGTCGCTTCATGATTCGCGTAGGACAGCTAGGGGACATCTGACCTCTGATCTTTCCGCCATATTGGGGCAGAGAAAACCTTATGGCTTTCAATGCCTTAAAAACTCCGTTCCTCCATCTGGCTACTGGTTACAATCTTCCACACGACTATCCCTTTAACTTCAACAACACACAACTTAATCCTTCCTCTTCCCTTAACATTCTTGGCATTTCCTTTTCTCGTGAACTTTCCTGGAAAGATCACATATACTCTCCTTCTAAAACAGCTTCTATAGGGTTAGGTGTGCTGTACCGGCTCCGCAGTTTCTTCATCCCCACTCAGTTGCTGTCTCTGTACAGGGGTCTTGTTTCCCCCTGTATGGAGTATGTTTCTCATGTGTGAGATGGTTCAACCCACACAGCCATACTTGACCCGGTGGAGTCAAAGGCTTTTCGTCTCATCAATTCCCCGCCTCTTACTGATTGTCTTCACTCTCTCTCTCTTCGCCGCACTGTTGCCTCACTCTCTCTTTACTATCGTTATTATAACGGACATTGCTCTTCTGAACTCTCTAACTCCATGCCTCCTCCTTTAAGGAAAGTACGCAGTACCAGACTTTCTACACGTTCTCATTCTTTTTCTGTCCAACTGTCTAATGCAACGGTTAATCGGTATTTTCAATCTTCCATCTACTCAACCGGTAAACTCTGGACCAATCTTCCTCAATCCATCCTCCTGTCTATGACCTCCCATCTTTCAAACGCAGAGTATCTAGTCATCTGAAAACCCCGGACCTTGATTTTGTGCCTCTCCTTCTATGGAGGGTGGGGCGCTTTTGCGGGCATTTGCCCTTGGCCATTCCTTCCTGCAAAAAAGCATATATATATATATTTAGAAGTTCCTTACTGTAAGTGGCTATAACTTGCTATTTTCGTGTAGTATTCAGAAACATTTGGCAATAAAAACTGACATAACCCATTTGCAGGATCTCTCTGGAATGATACGGCGAGTGTCAGACTTTTTGGGTAAAGATTTTACTGGAGATCAAGTGGAAAGTCTCGCCGATCATCTTTCATTCGAGAATATGAAAACTAATGAAGCTGTAAATAATGAATCCCTCTTGACGTTCCCTAATAGCAAAGCAAAGAAGATTCAGTTCATGAGAAAAGGAAAGGCAAGTAGAATTTACGTTACTATATTCAATAATTGTAGAACACGCCCGTATCTATAAACAACCAGTCTGCTTATCCTATAAATAAAGTAACGCGTTTTTCGAGTTTCCTTTTAAAGTTTTCATCGTCAATCAATATTAAGTTAAAGAAATAATGTGATTACTTCCTAAAGTGAGAATTCCAAAATTGGGAAGTGTTTCTTGGGTTGAGGGGTTGAGAAGGTGTAAAAGGAAACAGTGACGCATTTGCGAGTTCGATGTATTTTCTATAAAAATTTAATTTAAAATTGGAAAATCCTCTACAGTGCAAATGAGAATGTGGATTGATTTGAGAATTGCTTCCTTTCAGCTTTGCGCTTACACATTTCTCATTCTCAGAAGCCTGACACGGGAATGGCTGAGTTTGGGAAGATATGAAATATATCTATATAAACAAATTTTGCTATAAAGAAACACGTGGACACTTGCAATTATGTCCATGCATATAATAGCGCATTGCTCTGTACTGCACATATGTAGTTTTATGTACTTAATATGACGTAACTTTTAAAATTATCCAAATCATTCTACGCTTAATAGTCATATGGATGCTGGCATAGGCATACCCTAAATCTTTAACGTACACTGCTGCAGGAATGAAGGTTGTAATTTTAATGTCTTTAATTGTAGAAGTTACAGAAAATTATTACAAATCGAGAAAATCAACGATTTCTTTGCTGCTTTCATCTATATAGTAGTATAGCCGCGTTTGGCCAGAGGAATTTGGGGTGCTTTGAATCCTGCCGCTGGAGGTGGGGGCCTTCGCCTCCGTTATGAGGGGCCCCCTTCCTTAAGTTACTCAACCAATTTATGGGGTCTCACCGTCCTTAATGAAGGGCATTTGCCCATTGAGGGGCCCCTTGAGAAGCCCCCTCCTCCTTGGGGAAAAAAAATAAATTCATCATCGCCTGCTTTCACGAGAAAAAAAATCCTCCTGTCCCGTGCGATTCTTTCAAGGTCTTTCATAAGACAAACAAAATCAAACATGCAAAATCAGTCAAAAACAAGCAAACAAACGCTGGAACCGTTGGTGCAGAAGATCCATTTCTGGAACACCAGCCTTCTGCTGAGAGTGTATATATATGTGTATATATATACTAGTAAGTGCAACCAACGTATATACTGGGTGATCCAGATAAATGGGACCCATAAAAAAAAGCCAAATATTCTTAATATTTAATTCCTTTCATAAAAACTATATATCATTCGAAAGAGTAGAGTTACAAGTTTATTATGAAATATTTATTTTTTTAAAAATGACTCCTTTCAAATGTGCTCCATTAGTTGCCAAGCATTCCAGTGTTCTCGCTTGTAAGTTCTGCATCACTTTTGCAAGAGTGTGCGGTGGTATGGCCTGTATCTCATTTGTGATGGCAAGCATTCAATTCTTGCAAGGTCGTTGGGTTATTTCTGTAGACCCTACTCTTTAAATATCCCCAGAGATAATAATCTAAGGGAGAAAAATCCGGAGACCTTGCGGGCCATTCAACGTCTCGAAATCTTGAGATTAACTCGCCTGGAAACGTTTGACGCAAAACTGCCATGCAGTTCCTCGTGGTATGGCAGGTAGCTCCGTCTTGTTGGAACCAGTGGTTTTCTAGACAAAGATCTCTTAATTTAGGAATAAGGAAATCGGTCAACATTTTTTCGTAGCGATCACCATTTACAGTGACCGTGTTTCCGGTGGAATCCTCGAAAAAGTACGGCCCTATGATCTAAGATGCAGTAAGACCACACCAAACAGTTACACGCTGACTATGCAACGGGACTTCGGTAATATTCACTGGATTTTCTGTTGCCCAGAAACGACAATTTTGTTTGTTTACAGTTCCATTCAAGTGAAAATGGGCTTCGTCTGACATAATCAAAGTTGCTAGAAAATTGGTGGTGTCATTTACCTTCTGTTGGATCCATTGACAGATTGTCGTCTTCGTGCGAAATCTCCATCCTTTAGTTGTTGCACTGTTTGAATTTTATATGGAAAGAGCATTAAATTTTGCTTGAATATACGGCGTGTTGTTCCATATCCAACTCCTAACAGCTGAGAAGCACGTCTGATGCTTATGTTAGGATTATCCTTTACAATTTCATGAGTTCTGTTAATGATCTCGTCTATCCTTGCTGTGCGCACTCTTCCAGTTGGTTTTCTTTTTCCAATGCTGCCAGTTAGGGAAAAATTTCTGACACACCGACGGATTACTTTCTTAGAAGGTGATTTTGACATCTGAAAATTTGTCTTGAAAGATCTTTGAGCTGAAACTATACTTCTTCCATGCTCATAATATTGCTCAGTTATGAAACGCAGCTGTTCCACAGTCCATGCAGTCATCTTGAAGGGTTAGTTTTAACTAACGCTTTTATTTTGTTTTGTATCTTATCTTGTCTTGTATTGTCAAAACCTATACAATCCTGTACAAACTTGTAACTATCCTCTTTCGAATGATGCGTATGATTTTATAAAAGGACTTATACTTTAAGAGTTACAGGGGTTTCTTTTGGGTCCCATTTCTCTGGATCACCCTTTATTTTATATATAAGAACTGTAGTGCAAGGCAAAATAGCAAAGATTTCTTTAATGCCTTCCATGATCTCATCTTCTTGGTTTAATATATTAATAACGATACCACACAAAATAAAATTAGAATAAATACAATCAACTCATAAACAAATTTTGCCTTGTTCTAATATTTTGTATTACGAAACACATCTAGAAACTATTAAATAAATTAATTTTAATTTTATTTATCTAATTTAAGGGGAGGCTATCATATTTCATTCCATTCGTATAGTAACGTGATAACATCATCATGAACAACAAATATTATCATATATATATATATATATATATATATATATACAGTATATATATATATATATCAGCCCTTTTCAAAAGACTAGGATGAAAGCGAATACATAAAATTTACATTTCGTAAATTCAAATATCGATATCTTCCTTCATAGACGTATATTTCACCCATGTAGTTTTCTGTTATTTACATCTCCTCATGTTTCTCGAAAATAGTAGAGAAGCTCTTGTAACTACACCACTTAAATGATAACTTATGAACTGAATGAGTTTGGTATTAAAAGGTCCCACCTAAATGATATATGTGTCTATATACAGTCTAATGCAACGAATTAAAAAATCAACCACCCCGATTATCCAAGCTATTAGCAATCCTACCGTACGTCTATGGAATTTATGATATGAAAACGGCTGGTTGTAGCTTCACACAACTGCGAAAGTACTGTATTATTTCTCATTAATTGTATATATTTCTATCCTTAGTATGTAATTTGTCATTCTATTATTAATATTAGGAATTTGGATAATGGTCTACCAATAAACTTATTCATCTTCATTTTTCATACAAAACATTGAAATAAATAAGCAAGTATGCCTTAAATTTCGATCTGACACCAAACAGTTAAAGAAAACGACTAGCGAATTTTTTCGGTGGTAACTCTGTTATTTGTGTGATTCTTTATGAATTATCAGCCCCATCTGTAAAATACTTGGTCAAGGGACTAACAACTTCAATACAACTACATTTCGCTTCGTCGGTAAAGATTAATTTATTTATCCTCGTATTAGCTATGCAATAATCAACTCTTATCTCGAAACAAAGAAACATACAAGTTATATTTACAGTCGACCACTGTGACTGTATTTTCTGTTGTCAGCTTCTGTACAAACGGCAATAAAAAGACTTCTTTCTTTACAATCACCATCTGCAAATTTTTATAACACTGGTATGCATATGAAATTTTTCTGTCTGCTGTGAGGGTTTTTTCAACTCATATTATACACGGTGTCCCAGAATTAACTATCTATTTCAATGAAATCGGACAAATTTAATAAAAAAAGATAATTTTGTGTTTATTACTAAATTATGATACAAAAACAAATAGATTTATAAATCATAAGTCAAAACTTTATTGAGAAGTTTCAACATGTGCACCGTCTGTATCTCTGCAAATTTCAAATCTATCCTCAGCGCTGCGAAACACATTTTGAAGCATTTCAGGTGTTATCTCCCGCACTGCCAACTGGATGCGTTCTTTAAGTTCAGCTAAACTATTGATCTTTTGGCGATAAACCTTTGTTTTTATGAAATTCCATGCAAAGAAATCCAGGGGTGTCAAATCCGGAGAACGCGGAGGCCAAGGTCGAGGTCCTCCACGTCCAATCCACCGATTCAGAAGGCGTCTGTTGAGGTATTCTCGAACAATTAGAGCATAATGACATGGTGCTCCATCTTGTTGAAACACAACATTATCAAGAATGCCATCATCAAGAAGCTGTGGTTCGAGAAACTGCTGAAGCATATCAAGGTAGACGGTACCTGTTACAGTTGCTTCCGCAAAGAAGAATGGGACATAAATTTTGGATTTGGTCATTCCAAGCCACACGTTAACTTTTGGAGAGTCTCTTTGCCATTCTATGACTTCAGACGGTCTTTCATTGGACCAGATACGACAGTTGTGTCGATTGACTTTACCACACGTGTGGAAAGTCGCCTCATCACTGAATAAGATGTTATCCAATAAACTTTCATTTTCGATTTGATCCACAATTTCTGCACACCTTGCTGCTCGATTTGGATAATCCTCTTCATTTAGGGCATGCAGTACTTGAATGTGATAAGCTTTTTTCATCAGTGTCGAACGCAAGATTCTATGAACTGTTGTCTTGGATATGTTCAGTCTTCGACCGGCCTCCCTAACCGAAGTTGTTGGTTCATCCTCAAACAATTGTCGTACCTGTTCGGTACTGTTACGTGCTGTCCTTGGGCGTCCTCTTCCCACCTCGTCGTGTACGGATCCAGTTCTTTTAAATTTGTTCACAAGTTCGCGAATCGCTTTGTCTGTAGGACCGGTTCTGTGGAATCTTCTTGTAAATTTTTCTCTGATTTCATTACATTGCATTCCTTTCATACGGGATGTTACAACAAAGATGCGTTCTTGTGTATTCATTATTAATAGGGTTCTGAAAGAGAATGAAAATAAAACTATGAAAAACTATGAAAAAATTATGAAAATAAAATTATGAATTTTTTTTTAAATTTATACATTTTTAACACATATTAAACATGATAAACATAAATAAAAGTGTGTTTTTAAAATATTTGTCCGATTTCATTGAAATAGATAGTTAATTCTGGGACACCCTGTATAATTCGACCATGCTGAATTCGAAAATGACATTGGTTTTCCTCAATTAGGTCAGGTTTTTTCTCTATTGGCCATTTATTATAAGTCCAATTTTATCCCAAATTTATTGATTTTTTTAGCTTAAACACTGTAGATACGAGTAATATTATAAGAACACTCGTGAAAAATGAAAACATTGTGTGAATAAATACTTTTATTCATACAATGAATATGGAAAAAAGTTTATTGAGGAAGGAATGAAGTTTTTTTGGCTTTCCGTCTGTGTTTTTCTTCGGGCACGTCTCGCTTCAAACACCAGCAATAGTCCGCCAGCATATTGATATCCCAGTTTCCCTGGTACCTCTCTTCCATTATTTTGATATCTTGGTGAAATCGTTCACCCTGTTCCTCACTATAATCCCCGCAATTTTCAGGAAAATAGTCCAAGTGGGACCACAAAAAGTGCATTTTTATGGACATGCGCGACCCATGAGCTTTGAAAGCTTCCATCAAGTTTTCGACAACGGACTCGTATTCTGGACTTCTACGCTTGCCAAGAAAATCAGTGACAACTGATTTGAATGCCTGCCAGGCATTCTTCTCAGTTGGAGTCATTGCGTTTTCGAACTGAGTATCCTTGATCAAAGCTCGAATTTGAGGACCATCAAAAACCCCAGCATTTAGTTTAGCATCAGATATATGAGGAAATTTACTCTCGAGATATCGGAATGCTGAACCCTCCTTATTCATTGATTTGATGAAATTTTTCATCAAGCCCAGCTTAATATGAAGTGGTGGGAGCAAAATTTTTGTTGGTGGTACAAGGGGCACTGAAACGACATTATGCGACCCAGGTTCAAAATTCTCTCTGGATGCCCATTCACGCTGTGCATAGTGCTTCTCATCCGCTCGGCTATCCCATTTGCAGCGGAAACATGGGTATTTCGTGTATCCCCCTTGCATTCCCAATACAAATGGCACAATCTGAAAAAAAATGAAAATATTTAAAGAATTTAGAGAATTTGTTCTATCAGATAAAAAAATCTATGCATTGGACTGTATCACTTCTGTGGGGAAGTTAAGTGTTCTTATACGCTCTCAAATAACCTTTGGAAAAACAACATAGTCAATAGCAATAGTTTACTTATGATATTAGTATTACCTTCAAATCTCCACAGATCCTCCAGTTATGTTGGTCGTATACGAGAGCATCAAGTAAAATTTTCATGTTATCGTAGCTCTCAGTAAGTTGTACGGAATGTGCTACAGGAACTGATGCAACCCTATTCCCAATGTTGAGAAGTACTGCTTTCAAACTTCGTTTAGACGAGTCTATAAATAGCCTCCATTCTGATGCGTTATATGGCAGGCCCAAGGATTCGATTAGCCCCTCAACATTGCAGCAGTACACTAAGGAAGAGGTATTTTCGTGCACTGCAAAAAACTTGCGGAATTCTTCCTCTCGTTTCCTATACCAGGAGAATGTTGTTCCCGGAGCCAGCAAGTTGTCCTCTCGAAGTCGTGAGCCCAAGATCTCGGCAGCTAATTTGGAAAGTCCTAAATCCCTGGTAAGATCATTAAGTTTGGCCTGGTTGAGAGGCCTCGGCTCATTTGAAGCGGTATTTTGAGGTATATACGACTGGGACTGGTCATTGGCATTGGTCATTGATTCATCATCGGAATCATCGAAGTCCAGGGTTTGAGGTGGGTCGGGTATTGGAATTCCAGGACCATGGGGTACAGGTCTCATAGCAGAAGGAATGTCAGGGTATACAACAATGTGTTTATTCTTCTTGTTAACTCCTGAAAATAGAAACACAGAAACATGGATATAAAACTTGCATATGAAATAGAAGAAGCATTCAGACAGTGGCGGCTCGTGAGGGAAGGCTGCGGTCTGAAGATATGAAATAGGTCGATGGAGTCTGTATATTTTCTTTCTTTTCATTCATATTGTCCCTTCGGGGACAATATGAATGAAAAAGAAAGAAAATATACAATCATTGGGTGCTGGTTAAGTGTGCGGTCTACTACGATTGGTTAGGTTTAATCATGATATTTTCGTTAAAACTAAAGAAAATATCATGACTAAACCTAACCAATCGTCAAGGGCGATTGACAATGGGATGTAAACAAACAATTAGTAAACAAGATAAGAAGCTATAATTAAAAGGTAGACCGCCGAATCGTAGGTAGACCGCACACTTAACCAGCACCCAATCATTGTATATGTAAATGTAACTTGTATAACAATATGTATGTGTAAATGTATTTTCTATAACAATATGTATATGTAAATGTATGATTACCATTATGGTGAATATTATGCTATATATGGTGAATATTACATTATGGTGAATATTATGTCAAGTTTCATACGAGGATTTCAAAATATTTAAGAAAAATAAATTTATAAGCCCACCTTGGAGGTTTGTCATGCAGAAATAGCAATCTGCCACGTGATCCTTTCCTTCTCTCCAAATCATGGGAATTCCAAAAGGCAAAGATTTCGCTCTGCCTTTGCTCCATCTTCTCAAATTTTCAATGCACGTCTTGCAGCACATATGAGGGGCGAAATTTTTGTCCTGGTCCCCTAGCTTAATTCCAAAGTATGCTCTATACATTGTCTTCACAAATTTAGTGATTTGGGACTGGTTATTTGGCATGGTAACCGTCCCACATATGTAGCAGAATCTATTGGGATCATTTTTACACGCTCTATTCATTATGAAATATTTTATCTATATGCCTGAAAAGTAAAAAAAGATATTATACAAGTGAAACAAGTGATGATAGATGTTACTGTTCCAATTCCGCTTTGACAAAATCACGAAAAATTCTATTTTACTTATGAGGCTATAGCCGGATAACTTGAGCTGATTGAGAAAAACGGATTGCAGATTCGAAATCAGCAGGAAATCCTCTATAAGAATCACTTACAAAACCCTTGACAGCAAAATTGATGCATACCAGTGTAATCTATTTAATGTTTAAAATGAAATTGTTAAAGACGCCAATAACTTTCGCATACAGATTCAGCTAAGACATAATAGAAAATTAAATCAACTGGGCCTGAAATCGAACCTTCAACCTCTTAACCCTGATCAAACAATTTTCTAAGAGAATTTGAGCAACAACGAAAGAAGACTTCTCTCTTTGGGCCTATATTTTAAGTTACCAAACTTTAAGATAAATTATTTTAAACACTTTTTATCATTTGGAAAACTTCTCCATAGTTTAAAACGAATCCTAATAGCTGACGATACCAAATTTTCCCATTAGACCTAGCCTTTCTGCCTACATCACCCATAAACACTCTTATAAAGTAAGTTTTTCACTCTAATCAATAGTAAGATATCGCTTGCCTAAAAGAATCATCCAGGGATGACTACATCATAATTTCACGTCCTGACATAAGCAAAGATACCATTCTTCTTAACAAATCAGATGATGATAATAAGTTGAATAAAACCCTCAATGACTCCGCCAAATTCAAAAAGATTAATGACAAGCCTCTAGCACTTTCCCTAAACTTGAAGATAAAATCAACCGTTTCCTCAAAATTTATATGATCAAAATAAAATTTCGGAGGATGATTACGATCAAATACACTCTATCTTCACCTCCCCAGACATTATTTATGGCCTCCCTAAAATACACATACCAAATTTACTCATTAGGCCTATCCTTTTTTGCCTACATCACCCATAATTTCCACCTAGCAAAATTCCTAATTTCCCCAACTCCACACTAAACCTTAATGCAGAATGAATATTCCATCCCCATTTCCTACGAATTCGTCAAAGAAATACTGACGTTGAACAATTCAAACACTCTCCATATGCACAGCTCTGACAGAGTATTCCTGTACAACAACGTGTGGAATTGGGGGAATTAGGAATTTTAATAGGCGGAAATTTTCTATTATGTCTTAGCTGAATCTGTATGCGAAAGTTATTGGCGTCTTTAACAATTTCATTTTAAACATTAAATAGATTATAAAAACTTGCAGATTCTTTTAGTTGAGTTAAAAAGAGAATATATTTATTGATGAGGTTTTAATATTGTTATGCTTAACATATATACAGTATGTCCCACAAAAAAGTACACCCAACTTTAGATTGTACTAACTCCTCCAAAAATTGAGATATTTTGGATCTGTTTGTTTGATTTAATATAGCAAATTATTCTTTGTTAACGTTCAAATTTATTCATGTTTAAACGAATTAGTGTATGTCCCACAAAAAAGTACACCCAACTTTAGATTGTACTAACTCCTCCAAAAATTGAGATATTTCGGATCTGTTTGTTTGATTTAATATGGCAAATTATTCTTTTTTAGCTTTCAAATTTATTCATGTTTAAACGATTTAGTGTTTAAACATCTGCTTTTAACTGAAGGGTACAGCAAAATGGGTTGCGCGGAATGATCATTTCTCCCAGCCAGATAGCTCCTCTTGCTTTAACCAATGTACTACTTTTTACGTCGAAGGATAGTGCAAATATTTTTTTTAAATAATTCGAACTTTTGTATCTAAGATACGAGTCATACATATAAATGAAGAATCTGAATTACTAAATTTATAAATAACTTTGAAACCCTTATCATGCAGTTTACACGAAGGCAGCGCGTTCTCATGGTCACAACTTGTCTGTAAACTAAAAGCTTAAAACAAGTTCAGAATACCTTCGAACTGCAATTTCCCGATAGAGCTTCTCCAACTAAACATACAATTTTGAAGAATGTTCGGAAATACAAAGAAGAAGGAACGGTCCTCAATTTGAACAAAGGACGTTCATGCCATCCGAAGACGGCAAGAACAGACAAGAACATTCAGCATGTTCGGCATTTATTAGAGAGACATCCAATAGTGTCCACCAGGCGAAATGGTACAGAACTCTCACGCATGTCATTTCATGAATAGTTCGTGAGGATTTGAATTTGTACCCATACAGAATGGAAATTCGACATCAACTCATTGAAGGAGATCTACCTCGCCGGCTAAGGTTTGCCCAGTGGTTTCTTGAAAAACCAGAAAGATTCACGGAACAATTAGTGGTTGGAGATGAGGCGGCCTTTTTTATGAATGGTCTAGTGAACAGACAAATCTGCCGTCAATATGCACCAAAAAATCATCCACCTGAAAATCATATCTACGAAAAGAATAACTCTAGACAAAAACTGTCTCTCTGGGTAGGACTGTGCGATCAAGTCAGGGCTTCTGGGAGGCCATTCAATGTCATGGCCTGTAGCAATTACTCTTTGGTGGAAGACTTCCTGCAAGCATTCCTTCACAATAACTCTCCTGTGAGCAGGAGCTCCGTCTTGCACCCACCAAATACGATTAAATCGGTTTCCATAAGCAATACGTAATTGTGGAAGGATTTCTCGGTCTATCATTTCTAGGTAAGCTTCACCATTTAGATTACCATCGTAAAAGACCGGGCCAATTAACAAATCAACTTGTTAAAAGACAATCCAGATCTTATCAAAAGAGTGATGGGGAAGATGAGAGCTCGACTCCAGATTTGTATCGATAGGAATGGCGGTCATGTTGAAAGAAAACGAAACTAAGCATAACTTTTGTAATAAAGAATAAAGAAAAATCTGCTTTGTATCTTATTAAAATTATGTTAAAGTATCTATTATTACGTATTTGTCTTTTCATTACATCGATAGCACACACATTATTTTTTCATTGACCAATTTTGCGCAATCCATTTTGTTGTACCCTTCAGTTAAAAGCAGATGCTTAAACACTAATTCGTTTAAACATGAATAAATTTGAACGTTAACAAAGAATAATTTGCTATATTAAATCAAACAAACAGATCCAAAATATCTCAATTTTTGGAGGAGTTAGTACAATCTAAAGTTGGGTGTATTTTTTGTGGGACATACTGTATATATATATATATATATATAAATGCCATTATTATGTACATATATGGTGATTGTAAAGAAAGAAGTCTTTTTATTGCCGTTTGTACAGAAGCTGACAACAGAAAATACAGTCACAGTGGTCGACTGGAAATATAACTTGTACGTTCCTTTGTTTCGAGGTAAGAGTTGGTTATTGCATAGTTAATACGAGGTTAAATAAATTAATCTTTACTGACGATGCGAAATGAAGTTGTATTGAAGTTGTTAGTCCCTTGACCATGTATTTTACAGATGGGGCTGATAATTCGGAAAGAATCACACAAATAACAGTTACCACCGAAAAAATTCGCTAGTCGTTTTCTTTAACTGTTTGGTGTCAGATCGAAATTTAAAGCATACTTGCTTATTTATTTCAAAATTTTGTATGAAAAATGAAGATGAATAAGTTTATTGGTAGACCATCATCCAAATTCTTTATATTAATAATAGAATGACAAATTACATACTAAGGATAGAAATATATACAATTAATGGAAAATAATACAATACTTTCGCAGTTGTGTGAAGCTACAACCAGCCGTTTTCATATCATAAATTCCATAGCTTAGAAGACGTACGGTAGGATTGCTAATAGCTTGGATAATCGGGGTGGTTGATTTTTTAATTCGTTGCATTAGACTGTATATAGAGTATATAGACACACATATCATTTGAATGGGACCTTTTAATACCAAACTCATTTAGTTCATAAGTTATCATTTAAGTGGCGTAGTTATAAGAACTTCTCTACTATTTTCGAGAAACATGAGATGTAAATAACAGAAAACTACATGGGTGAAATGTACGTCTATGAAGGAAGATATCGATATTTGAATTTACGAAATATAAATTGCATGTATTCGCTTTCATCCTAGTCTTTTGAAAAGGGCTGATATATACAGTATATATATATATATATATATATATATATATATATCACTGCAAACAACAGACAGTATAATTAATGTAAAGAACGACGCTTGTGTAGAAGAACGTTCCGCACAAGATGAGGAGGAAGAACGAACAAATGAAAAATGAGGTTATCACCCGGGAATCGAACCCGGGATCTTCCGATTGCCGGTCAGATATGCTATCCACTACACCATGGTCCTCGATTAATCAAATGTCGTAATTCTCCTACATACGAGCAGAAACCAATGCCCTGAGGGGGCACCTTCGCATGCCGTAACTATATATACATTTTAACTGCAAACAACACAGTATAATTAATGTAAAGAACGACGCTTGTGTAGAAGAACGTTCCGCACAAGATGAGGAAGATCCCGGGTTCGATTCCCGGGTGGTAACCTCATTTTTCATTTGTTCGTTCTTCCTCCTCATCTTGTGCGGAACGTTCTTCTACACAAGCGTCGTTCTTTACATTAATTATACTGTGTGTTGTTTGCAGTTAAAATGTATATATACAGAGACATGTAAGAAGTAAATAGACAGCCCAGATTTTGCTGTAACAATTTGGCGTAAAAGATTCAGCAATTCTGATCGTGTTGCTGGTTTTTTGGGCTTTTTACGTAAAGTCTTGTCTAGTATTGCCCACACGTGTTCTATGGGGTTCATGTCAGGGGACTGACTCGGCCAAGGAAGTCGTTTGATACCATTTCGCTCCTCCCATTCTTTCGTCTTTTTTGCAGTGTGGCATGGGGCTCCATCTTCCATGAACAGGCAGCTGTCTTTTTCAATTTGACCACTTGAGAATATTGGCATAAGTCCTTCTTCAAGGCTAGAAATGTAGGAAACGAATATTAGTCATAATAATGGCAAAAAAATTGGATGCATACATTTTACCATAAAATTAAGGGTGTCTATTTACTTCTTGCATGTCTCTGTAGTTACGGCATGTGAAGGTGCCCCCTCAGTGCATTGGTTTCTGCTCGTATGTAGAAGAATTACGACATTTGATTAATCGAGGCCCATGGTGTAGTGGATAGCATATCTGACCGGCAATCGGAAGATCCCGGGTTCGATTCCCGGGTGGTAACCTCATTTTTCATTTGTTCGTTCTTCCTCCTCATCTTGTGCGGAACGTTCTTCTACACAAGCGTCGTTCTTTACATATATAATAAATATATATATATAATATATATATATATATATATGATAATATTTGTTGTTCATGATGATTGTTATCACGTTACTATACGAATGGAATGAAATATGATAGCCTCCCCTTAAATTAGATAAATAAAATTAAAATTAATTTATTTAATATTTTCTGGATGTGTTTCGTAATACAAAATATTAGAACAAGGCAAAATTTGTTTATGAGTTGATTGTATTTATTCTAATTTTATTTTATGTGGTATCGTTATTAATATACTAAACCAAGAAGATGAGATCATGGAAGTGTTAAAGAAATCTTTGCTATTTTGCCTTGCATTACAGTTCTTATATATAAAATATAAACGTTGGTTACATTTACTAGTATATATATATATATATATATATATATATATATATATCACTCTCAGCAGAAGGCTGGTGTTCCAGAAATGGATCTTCTGCACCAATGCTTCCAGCGTTTGTTTGCTTGTTTTTGCCTGATTTTGCATGTTTGATTTTGTTTGTCTCATGAAAGACCTTGAAAGAATCCCACAGGACAGGAGGATTTTCTTTTTTTCTCGTGAACGAAGGCGATGATGAATTTATTTATTTTTCCCAAGGAGGAGGGGTCCCTCAAGGGGCAAATGCCCTTCATTAAGGACGGTGAGACCCCATAAATGGGGTGAGTAACTTAAGGAAGGGGGCTCCTCATAACGGAGGCGAAGGCTACCACCTCCAGGGGCAGGATTCAAAGCACCCCAAATTCCTCTGGCCAAACGCGGCTATACTACTATATAGATGAAATCAGCAAAGAAATCGTTGATTTTCTCGTTTTGTAATAATTTTCTGTAACTCCTACAATTAAAGACATTAAAATTACAACCTTCATTCCTGCAGCACTGTACGTTAAAGATTTAGGGTCTGCCTATGCCAGCATCCATATGACTAATTAAGCGTAGAATGATTTGGGTAATTTTAAAAGTTACGTCATATTAAGTACATAAAACTACACATGTGCAGTACAGAGCAATGCACTATTATATGCATGGACATAATTCCAAGTGTCACTGACATACTCCTTTGTAGATACAAAGAACTGCGCTGGCATTTAAAAGACTAATATTAATATAAATGTAATAATATTAAGTTAAATTGGGATACGTAGGATACTGACAGCAAACCCTTTTCTGTACCCTCTTATTTTCCCTATACTCAATTTCACTCCAAAGGTGGATGTTGCGTATATGTACGCAATGACCTAACTTGTTCTCGTACTTCCGAACTCGAATCCTTCAAATTCTATACCTTCTGGATACGGTTTACATGCCAATCTCAAGCTAAATACATCTCCGCTGTCTACCATTCTCCTAATTCTACTGACAATCCAAAATTTTTTGACTACCTCACTTCCAAAGTGGAATACATTCTATCCCGCTCTCCCTCTGCTGAAATCTCCATTTTAGGAATTTCAATGTTTGCCACTACCTTTGACTTTCCTCCCATTTCACTAACATCCATGGTAAACTAGCTTACAACTTTTCCATCCTAAATAACCTAGAGCACATTCTACAGCACCCTACTCGTATCCCCGGTATGCTCCTCATGTATGGAATGGCTCAACTCACAGCCGTACTTGACCGGGTGGACTCAAAGGTTTTTCGTCTCATCAGTTCCCCGCCTATTAATGACTGTCTTCAGTCCCTCTCTCTTTGCCGCATTGTTGCTTTACTCTCTCTTTACTATTGCTATTATAACGAACACTGCTCTTCTGAACTCTTTAACTGCATGCCTTTTCCTTTAAGGAGAGCACGCAATACTAGACTTTCTACACATTTTCATTCCTTTTCTGTCCAATTCTCTAACGCAATGGTTAATCGGTATTTTCAATCTTTCATCTACTCAGCCGGTGAAACAACCGGTGGAACAATCTTCCTTAATCCATCTTTCCCCCTGTATATGACTTCCAATCTTTCAAACGCAGAGTGTCTAGGCATCTGAAAACCCTGGACCTTGATTTTGTGTCTCTTCTTCTATGGAGGTTGGGGCGCTTTTGTGGCATTCGCCCTTGTCCGCTCCTTCCTGCATAAAAAAAACCTTGTTTAAATCATTATAGCAAAATAACTGTTTATATTTAGTAACAGTTTAAAAGCGCATATATTATGTTGTTGTGCCTATCTGTTCATATAGGCATGGACAACAACTCATCACCATTCACAAATACATGATCAAACAAAATATCTAAGACTAATTCATATTTGTTTTACGTATCAGAATGAAACTTTCTGAAATAAATTTAGAATAATTCTAAGTATTTACCCAAATACTCAACTATAAAGATCGCTAATAGTAAATAAAAAATTTTAAGTTGTATACTTGTATATTCTACTTCCAAAACGACATAATTAGGAGAATATAAAAAAATAGGTATATTAAACAAGCAAGTTCCGACGAAATGGGAAATTACACTGTACAACAGTGAAAAAAAAACGGAAATGAGATCGTCATTTTTATGGCTAATTATGTGCGTAGATTGCGAAAATAACACTCATTTATTTGCATCACCCACCGATTTTATGAAAATGACCCTATTTCATTGTATCATTTTGAGAACCACTAGTTCTCTGAACGCATCTTTTACATTTTGTTCAGTCATGCATATGCTGTGGTGGTGGTGTTCGGCTCTGTTTCCACTTTGATTTTATGAAAAATTTCTTTCATTAATCATTTAAAACAAAATTGTCAGCCATATTTTATCATAAATCGGTGCTATAAGTGAGTATTATTGAATAACAGCTATCAAATTAAGTATATTTCACCGACAACGTCTATATTGTGTGAAAATGCAAATTGATCTATCATTTTCTTATTTTACAGATTTTTATTGATGTTATGCTACAATGCCTAGAGAGTGCAAAAATTCGCCAGACAGTTTTTGTTATATTTGTGGGACATTAACGTTAAAACAGTATAAAAGGAAGTTGACTTCTCATGCGAAAAAGCTTTATGAATTATACTTCGCATGCAAAGTTGGTGATCAGGACAAGCACTGGGCGCCTCATATCTGCTGTGTGAGATGTACAAGCTCGTTATCTGTTTGGTTCAAAGGTATCGGTCCTGGTCTGGGATTCGGTGTCCCAATGGTATGGAGAGAGCCGCTGGACCATTCAAATAATTGCTATTTCTGCTTAACGAACATCACAGGTTTGAATCTTTTATTTTTCTGAATATACGTGAAATTTGGTGTTTTTAGCACATTTTAGCATATCCTGCTCTGCATAATGTATTACACAATTATGCTATCTTAAGTAGTCAACAATGTCTATTTTCTCACATTACAGGTTGCAACAGAAAAGGGAAAAAGGCTATAGTCTACCCAAATCTTCATTCTGCTATGCGTCCTGTGGAACATTCTACAGATATACTCATCCCTCGTCATCCAGCTGAAATGCCGACCGATAACACAAACTCTGACAAAATCGGAATCAGATGGCGAATGCTGTGAAGCTCAAGTCGAGTCCAAGAAAGAACAACATCTCATCGCGCAGCCTGAACTCAATGATTTGGTCTGTGATTTAATACTTACCAAGCAACAAAGTGAACTGCTGGCTTCACGTCTACAAGAATGGAATCTGCTGGCGGAAGACGTACGAATTACAGCATTCCGAAAGCGCTCCTTGGATTTGCAGGAATAGTTCACAATGAAGAACAATCTTTGTTATTGCATTGATATACATGGTCTGTTCGATGCTCTGGGTTTGTGCTATGAACCGAACCAGTGGAGAGTGTTCATTGATGCATCTCTTTACAGTGTTAAGGGTGTACTGCTACACAATGGGAACACAATGCCTTCTGTTCCGATCCCTCATTCAGTCGTCTTGAGAGAAACGTATGACAATGTTGCTTTTATTCTGGACTGTATAAAATACAATGAACATGAATGGCTTATCTGCGCAGATTTGAAGGTTGTGGCTATTCTCAATGGATTGCAAACTGGCTATACGAAATACATGTGTTTCCTATGCAAGTGGGATAGCCGAGCAAGGTCTGAACACTACACACGCTCAGTATGGCCGCCGCGAGACAATTCCTTACCTGGATCTCACAATGTTATTCACGAACCACTAGTACGAAAGGAAAAGGTTATCTTGCCGCCACTTCACATAAAACTAGTGCTGATGAAACAATTTGCAAAGGCGTTGAAACAGGATAAGCCTGCCTTCAAATATCTAAAGGAAAAATTCCCAAAAATAAGTGATGCCAAGATTAAAGAAGGCATATTCGTCGGCCCTCAAATTCGCCAACTCTTGCTAAACGAACACTTTGAAGCGCTGATGGATGAGGTTGAGTTGGCAGCCTGGCGTGCATTCAAAAACGTGTGCAACGGTCTACTAGGAAATACTAAATACGACAACTATGCTGCACTTGTGGATCAACTTATCAATTCATACCAACGTCTCGAATGTAAGATGTCATTGAAAATTCATTTTTTGCATTCATATCTCTCATTCTTTCTGGAAAACGCATCTGCTGTTAGCGACGAACACGGGGAGAGATTCCACCAGGATATAGCCACAATGAAGAGCCGATACAAAGGGAAGTGGAGTCCTGCTATGCTGGCCGATTTCTGCTGGAATTTAAAGCGTGACCAACCAGAAGCATCACACAAACGCCAGCATAAATACAAATAATGAGTTGAAAACAGTATAATACGAGAGTTTTATGTTAATTTTGTGCATATATGTTGAAGTATAGCAATAATTAAACTGTTTCCTATGATAAAGCCTATCTGTTTATCAATATATTCTTATTTTTTGGTATGATTTTAAGCAGTCATTACAAAAAAACGTGACGTGATAGAAAAAAACTATTTTCAGATTTGGAAGCAGCACACTCGAAATATTAAGAATGACCGAATGTTATTCCCGTTTTTTTTCTGAACCGAAAATTTGTAGTGTTATGATATTTAAACTGTTTTGTTGCAGACGAAATTAAAAGTATGTTTGAAGCATATCGTTCTTACGTAGCTTTCTATTCATTACTTATTAATAAATAATATAAAATTAGTAATAACTTAATTTCCTTAACTGCAAATGATTCATAAAATATGTTCATATGGTAAAGAGTTTGTTATCACGAACTTACGTAATTCATATTTTATCGCTTATGATAAACACTGATATGAATTTATTTGCTAAATTATGACTTTGCAAAATTCGTAAAAAAGAATTAAGAGCTGATACTCTTTGACGGATCTGATGGATATTAAATGTGGTCCACAGTACAAAGAAAAGTCCACCCAGCGAATAGAAAAATTTCTCAATGAATCACACCGAGACTGCACTTGAACTGAGTTCAGATTCTGGATAATTCCGTTTTGTAAACTTTATTTTTGTTATCATTATCATTATATTTAAACTCAGGAATTGTAAGCTATCTTAATAATCATTCAACAGGATTATAAACTGACATAGCTCTTTTATTATTATTATTATTATTATTATTATTATTACCAGCATTATCGAGATTCGAACCCACGACATCAGTGTATTCACTTCGCTTAAAGGAAAATGGTGTTACTCACTGTACTACGGATGCTAGCTGTCTTCTATCTAAAGTTTGACCAGTGTCCGTACCTCTATGGATAACACCGTTTCCCTTCAAACGAAGTGAAGACACTAAGGTCGGGGGTTCTAATTCCAATGATGCTCGTAATAATAATATAGGAGTTAAAGCAATGAGCCGCATTAGTTGGCCGTGCCAGTTTCTGGCCTTCCTGACTGATTCTTATTTCATCTTAAGTTTAAACAAGGTGAACAAAGTGCATATTTAGTCGCGTAGCTTCCTTCACAAACTTCACAAACTTTTGTATTTATTATTGTCCAATTTTTGTGCAGTAATTGAATGATCATTCACCTTCCGGACTTTCTTTAACACACGTGAAATGCTCTCATCTGAACTATACTGCTAATTTTGACAAACATTTTGAAAGAAACTCAAGTTTCAGAATAGGGTCTGTTGTTTTGTGCTACGTTATTATTTTCACTTCCTCAAAATTACACACTTAGTTCTCTCACTATAACTATGAAATTTCGTTGATGCAACGTTCATAAATTCGTTGAGTAGTGGAGTTGGAGTTTTTCACTTAGCTTTGGAAGCAGCCATAAAGGCTACATAATTCGTTGGGTATGTAATCAAAAGAGATTGGTAACATTACCATTCCGAGTAACCTTCAGTTAATTTCTTATGAACTTCTCAAATTCTTACCTACCTCGTTTCGATTTTGTTTATTCACAATTGTATGGTATTTTTACTAATTGTTGATGATTCTACAGGGTATCCCATAAGTTCCTTTACCCCCCTTTATCCTTACTCCATTCTAGTAGGAAAAGGTTCAGGGGTAAAGGGACTTATGGAACATCCTGTATATAAAAGTTTGCATCGAGGAGTCGTATTGTTATTTTTGAGGGGGTTGTTTAACTCCCTTCGCAACGTTTAAGGTCACTTGACGGAGAGTTTTACGTGGGATCCGAACCATGGTTCGCTACATAATCTGGATACAGAGAACGCTCACTCATCCAACTACTAACCAGACCCAGTGCCGCTTAATTTCATTGATCGACGGGAAACGGTGCTACGACACTGGTCACATTGTAGTCCTCGTATTATAACTGGTTTGAGTTGTAACATCATCTGGCTCTTTATCACACTCCATATTTCAACTCTCCGAGTCATTCCATGATGTCACTCGAAATTTTAAACAAGCAGACGGAATGATTCACTTGAGTTTTACCTTAATAAAATTATTAATTATCAATGGATAATTGCGTCAGCTGTGAAGTTCGCTATGCATGGAGAGTAATAAAGCAACCATATAATCTATAAGAATGTGTGAATGTTGTAATCAAGTGTACAGTATATCATATCCTGGTCCATAATTAATTCCTTTAATTAATTTACCTGATCAGCTGTCATATCCTTTATGAGTTCATTTTCTTTATAGATTAGAGGCTCTTTTCATATAAATTTTTATATTTACATTATGAATATTTTTTATTGAATACATATTCAATTTCAGGTTGGCGACTGGCAAACACATTTGACTAAAGACCAAATAATAGCCTTCCGAAACTGGACTGAAGAGAATCTAAAGAACACGGACTTCCCTTATTATAGAGATTACAACACATTGTCATAAAAAATGAGTTTCATCATAACGAGTTGTATATGACTTTCGGTGAATGAAAGAAGAAACTGCGCAAACTGAATTATTTTCATATCAGATACTACTTCCGTGTATGTATTTCAGCAATGCTGTATGTATATATATATATATATATATATATATATATATATATATATATATATATATATATATATATTAGGGTGTTTCACTCGTACAGAGGAAAATATCAAAGGTCAATATTTTTCTCCACTTTGCTTGTGCTTTTATTCCTTTTCATGTAAGAAAGATGTGTACCAAATTTGAAAACGATTAAGTGATATTTAGGGGTTGCACACATTTGAACCTTTTATAATAAACAATTTTCTTCAGTGTTACGAAAAAGTTCTCCCTTGGAACCACGGAAAATGAAAAACTCTAATAATAAAATTGGGAAATTCAAATCAATACACATTACACAATACAATACAATTTAATAATACAAAATTTTCTTCAGTGTTACAAAAGAATTCTCCCTTGGAAGCACAGAAAATAAAAAACTCTAGTATTAAAATCAGAAAATCCGAATAAATTTTTGAATTGGTACAAGGACGTTCCCGCCTTGATTCTTTTCGGCACCTCCTTTCGATGATGTTCAACAATCCGCAACAAGAATTGTTTTTGCTTCTCGTCCTTGACTGATTCATTGAATTGCTTGATTAATGCAATTCCCCTCTCCGCTGTGTCGTTTACGACTTTCAGCGCGTTGACTGACCACTCAAGCCATCATTTTTGGTGTACTCCTCTACGTTGTCGACATCCCCGACGCCGAAGTTGTCGAAGAATGTCTTCGTCCTTTGAGTGACGAAGTTGCTCAGATCCTTGCCTTCAAAAGTCAGGATTTTCCACTCGAGTCGTTTGAGTTCCTTCCTCAACGCAGGTTTGTTCAAGACCTGGAACATCTTTTCTTTCGGAATGGGACGTTTTGGCGCCGCCGTTTGGGCGCCGTTTGACGATTGGTTAGGTTAAGTCGTGATATTTTTGTTAAAACTAACGAAAATA
This sequence comes from Bathynomus jamesi, assembly GCA_023014485.1. Taxonomy (NCBI): domain Eukaryota; kingdom Metazoa; phylum Arthropoda; class Malacostraca; order Isopoda; family Cirolanidae; genus Bathynomus; species Bathynomus jamesi. The sequence continues at coordinate 218,039 of JAJOZX010001496.1, forward strand.
TCACGACTTAACCTAACCAATCGTCAAGGGCGTATAGTTGACCTAACCGGGCAGTGACGATTGGTTAGGTTAAGTTGTGATATTTTTGTTAGTTTTAACGAAAATATCATGACTGAACCTAACCAATCGTCAATGGGGCAGATAACGGAAAAGTACCCATATTATATATACACCATATAATACACTGACTCTTTTGCTCGCACCGCCAAAAAAGTAACGAAGGGTCGCGCTTGCTACATTTATCAAACACATACAAATATCCATTATGTAAAAACTTCTGTTTCCCTTTCTTACTTGATATATTTTCAGACATTTATGCTATTAAGGGCAACAACACAACTTATCTGAAAAGACAGACAGCACTTCAGGTTAATAACCAAGTATTACTACTTAATACTTAATACTAATTAACGGCGGCGCCAAACCGGCTCCGCGCCCAAACGGTGGCGCCAAAACGGTGGCGCCAAAACGTCCAGCGCCAAAATGTCGGCGCCAAAACGTCCTAGATGGCTTTTCTTTCTCATTTGGCGATATCCGTTCATCAAGGAAAGCCAAGCCGACTAGAGTCTCCGAGAGATACCATAGATGCCTTTTGGCAACTCTCAAGGCAGCCGGGCCCAGGTCCTTGTTCGGATATGAAATCAACAGTTGAATCATGTCTAGGTCATTTTTCGGGGCCCACCTACTGACCACTGCCTCGTGCCAGAACCGGACATAAATGAAACACGTAAAAAGGGCCACGTCGTGCAATATCCCTTCACCTCTCGGTGAGTTCCAGTTACTCCCGGAACAAAACCATTTTCAGCACATAGATAGCTTTCGCCATCCACCTGGCTTGATGATGGGCTCCTGGAGTCCTGAAGGAGAACTTAGCTCCACCCCAGGCTCCAAGGAAAAGGAGCGACAGCTTGAGGAGTTCCTTATAATCTTCTCTCGGGTGACATGAACTTTCAATGACTCCACGAAGATAACTCACCATCCTGATTCGTTCATCTTCCAAGTACCTAGTGGCTGGCTCTTCTTCATCGATCATGGTTTTGAAACAATTTTTGTTAATAAAGTCCCAACGCTGCTGAAATCGTCGAAACAACAGGATTTCAGGACCACTTGTTGGCCCCAGGGACTTATGAAAGACCTCCTTCAAAATGAGCTCATAAATGTGGTGACGGCAAGGCAACCACAAGAGCGACCGACCAAGGAATTGTTCAACCCTCATACATGCCCCTTGAAGAAGTCCGGTATTGGACGCCGTAGTGTCAAACGAGAGGCCAATGATGCGGTCCTGAATTCCAAATCGTTGCAGCTCCTGGATGACGGCTCGAGCCATTTGTTCACCAATACCATCCTGGGCAACAGGCACTCCAAGCAGATGCTCGAACTCTTTCCCTGTTACCACAACAGCTACTCTGTCTTCCAAGCTTCTAAAGCTTCCGCCAGCAGCTTGGGGTAGTAGTTTGCTGTCCCAGTGCAGAACTAAGAGAGGTGGATCTTTGAAGATCGACTCCTCAAGTTGTTTGGCCATTTACTCTGGATACTTGACACGTGCTCGATGAACAGTTGATGGCGAAATAATAATCTGCGATACATTTTGTCCGAGACTTTTAGCAGTTGCAATGAAGGAAGTGCTTGCTTGTCGAATAGAGAGTTGTTTTCTATCCCAAGTAGCCACGAGTGTTGGATCAAGTGTGTTCTTGGAACGACGAGGTGACTTAGAGGCCAATGGAGCAGCAAAATCTTCATCATCATCATCATCATCTGTTGTCGCCGTTGAGCTAGACTGCTAGAGGATGTGTTATCCAGCTTCCTTTTCTCGGAGATCTTTTCAGCTTCTTCAGCATGCTTTCGTTTTCGAAGTTCAAGTTTCTTAGCTGCTTCTTCTTTCCGTTTGACAGCCATGGTGTGTTTCCTATCCACCCCAGCCATTGAAGAACTCATTCGGTCCTCCCTCTGGGAGGACAAGAAAACCTTGGCCTCCTCCGGAACTGAACTCATGCTCATCACACCTTGGCAAGCGATGTCGAAAAGGTCAGCAAGTCTCCCTTCCACACCTGACGCTTCATAATGGCTTTGTCCGACTCTCTCGACTTCCCCTTCTTCAAGTTTTGGTACTCTTTGTACAGCTTTAGTATAGCAGCTCTAATGTTTTCCTCTGTCTTCACGGGGATATTCGCCTTCTTCCAAACTTCTTGAAGCTTGATACTCGTAGACTTGATGGCAAGGGGGATTGTTTCCTTCAGCTCCAGGTGATGATACATAAAGCAGAGGAGGACTTGTTCCCGGGATGGCAATCTTGCTCCTAAGAGCTCTTCGACTGGGGACTTTTCAATCAGCCAGATCTTCTTTCTTTTCATTTTCAACACTTTTTGCACCTGTGAAAGAAAAGAAAACATTACAATATGTTGGAAGTTGGGATGTTCTCGAGATTTGGTTACAAAGGGCTAAACCTCAGAGGTAACATAAGTGTGCAACCTCTAAATGGTGTTCAATTTCCTTCAAATTTGATACATATGCTTTACAGATCATAAGGTGTACGGGGAAGAGCAAAGTGTAGTGAAATTCACAACTTGATAAAAGTGGAACACCCTAATATATATATATATACACACAAACACACACACACACACACACACAGTGTATATATATATATATATATATATATATATATATATATATATATATATAGAGTACACCATGACAATTCTTAGTATAAAACCAAAATTACTTTAGGTTATAATATAAAAATAAAAGTTAATTTATTGATCTTATTTGGCTTAAAAATATTAAAATAAATATTAAAAACGATAATAATAAAAAATGAACTCTTTTTTTTCTCAAATTAGAAAAGTTACTGATAACAGTTACAGTTTTTCTCATACTGCAATTACATGCGAAAAGGTAGTGGTAAAGTTTATCGTGGTTGTGTGCACGGGTAATATTTTTTGTAATCTTATGGCTTACTAGTATTTAATTACCTTTATAGTTTTTAATAAATAATGAAGTGGCAATGTGGTATTACCACTTGTTCAAAGGTAAATGAGGTCTTTCACCTCCCCAAAATGTAAACCAACGAGGTTATTCCTAGTTTGCAATTTGTGTAAGAAGTATTACGTGATGGAGGTCATATAACCTCTTAATATTCGATTATCTGTGTAAATAGTTTGTATACAAATCTTTAAAATGTATTTTACGTAAGACAAATTTATATTTTACGATATAAATTTTCATTTGCAACCTACTAAAAAATATCTCCCTACAAACTTAAGTTGACAGAATTAGTTCCGTCAACAACTAAAAGTAAATATCAAGATAAATTCTTTCATTACGGAGGACTAATTTCATTTCATAAAATAAACATTCAACTTATTTTAAGTCGGTAAACTATAATAAAATAATTAATTTATTCTTTGAAAATATTCAGAGAAAAAATCATAAGTAAAAAACAAGTGATTTTTAGGTTCCTTCTAACAAGTAAATACAGACTAGAAACCCATCAAGTGTTTTTGTTATACAAAATAACATGTATGATTCTTTTATATATAAATAACTGTTAAGGAAATAATTTTAAGTTAAGAAAAAGGTGTATATCAATTATAATCAATTATAAGTAGTTTTCAAGTTATATATATATTAGTTTAATAAATTCAAATAAAGCTCATACGCTGATGAGGTCGGTTAGAGTGGCAAAACGGCAGAGCATTAATTATTTTTTATCCTTTATTACAAAGGTTGTTCGTTGTAGGATAATAATCGTATTGTAATCTACTGCAACATAACATTGTTCAAATTTGTTACCTTAAATTTGCACTGTTGAACTGAATTAATATAAGAATGATTGTTGCACTTTCTAAATTTTATTATTTAATTCAATTTCTACATCTGATTTAACCTGTCAGTAAATAAATAAATATCTCGAGAGAATTTTCTTCCTTTGAAACAGAAATATAAATAGTATAAAAGGAATAAACACTAGTATTAACCCTTTTGTTCTTAACATCTAACTTTATTTGGATCCAAATAGTTAAATGTAAACTTCTCCGATGTAAAGGATTTATATTAGAAAAAATTTGCAAGGTTTTTTTTTCTAGTGTTCAGTTTCAATATTAAATATGTGACACTGAGAACAAACACCTGACTCATACGAGTCTCGTTGAATTACTCCTACGTTTTAGCAGAAAATCACTCAAAGTGAGAACTTACGGTGGCTCAAATTAAGGAATCCTAAAAACGGCTCATATTTATCCTCTTTCTGCACTCCTGTCAGTCTTTAAATGCTCCGTGTACCCATGTGCAGCCCCAATACTACATGCTCGTGATTTCTATTTCCCCCTAATCATCAACAGGATTATTAAATGAGACCCCTAATCCATTCGCGATATTCATATGCTCAAGTTGCATTGGAACCAGACCGCATGCACTTTATTTTTTAAACAGGAAGAAGGGGCCAAGGGCGAATGTCCGCAAAAACGCCCCAACCCCGATAGAAGAAGAAGAAGAGAACCAAAACCAAGATCCAAGTTTCGAGATGCCTGAACACTCTGCATTTGAAAGATTGGAGGTCATAGAGAAGGGGAAAGATGGATTGAGGAACATTGTTCCAGAGTTGACCGGTTGAGTAGATGATAGATTGAGAATACGATTAACCTTTGCATTAGAGCGTTGGACAGAAAAGGAATGGGAATGTGTCGAAAGTCTGGTGCTATCTGCTCTCCTTAAAGGAGGAGGTATGCAGTTAGAGTTCAGAATAGCAGTGTCCGTTATAATAGCGATAGTAAAAAGAGAGTGAGGCAATATTGCGGCGAAGAGAGAGTGATTAAAGACAGTCAGTATGTAAAAGTCGGGAAATTTCTGAGACGAAAAGCCTTTGATTCCACCCGGCCAAGTAGAGCTGTGTAGGTTGAGCCACCCCACACCCGAGAAGCATACTCCATACAGGAGCAGACAAGACCCCTGTACAGAGAGAGCAACTGAGTGGGGGTGAAGAAACTGCGGAGCCGGCATATTGAACCTAGCCACTTAGAAGCTATTTTAGAGAGACCCTATATGTGATCTTTCCAGGAAAAATTACGAGAAAAGGAAACATCAAGAATGTTAAGAGAAGAGGAAGGATTAAGTTGTGTATTATTGAAGTTAAGGGGATAGTCGTGTGGAAGATTGTGACGAGTAGACAGATAAAGAGCTAATAATAAACACCCTACATTCTTATTTCATTTAGCAAATACAAAATACAGTGACGATCAGAGGTGTAGAATTCGAGACCGGTCTCGAGGCCTTTTTTCTGGTCTCGGTCTCGGTCTCGGGTGCTTAGGTCTCGGTCTCCGTCTCGGCCATGGTTGTATCGACTGCATCACTGCTGAGTATGTTGATGTTCCTCAAGTGCAACAAACACTTACCTAGTTTTAAGTAAGCAGTTAACTGCCGAAAAATGTCACAAACTATGAATTTGTGAATAAATTATGAGTAAATTTTGCAACTGTGACTTGGTAACTTCTTTAGAATCTTTATTCTTGAATGTGAAATACAGAACTTAGGAATTAGGCACTGTACATTTTATAAATACCTTTGTTATATGTCTCGGTCTCGGTCTCGGGTGCTTAGGTCTCGGTCTCGAGACCGGTCTTGAGACCTTTTTTCTGGTCTTGGCCTCAGTCTCGGTCTCGGGCATGGTTGTCTCAACTACATCACTGGTGACGAATTTACTGTACATTTTATAAATACCTCTGTTATATGTATAGTACCACCGAAACGAGATGTTAAACTTCTTTACGAAGAGAAACAAAATCTTTTTACGTGGTACCAGGTATAAAAGAACCTGAATGTTCTACTTGCATTTAAACTTCTTTCTTCTAGTAGTTCTAACTACTTTCAAACTTAGATGGTATTTCATTTATTTTCTTACTTTATTTATTTTTTCTTACTTTTATACTCTTCCGGATTCGAGCCGATTCACCTACAATGTTTACAACCCAATACACCAAATGTTCTTTCTTATTACGTCATTCAGAGTTGTGACTGTATTTGACAAATTTGGAGTTCATTTTTCTCTTCATAACAGTTTGATTAAATAAAGTTAGAATGAGTCTCAAACAATTCTTGGGGGTGTTCCTTATTCCATTATTTTATTGCTTGTTTTCCTTTAAGGAGGAAAACAGTCCCACCCAAAAGTGTTGCAAATCCATGGATCACTCCAGGAATAATCACTTCAATAAAGACCAGAGATAAATTATTCAAATTAAAATTACAAATCAAAATTCCTATAGTACAATATACTCATTGTAGAAACAAATTAAGTAAAATGATCAACATTGCAAAATATAACCATTATAACAATCAATTTTCCAAACATGAAAGAGACATGAAAAACACTTGGACATCTACCCTGTGAGCAGTCCAGCATGCTCTCAAACACACATTTCTCTCCATATTCCTCACTACATATACTGTATATGCGTTTTACACACTATATAATCTTTTCAAAATTAAAAAAAAGGCATCAACTTCAAGAGCCTCGGAGTTACATGGAGAGAGGACCAAAAATGTCCCCACTTCTGGTTCTCCCCCTGCCAATACTGGGAACGCAGACCCGGGCAGCGGGGCTGGATCTGCTACCGCCCATTCGAAATGTTCTGGGACTCTGTCTGATTCACTTTCCTTAAACTTCAACATTCCTGGCCTTTTTTCAAATTTTCAATCTGTTGAACACCACCTCTCCTCCTCTAAACCTCATCTTCTTTTCCTCACTGATACTCAGGTGTCTGGGACGACTGACAGCAACCCTTTTTCTGTACCCTATTACTTTATCTATACTCAATTTCAATCCAAAAGTGGATGTTGCGTATATGTACGCAATGACCTAACTTGTTCTCGTATTCCCGAACTCGAATCTTCCGAATTCTATACGCTTTGGATACGGCTTCAATGCCAATCTCAACTAAATACATCTACGCTGTTTATCTTTCCCCTAATTCTACTGACTATTCAAAATTCTTTGATTATCTCACTTCCAAAGTGGAATACATTCTATCCTGCTCTCCCTTTGCTGAAATCTCCATTTTAGGATATTTCAATGTTCACTACCACCTTTGGCTTTCCTCCCATTTCACTGATATCCTTGGTGAACTAGCTTACAACTTCTCTATCCTAAATGACCTGGAGCAGATTGTACAGCACCCTACTCGTCTCCCCGATCACCTTGGGAGATAGGTCAAGCATTCTGGATTTATTTCTCACCTCGCATCGTTCTTATTACCCTGTCAAACTTTTTCTTCGTTGGCCTCCTCCGACCGCAATCTTATATCTGTTTCCTGTCCGATCGCTCCAATTCGGCCTTTCGATCGCCGTTGATTGGGAGGCCCTTAGTCAGTACTTCTGCGATTTCCGATGGAATGATTTGTGCCGAGGCCGAGGCCATTCCGAGTGTGCTGAGAGCACCAGGGAAGTGATTATCTCGGGCATGGAGGCGTACATTTCATATTCTATTCCTACTACTAATAGAAAAAAATATTGTTTAACTTTACTTATTCTAATGCTATCCGCAACAGAGAGGAGGCTTTCAGAAGGTATTGTCGCTATCCAACTCCTGACTCTTAATTAGCTTATATTTCTGCCCAGAATCGTGCAAAATCTGTTCTTCGACTTACCAAAAATTCCACCAAAATGTGAAAATCTATCCAATTCTAATTTTTCTCGCTCTTTCTGACATCTAGCTAAGAACCTCTTCAACAACTTTACTTCTTCTTTCCCTCCTCTTTTCCACTCCGACGGCTCAATTGCCGTCTCTTCTCCTGACAAAGCTGAACTCTTCGCTCAAATTTTCGCTTACAATTCAACCCTGGACGATTCCGGTGCTCTTCCTCCATCTCCTTCCCCTCTGACTTCATTATGTCCGTAATTACAATCTCTTCCAAAGATGCTTTTTCTGCTGGTGTTCCTCCTGTTGCTCTTAAGAACTGTGTTTCTGTGCTGACACCTTGCCTAGGCAAGCTCTTTCGTCATTCTCTCATCTGGTACTTTTCCTTCCTTTTGGAAATTCGCTTTCATTCAGCCTGTCCCAAAGAAGGGTAACCGCTCTCAACCCTCCAATTATTATCCAATTGCTTTGATTTTTTGATTTTCAAAGTTTTTTAATCTATCCTTAATAGGAAGATTCTTAAACACCTCTCTTCTCACAATCTTCTTTCACATCGTGAGTATGGCTTCCGTAAGGAAAGCTCTACTGGCGATCTTCTTGCATATTTCTCTAACTCTTGGTCATCCTCCTTTCGGAATTTCGGTGAAAATTTTGCTATTGCACGAAACATATCAAAACCTTCTCAAAGAGTGTGGCACAAATCTTTAATTTCGAAACTGCCCTCCTTCGGTTTCTAACCTTCTATCTGTGCCTTTATCTCTAATTTCCTTTCTGGCCAACCTGCGGTTGTAGATGGCCAGTTTTTCTGCTAAAGCTATTAACAGTGGTGTTCCTCAGGGTTCTGTTCTGTCACCCACTCTTTTCCTTTTTTTTGTTATGATAATATTTTAATTTGCACTTCCTGTCATATTCACTCGTACGCCGATGATTCCACTATTCATTTCTCCACCCGCTTCCCAAAGCGTCCCTCACAGCAGTCAAGCAGTCACTTCATGATTCGTGTAGGACAGCTATGGAGCACCTGACTTCTGATCTTTCTGCTATATCTGACTGGGGCAGAGAAAACCTTATGGCTTTTAATGCCTCAAAAACTAAGTTTCTCCATCTGTCTACTCGTCACAATCTCCCACACGACTATCCCCTTAACCTCAACAACACACAACTTAATCCTTCCTCTTCTCTTAACATTCTTGATGTTTCCTTTTCTCGTGATCTTTCCTGGAAAGAGGTTAAGTGTGCTGTACTGCCTCCGCGGTTTCTTCACCCCTACTCATTTGCTGTCTCTGTACAGGGGTCTTGTTCGGCTCTGTATGGAGTATGCTTTTCATGTATAGGATGGCTGAACCCATACAGCCGTACTCGACTGGGTGGAATCAAAGGATTTACGCCTCATCATTTCCCCGCCTCTTACTGACTATCTTCAATCTCGCTCTTCTTCGCCGCAATATTGCCTCACTCTCTCTTTACTATCGCTATTATAACGGACATTGCTCTTCTGAACTCTCTAACTGCATGCCTCCTCTTTTAAGGAGAGCACACAGCAACAGAGTTTCTCCACTTTCTCATTCCTTTTCTGTCCAACTATCTAACGCAAGAGTTAATCGGTATTTTCAATCTTTCATCTACTCAACCGCTGAACTCCGGAACAATCTTCCTCAATCCATCTTTCCTCCTGTCTCTAACCTCCCATTTTCCAAGCGCAGAGTTTCCAGGCATCTTGAAAACCCCGGACTTCGATTTTGTCCCTCTTCTTCTTCTATGGCGGGGGCGTGGGGGTAGGGTGCTTTTGTGGGCATTTGCCCTTGGCTCCTCCTTCCTGCATATGTTTGAGGGGGATGTACACATACTCTGTAGAGTGTCCCCTACTTAATTCAAGCAAAATTGAGCTAGGCACTTTAGACTCCAGTATAATGACTATACCTTTCCATTCGTACACCCAAGTTGTCCAGAAATCTATTTGTAACTTGAAATTCATCATATAACCTCCGTAACGCCTTGACACTATTGGAATTATTAACAGGAGGTGTGGCTAAAAGTTTGCGGAGGTGGCTTTTAATTAAGATTTCTGGCTTATCAAACCGTTTCTTTAACGTATCCCAAGCCACATTATAATTAGCCTCTGTTGAAGCTAATCCTGTTGTTGTCTTTGCTGCCACCCCTTCAAAGAGGCATTGCAAGTAATTAAGCTTCTCCACAGCACTTAACACTTGACTAGAATGAACTGCTGACTGAAAACTGTCTTCCCATCCTTGCCATTCCTGAATACTCCCAGAAAATGTTTTGAGTACAAGCCTCGGTAATTGAACTACAGATCTGTTAACCTTAACCTCACTAACATTGTTTGTTGAGGGCCGTGTTTCATTACTAGACATGGTCTCTAATTGTACTGAACTGCTAAACTCTTTTGCTCTGTGGCGTGCTTTAATTATGTCATCAGTAATCTCTTCACAGTAAATGATTTCATTTTCCATTTCATCCTCTTCTATAAGAGTACCAATCTTAACATTTACTTCCTCTAGAGCAGTGGTAGTGAACCTATGGCACGCGTGCCCATTTGGGCACGCGATCAAATCTGCCTGGTACGCCAAAGTATAGAAATTGCTATCCAGAAATTGAGTATAAAATAATAGACTTAATGTTTATACTTTGGTGCAATATATATATATATATATATATATATATATATATATATATATATATATATATATATATATATATTATATATATATATATATAAACTTTGGTGGGTACGCGAATTTTTTTTTATGGTTTACATGGTTTTTTTTGGCACGCGATTGTAAAAAGGTTCGCCACGCCTGCTCTAGAGCAACCTTTTCAATTTCTAATATGGAAAGCTTTTCATTCACTAAGCTTAAATCTTCTTGCTCTATGACAGAATCTATAATGGCAATGACCTTTGTAATGAGACATTTGTAAGCCCTTATCTTGTTTCTAAACTTGTTCAATTCAGCTGCAATTGTTCAAGTAAATAAATATATATTTACTACATCACAACAATAACATTATTATGCACAATTACTCAATACTTGGTCAATCCTCCATTATTAGTATTAATGACATCTCGTAGCCTATTTGGAACAGATGCCACCCACTCTGCCATGGTGTGTTCCAGCAGGTGCCGAGATGTCCGTTCCTGCCCACGCTCCCAAGCGTTAACTGCATTTGCCCTCACATTTTCAATGGTGTTTAGGTCACACCCCTTGGTGGGCCAGTTCAGCAGCTCGACATCTCGTTGTTCCCGAAACCACTGTCTGATGATCCTGACAGTATGAACAGGGCAGTTAACCTGTAATATACAGGGTGTCCCAGAAGTCTGGACTCTAGGGAAAATAGACATTATATTTTTAAAGTGAAACAAACACATTTCTAACGTCAGTTTTACATATTTCAGGAAAGAAAATACCCTGATGGCTCAGTATACTAATCGAGAGAAGGTGGAACTGGTATTGCTACATGTTTCCGGAAAAAGCCAGAGGGAGGCATGTTTGTGAAATAACTGACATGCCTCCTGGCTTTTTCTGGAAACATGAAGCAATACCAGTTCCACCTTCTCTTGATTGGTATACTGAGCCATCAGGGTATTTTCTTTCCTAAAATATGTAAAACTGACATTAAAAGTGTGTTTGTTTCACTTTAAAAATATAATGTTTATTTTCTCAATGAGTCCAGACTTCTGGGGCACCCTGTATATGCTAAACCTCCGTCTATGGCCTTGGGTGGTTCGAGGTTGACGGGGGTTCTGGTTAGGTAGCAGCAAGGGATTTTCTCACTCTCGGGTAGTTGGTATCGTGTATGGAATTGTAGTAATTTTATTTTTACTACACTCCAATTTCTTTTTGTAGGAGATCGAAGGATTCTGTGAAAACTTACTAAATTATCTGACGGTTCCCCGATTCTTCTTGTAGCGTATCGAGAAATTATATATTCTATTTTAAAACTAAGTTTTCTGGAGAAAGCAGGGTTCAAAGGAGAAGACAAAGAGGTCTTCTGACTGAATTTTACTGCTAAATTATTCCAGGTAAGGTAAGATCAGAATAATCAGAATGATAAATTTGAAAAATCACAAGAGTTTATATACTAATAATTTGGTGACATCATTATTATTTAATGTTAACCGGTTTTGTTTTTTATTTTCAATAGGCTAATTTTTTTTAGCAAAATATTTGAAGATAAATGGAAATTTTGTCTGTAACAGCATACTGGCAGATAAGCAAGATATTTGAAGATGAAGTCATATTTTTCTTTTAAACAGTATATTGACAGATCTGACGTTATGATGATTTGCCGAGTTAACTAAAAATGGAAATTGAAAAATGCATTTTATTATGGATTAAAATTAAACATGCATTTGAGCCAAAATTAAATGCTTAAAATTTAAAATTAAGTGTTAATTTAGAGTTTTGGCAAGTCATGACTATCTTTTACAAGAAAGAGAGAATCTATAAAAAAACGAACATTGCAGACTTTAACACGATTACGTGATTAAGCTTAATCTAAAAAATGATTAGGTAATTTAAAAAAGAAATAATGGAGCAAGTGTAGTTTACGTCCCCCTGACGCAAAAGGGGGCACAAACTACACTAGGTCAAAGTTGGGGAACGTAAACTAAACTAAGATCTTTAGGAGACATTTTTTAAATGAATCCATCAAATAAAACGTTAAAACTAACGGAAATATTACGACTTAACCTAACAAATCGTCAATTTATATACTATATATATATATCTATATATATATATGAACTCTTCTGGGAAAATTAAATACACTATAGTCCGAATAAGTAATGGTAGATGACAAACACTATTTTTTTTCTTTTTCATGATGTTAGGCCGACGTGGGGAACGGGTCACTCGCAAAGAGGCCCGAAAAATATAGGATCCAGCTTTGGGACAGGATCTAGGGGTTACAGCCACACCTAGCCTACTATATTCAGAAACTCAATAAAAGGAAAAGACGCGTTGCATTCACGTCGGATTGAATACATCAAAGAAGAACCAAAACTTAAACCTCAACTGGCAAAATTGAGCGTCCACTTTTCAAGGCACATAACATGTCTGTTTCAATTTTGCCAGTTGAGGTTTAAATTTTGGTTTTTGGCTAAAAATATAATAGTTACCCTTTTTCTTTGATGTATTCAACCGACGTGAATGCAACGATTCTTTTGCTTAGAGTAGGTTAGGTGTAACTGTAACCCCTAGTTCCTGTCCCAAAGCTGGATCCTATCTGCTTTGCAGATAGCTGGTGAGGGAAGCTATATTTTTTGGGCTTCTTTGCGAGTGACCCGTTTCCCACGTCGCGTCGGCCTAATATTATGAAAAAGAAAAACTATAGTGTTTGTTATTTACCATTATTTATTCGGACTATAGTGGATTTAATTTTCCCAGAAGAGTTCCTTCTTCCATGCACGGTCTGTGTGTATCATGAAAAAACTTCAGGGGACCATTCTGAGTTCAATCCCATATACAGTATATGTATGAAAATGAAATGAAAATGAAAAGGTTTATTGGCAAACTATAGTCCATATGACACATATTATTGATACAATAACAGTTCACATACTAAGGATAGAAATATATACAGTTGATTAGAAATAATAGAGTAATGTCGGAGTTAAGTGGAGCTACAGACAGACGTTTTCGTACTAAGAATTCCATAGCTAAAGGATAAACGGGAAGATTCATGGATAGCTTGGATAATCGGGTTGGTGGATTTTTTAATTCTTTGCATCAGACTGTATTGAGCACGTCTTGTTACCTCCAGGAAGCTCGGGACACTGCGAAGCTGAGCATCTCGAGGGTAATTTATGTAAGAATCTAAAAGACCTGTTGTACAGCAAATTTAGAGTTCTGCCAGAACCTTTTTTATAATTCACACAGAGTTGCTGTCCGTATATATTACTGCAGAAAGTACGAAAGAGAGTGTCTTTAGCTGCACTTGTACAGAACCGAAAGTTCCTTATTGTCATATTCGCTTTGGCACAAAGGCTTCGAGATTGTTTTCTTATATCGAGTCATCACTCAAGGAGCTGGTAATAGTTTGACCCAAATACTTAAACTCTTGTACTTCCTCAATTACTTCACCTTTCATTTTAAACCTAATATCAGCTGGCTGATTACATCTTTTAGGATGAAACTGGATAACCCTAGTTTTTGTAACATTAAAAAGAATATCATGTTTCTGCGAATACACTTTGCAGACGTTTAGTAGCCGATCCAGACCTTTAACAGAGGGGCTTATTAACACCATATCATCGGCATAAACTAAGTTATTTATCCTTGTGTTATCTATACAATATCCCACTGTTGCCTCATTAAGTAACACAATTAATCCGTCAATATACACATTAAATAGCATAGGGGAGAGCAAGGAGCCTTGTCTCACCCGGCAAGAGGAGCCACAACATTCGGATAGTACATTGCCCCACCTAACAGTAAAAGATTGGTGGGAATACCAAAATGTCAATAAATTTAATATGTAGGCTACATGGGAACCTTCCTGTCTTCTAGTTTTTTAAATAAAATATTGTGGTTCACTCTATCATATGCCTTCCTTATACCTAGGAAACAGCTATAAATAGTTGAATTACTGTCAATGTATTTAGATATTGTTTCTTTAAGTACATAGATACATAGGTCAGTTGAGTGGGACCCTTTAAAACGAAACTGATTAGATGTCCATAGGTAATCATTTAAATGGAATAACACGAGTTTTTCTAATAGGTTCGAGAAGCAGGAAGTGACAGCAATAGGCCTGTAATTATTGCTAGACAGAATGTCTCCATACTTATTTTTGACCAGGGCAAGATATATACTCTCATGAACTCTGCAGGGATATGGCTATGAGCAAGCATAGCTGAAAAGAGCAATGATAAATGCAGACATACTACGTCATTGGCATATTTTAAGTGCTCATTCGATAGGTCATTCACCCCTGATGCAGAACCAGTCTTTAACTCTTTAATTAACCTCTTTACTTCAGGAACTGACATCAAAGTATTTTCCCTTGTCCCTCCCACAATCGTTTCGCTGCAATCTATCTTAAGATTATCCCTACTCATACTGTTAAGAATGCTAGAGTAGTGGTTTTTCCACATCTTTGCAATTTCATCCTCCCCCGACACCCCATCGATTGTCTGTTGGAGGACACTTTTGACACCCGTTTGATTCTTAACAAATTTCCAAAATTTGTTATTAGCATTATTTATGCGAACTTCACAGGCTTTTGATGCTCGAATAGACTCTTCTTCCTGGATACATCGCCTTATGGCCGCCTTATACTGACCCCTACTTCTACACATATTCATGTATACTAGTCCTAATCTGGGTCTACCATGAAAGCACCACAAATCGTTGGTGTCTTTCGATTCCCTCTTCAGGGGGGCAATAAAATCATTCAATCCAGGAATAATCTTAGTATGATAATTATAAGATATAATCAGGGGGCTTCCTGCTTCTCTTAACAGGGATACTATCTTACTATAATACCTATCTATGAGTTTACAGTGAGACTCATTTGAGCAAGGATTACTACAGGGAAGATGCAAAATTTCTAAATTATTAAAGAGTTGACCTTTTCTGTCTTTGTATTCTCTTCTCTGTTGCATATTAACATTCAGTGATGGGCATCGATACATGAAAATCGCTAAAGCAATACCGATACATCGATACATGAAGAACGTCTTAGGCGATACCGATACGCCGATACTTTCTAGATGTCTTAAGCGATACCGATACCGATACATGCATCGCCGATACATGTATCGCCGGTACATTTTTAGAATTATTCATTTAATATGTAGGTATTAGATATTATTGTTTATACTAGTAATCTGTACGCACTGTAAGTAAAATCAACGACATTTTAATGGGTTTTATAGATGTAAATAAAAACAATTGCTTTATTTAATGAAAGTATGTTTTAATTTTGTAGGATACATGAATGACTGAAAATATTACAATAACAATTAAAAGTAATTACTATTACCCTTCAAAAATACCAGCTGGCTAAACATCTGGTCAGACAGTCTACTTAATGAGTGACTGATTGATAAGAAATGCCTCGGGGGACCAAGAGGAATCGCTGCGTTACAAGTATGAACCTGTTTAAACTCAACACCGAGTGGGCGTGGCCAATAGTGTTGTAACACCAATGAGCGTTTCTATATTATATGAGCGTTTCTATATTATGCGCGTTTCTATATTATGGTTAATTAATCTCAATAACACAAGTACAAACGTGTTTAAACGTTGCGCCGTACTGTGTGACGTGACCAGTAGAGTAGTACTGTCATTAAGTAAATATTTAATAATATTATTATTTATGTATATTCATAAATATAACTCAGTAGTGTCATATTATAACATCTATTTAAATATTTCAAAATTCTTATTAATGTATCGATGTATCAAAGTATCGATTTTTTTCGATACATTTAAGAAAATTGACCTTAGCGATACCGATAAATCGATACTTTTGTCAAGTAGCTAAAGCGATACCGATACCGATACAAAAGTATCGATCGATACGTATCGGCGATACACGTATCTAGATACTGCCCATCACTGTTAACATTAGACCAATCGACACGATTTTTCTTACCTATTGAGTTCTTATTATGGCGTGCTGCGCATAAACTGGTAAAATTAATTAATAGTTATAATGGTCTATGATCAGAAAGAAGGAAATCATGCAGAATATGAACTCTAACAATTCGATCCTTTAGATTTATTACTAGTGAGACAATGATCAATCCACCTGGTGGTACCACTCATATCACTAACGTATGTGAAATTACCACTGGTTACCCCTAATATATCTACATCACTTATACTTAATTTGACCGACTCGCACATGTAACCCAATTCTACAAAGAATTCCGAGTTCACATGCACGTTAAAGTCCCCCATTATTATAGTGAGAATATCTGATAATGATTTAATTTTGTTCAGCAAATCAATGTATTCATCTAGATTACTGCCGTTGTTGTATGGTAAATATCAGTTTACAGTAGTAGTATAGCCGCAAAAAGGTAGAGTGCAGGAATGTTGCAATGTTGCAAGAGATAATGATCAAATGATGCAAAGGGGCTGGGGTTGCGAAGGGGGGTAGAGGGTTATGCAACAACCCAATGTTGCAAAGGGGTATGGGGTATGCAACAACTCAATGTTGCAAAGGGGGATGGGGGGATGCTGCAGGTGCAACAAGGGGTCATGAAACTTGGAGGCGGAGTTATCCCCCAAGAGAAAGACAGAAGGAGAGAAAGGAGGAGAGGTGTTCACCTGGCAGGAGCCAAGTGCATAATAACGCTTCAGCTGACCCGCCGTCCTCTTATAGACTCCTAATCAGCCAGTTGGCTTAGAAAGAGCCAAGGGGGTAGGGGTACACCTGATGGGGGGAGAGGGGAGGGATATTCGGGGGGAGAAGGAAGGATGACCTCCCCCGAAAGGGGTTGCCTTAGTCTAAGAGTGAAACGAGAGACGGAGGAGGACTTTGGGGGGACAAGGTGGGATGTCCTAACCCCCCAAAGGGAAACTAAGCTAAGTCTTAACCTAAGAAGGGAAGGAGAGAGTTCTTTATTCGGCCGAAGTTCGCACCAAACTACCACTCCGAAGCCAAGCGGGTCTTATATAAATGATGGTTGAGTTGCCAGATACCATTTTTTATTTTAATTGTACAGGTATACATTATTAGGGTGAGTTGCTAGATACCATTTTAATTCGTTACCAAAGCATACAGACTTAAATTCGAAATTGACAAAAAGAAAATGTTTATTAATTAAATAAATAGAATTTACCTTCTACTACCCAAAAAATAATATAATACGTACAATCGTCAAAATAATAGGTCAGACGAAATACACACACACACACACACACACACACACACACACACATAAATGAACAACTTTCTCCTTACCTTATATATATATAGAAAGAATCATAATAACCGTGTCTATTTAATTTTGTCATTCCTTATATATATATATATATATATATATATAATATATATATATATATATAAACGGATTTTCAACTTAAAGTGAATTAAAACAATATTAACATTAAAAAATTCACTAAACAATTGGTTGGCTTAGCAAAAGAAATCGTTCCATTAACATTCTCAAATCTACACACACACACACACCTCTGTATATATTATGTAAATGAAAATCAGAAAAAATTACAAAAGTATATTAATTTAAAGCAAATGAATTTTCTCCTTTTAAGAGAATCAATTATTAAAACCAACATTAACAATATAAGAAATTAATTATTAAACGTCGTTTTATTTACTTTCAGTTATTAAAATGAATCCAAAATATTAACTCTTAGAATGTTTTGTTTTAACATAGTGCTCAGACGAGGAGTGAGTGGAGCAGAACGCCAAAGAATCACACCTGTTTACCCCGAGGCCTTTTTGAAAGGTACGCAAAGGAACTTGGGTCAACTTGCTCTCTCTCAAAGACACGCTGCGTTTGTCTTGTAAATAAAAAAATGTTTTTATTACATGCGTTGATTATTTCTCTTTACCTGCAAATATTTATGGCATCATCTTAGTTTATTGAAATGTATGAATAAAAAATGGAAAGGTATATTATTATTATTATACATTTTTCAAAATTAACATACACACACACACACACACACACACCCACCCACAGATTTTTGTCAGAGAAAGTGAGGATCATGCACACGCGCACACACACACACACACACACACACAGACACACACACACACTACATATATATATATATATATATATATATATATACATATATAGGGTGAAATGCACAAAGACAAATTTTCCTATGTAGTAATAATAATAATTAACTCCTCGCCGAATTGCAAAGATTAAGCTTTTCACCCCGCATTAGACGAAGGAGCAAGATGTACAAATACTCTATGGTTATTCTGGTGAGAGCGTTGTAGGCTTTCGTTGCACAGACGATGTAGTGAAGTATGCTGTAGTGCTAAGCTTTATAAAATCTCACATATACCGTGAAGTAAAAGAAACAACGCGTGCAAAAGAGAAGCAGCAGATATGGATAGTGAGTCTTATTGATGGGTGGTGTGACAAGCGGTATTATGTCATGTTACACCATGTCGATTACTCATACCCTACGGCTGAAAATGTGAATCTCGTGATCATGGAGAATCTTAAGCATTTTTATCACTATATTAATGTATATCATGATGAGGTTCGTAGTGAGGTTGTGGCTAGTGTCCTGCGTGAGTTTTTAGCAGACTTTAGAGACGAGTATCATCTGTTAAATAAAAAGGAAAAATATGGTCATATCATCATATGTTTCTCTCAAATAGTGCATCGGAGTGTGAAGACGTTTAGTTTGTGGAAATGGTGAGTGGTAACACAATAAAACCGTTATAAAACGTGCCTAGTTCATGAAATTTACCCTGACGGGAACTCTCTGGTGCGTATTCAGGGAGTGTTAAAACATTAAAACCGAAATTTATATAACGAGCAGTTGTCGTAACGATTTAGAAGATTATTTCAATTGCCGCTATGTCGAGTGAAGATGAGTTCATGATTGAAAAGCTCGGGTCGGTAGAAATAAACCCTCGATTGGAAAGGCGTGTTTATAAACTTGTGTTTAATAATGTGGCTAACGATGAACTCTTTGTGCGTGCTTTTGATTGTATTCTAGACGTAATTAAAGATAACTTACCAACCGGTTGTAAAGTGGGAACAAAAATAGTACTGAACGATGGGAAAGCCCTTCATATCGAGTACAGGTTTCCCTATACTTTAAGCGGTGAAATATTATTAAACCGCGTATACTGTAATAATGATGTAATTGTAGACTCGTTTAAGTGCGAGTTTAGTATTTTGAAAGAAAAGTGAAATGTATTTATATATTTAACATGTGTGTGTGTGTGTGTGTGTGTGTGTGTGTGTGTGTGTGTATACATTTCAGCTATATTGATGGCTATATTATTTCTTATGTTGCGCGGTAGAAGATAAAGTGTATGTATTTATTTATTTAGTTGTGTGTATATATTTCTGCTATGTTGATGGTTATATTATTTCTTATTTTTTATTTTTGATCATTCCAATGTATATTTATTTTCTATATATCTCCATAATTGCGTGTATATATATATATATTTCTCCTGCACTGTTATATTGACGGATATATTTTTTTATTATATGCATATTCCTCGTTCATATTTCTTAAACTATTATTATTTTTAATTGATCATTCAAATGTATATTTATTTTCTATATATTTATAATAAACAGAATCATGTAATGTTGTTTAATTTAATTCTTTTGGTTGTAAACAATTATATCAAATGGCTAGTTACGCCTTCTAAACCTACTAGCGGAGTTCTAAGCCAACTTTTAAGAATTAATTAAATAAATGGTACAATCTGGCAACTTAATAATGTATACCTGAACAAATAAAATGGTATCTGGCAATTCTCCATAATAATGTATACCTGAACAATTAAAATAAAAAGTGGTATCTGGCAACTCTCCATAATAATGTATACCTGAACAATTAAAATAAAAAGTTGTATCTGACAACTCTCCATAATAATGTATACCTGAACAATTAAAATAAAAAATGGTATCTGACAACTCAACCTGAACAAGCCATTTACGCCTAAAAAAGTGACTCCTGCTACTACCTGAGGATATCTCTACGCCTGCGTACTCAGTTGAGCGGTGCAAGCCGTGGATTTCAGATGTCTATTCTCTAGCGTAGAAGAAAAATAGTGTGTCGGACACAATGTGAAAGGTGTACACTGCGTACACGAGATAAGTGTACGCATGGTGTGAATGAACTCTGAAGCTGTTCTTTGTCATTACACTTTTTGTATCTTCTTGGTACAATTTTGGAAAGAGCTTCTGTGTTGTTGGACACAATGTGGAAGGTGTACATGAGTTACAAGGAGTTACAAGGAAAAGAAGTACCTCAAAAGGCCTTGCGGCCCATACCGAGGAGGTACCAATGGCAACGGGAGCCAGGGAAAATTTTGTAAAAGTTTATTTTTCTTTCAACTATCCTAGCAGTAGTAGAAAACTGGATAGTAAAGTAGAAGGCTCTCTCCCCACCCTCCGCTCCCTCCCTGCCAGAGGCAGGTACGGAAAAAGGTTGAAGAAAATACCTTGACCCTGGAAAAGTAGCCAAGGAAATTTTACAGGAAAGTGGAGAATATATAAATAGCTCTATATTTAGCTTGCTCACAGAGACACTGAGCAAGCAAACTCCTGCAGAGTTTTCTGAGGTTTTAATCTTAAACTATGTGTGTGTGTTCAGTACTTTGTCCAGCCTATTCTTAAACAGATTTACACTTTGACTGGAAACAACCTCTGAGGGAAGTTGGTTCCAGATATTAACTATTTTATAGGAAAAGAAATTTCCGCAGACTGAGGTCCTAAATGTCTTTACACACTCAAATAGTGTGCAAGATTTCGTCTAACCTTTTCTTGAACTGATCCACAGAGGAACTGTTCACAACTTCCGAAGGTAACCTGTTCCATGTGTCACAGATCTTATACGTAAAGTAATTCCCACACACACTAGTCCTAAACCGTTTCAAATCCAACTTCCAACCATTGTTGCGAGTTGGGTTATCATTTAAACTAAACATACTTCTAAAATCGACATCGTTGAAGCCTCGTAAGAGCTTGAAAACCTCGATCAGTTGACCGCGCAGCCTCCGAGTTTCAAGCGAAAACAAGTTCAGGGCGCGTAACCGTCGATTGTAGCCCATATGCCTAACGGAAGGGATTAACTTTGTGGCCCTCGCCTGCACTCGCTCCAGCCTCTCAATATCTTTCCTGAGGGTGGGCGACCAGAACTGCACAGCATACTCCAGGTACGGCCGAACAAGGGAATTGTACAGTGAGAGCACAATCTCCTTGAGGGAGATACAAGGACAAGAAGTACCTCAATAGGTATTGCAATCCGTACCGAGAATGTATCTGTGTTTACGGTTCCATGGAAAAATTCCTACATCGCAAGGTTCGGGTTATCCATTTTCTTGAACTGATCCACAGAGAAGATGTTCACATCTTCTGAAGACCGCATGTTCCACGCTCCACAGATCTTATAGGCAATGTAGGTTCTGTATATGAGCTTGAATTATCTCGATGAAATTATGATGTGAAATACTGAGCAATCACTCCCTGACGAGATGTATTTCTGAATCCACGTTAAACTGTAGGTCTAATGCGGGAAACAAATCGGCGAGAAAGAGTTAATTATTATTACTATTATTAGTACATAGAAAAAATCTACATTGTGCATTACCATGTTTTGCAGCAACACTATTCACGGATCAATAATCACTAATGTAATCGAGAGGATTTTATAATAAAGAAATTATAAATATATTTATTCCTTTAATTATATTTTTTTAAAAAGAAAATAGTAATCGGTTTCCACGTTATAAATCCACGTTAAACTGTATGTCTAATGCGGGTGAAAAACTTAATCGTTGTCAAAATGAACAAATCGGCGAGAAAGAGTTAATTATTATTATTATTACAACATAGAAAAATTCCCTGACGAGATGTATTTCTAAATTCACGTTAAACTGTAGGTCTAATGCGGGTGAAAAACTTAATCTTTGTCAAAATGAACAAATCGGCGAGAAAGAGTTAATTATATTATTATTATTATTACTACATAGAAAAATCTACATTGTGCATTACCATGTTTTGCAGCAACAGTATTCCCGGATCAATAATCACTAATATAATCAAGAGGATATCTTTTTCTGATTGAGTTTCAACTTTGAATAATTAATGTATTCGGTTTGTCTTCTCGCGTAGGCGTGTGGAAAAATTGTATTTAGTTATTGAATTTCAAATCGATTAACTGTGGGCCTAAGGCGGAGTGAAAAGCTTAACCATTGCAATTCTGTAAAAAGGAGTTAATTATTATTGTTACTACATAGAAAAATTTGTCTTTGTACATATCACATTTTGAGGTTATACTATTCCCGGATCAATAACCACAAATGTAATCGACTAGTCAGTAAAGGACACAGAACTGAAAATAAGATGGGAAGAAATGATCCTGTTATTATAAATGTTGAAATTATGATGTGAAAGAGTGAGCAATGATTCCCTGACGAGATGTATTTCTGATTCGGTTTCCACGTTAAACTGTAGGTCTAAGCACGGAATGAAAAGCTTAACCATTGTCAAAATGAACAAATCAGCTACATGATGTGAAAGAGTGAGCAATCATTCCCTGACGAGATGTATTTCTGATTCGGTTTCCACGTTAAACTGTAGGTCTAAGGCCGGAGTGAAAAGCTTAACCAATGTCAAAATGAACAAATCAGCGAGATGATGTGAAAGAGTGAGCAATGATTCCCTGACGAGATGTATTTCTGATTCGGTTTCCACATTAAACTGTAGGTCTAATGCTGGGTGAAAAGCTTAATCTTTGCAATTCGGCGAGGAGTTAATTATTATTATTACTACATAGAAAAATTTGTCTTTGCGCATTTCACCCTATATATATATATATATATATATATATATATATATATATATATATATATATATATATATATATATACGGGTATATACTGTATATATAATTTTGAAAAATGTATAATAATAATAATATACCTTTCCATTTTTTATTCATACATTTCAATAAACTAAGAAGATGATGCCATAAATATTTGCAAGTAAAGAGAAATAATCAACGCATTTAATAAAAGCATTTTTTTTTTATTTACAAGACAAACGCAGCTTGTCTTTGAGAGAGAGCAAGGTGACACAAATTCCTTTGCGTACCTTTCAAAAAGGCCTCGGGGTAAACAGGTGTGATTCTTTGGCGTTCTGCTCCACTCACTCCTCGTCTGAGCACTATGTTAAAACAAAACATTCTAAGAGTTAATATTTTGGATTCGTTTTAATAACTGAAAGAAAGTAAATAAAATGGCGTTTAATAATTAATTTCTTATATTGTTAATATTGGTTTTAATAATTGATTCTCTTAAAAGGAGAAAATTCATTTGCTTTAAATTAAAATACTTTTGGCATTTTTTCTGATTTTCATTCACATAATATATACAGAGGTGTGTGTGTGTGTGTGTGTGTGTGTGTGTGTGTGTGTGTGTGTAGATTTGAGAATGTTAATGGAACGATTTCTTTTGCTAAGCCAATTGTTTAGTGAATTTTTTAATGTTAATATTGTTTTAATTCACTTTAAGGTGAAAATCCGTTTATATATATATATATATATATATATATATATATATATAAGGAATGACAAAATTAAATAGACACGGTTATTATGTTTCTTTCTATAAGGAATGACAAAATTAAATAGACACAGTTAATATGATTCTTTCTATATATATATATATGTATATATGTATATATATATATAAGGTAAGGAGAAAGTTGTTCATTTGTGTGTGTGTGTGTGTGTGTATTTCGTCTGACCTATTATTTTGACGATTGTACGTTAGGGTGGATCGATTTTACATTTTTTTCGATTTCCATATTCTAATAGAGACAAACACTTGCGCATGCATGAGAAAATAGCCTCTGCAAAATCTTAGCTTAATAGATAAACATCTTCTGCCCCCGGCAGAGCGATGAAAATCATATTTTAGTAGTCAAAAACGTATTTTTAAACCCTAGCCTAGAGTCATAAAATTTTGTGTGTGTGTGATTTCATGCCTAAGCAACGATATAAATGCTATGGGAAATATATAAATGCATTATTTAAGACAAAGAGCCGATCTGAAAATATGTATAATATACATATTTTCAGATCGGCTCTTTGTCTTAAATAATGCATTTATATATTTCCCATAGCATTTATATCGTTGCTTAGGCATGAAATAACACACGCAGAATTTTATGACTCTAGGCTAGGGTTTAAAAATACGTTTTTGACTACTAAAATATGATTTTCATCGCTCTGGGGGCAGAAGATGATTACCTATCAAGCTAAGATTAGATTTTGCAGAGGCTACTTTCTCATGCATGCGCAAGTTTTTGTCTCTATTAGAATATGGAAGTCGAAACAAATGTAAAATCGATCCACCCTATTGTACGTATTATATTATTTTTTGGGTAGTAGAAGGTAAATTCTATTTATTTAATTAATAAACATTTTCTTTTTGTCAATTTCGAATTTAAGTCTATATGCTTTGGTAACGAATTAAAATGGTATCTAGCAACTCACCCTAATAATGTATACCTGTACAATTAAAATAAAAAATGGTATCTGGCAACTCAACCATCATTTATATAAGACCCGCTTGGCTTCGGAGTGGTAGTTTGATGCGAACTTCGGCCGAATAAAGAACTCTCTCCTTCCCTTCTTAGGTTAAGACTTAGCTTAGTTTCCCTTTGGGGGGTTAGGACATCCCACCTTGTCCCCCCAAAGTCCTCCTCCGTCTCTCGTTTCACTCTTAGACTAAGGCAACCCCTTTGTGGGGAGGTCATCCTGCCTTCTCCCCACGAATATCCCTCCCCTCTCCCGCCTTCAGGTGTACCCCTCCCCCCTTGGCTCATTCTAAGCCAACTGGCTGATTAAGCCAACTGGCTGATTAGGAGTCTATAAGAGGACGGCGGGTCAGCTGAAGCGTTATTATGCACTTGGCTCCTGCCAGGTGAACACCTCTCCTCCTTTCTCTCCTTCTCCTGTCTTTCTCTTGGGGGATAACGCCGCTTCCAAGTTTCATGACCCCTTGTTGCACCTGCAGCGTCCCCCATCCCCCTTTGCAACATTGAGTTGTTGCATAACCCTCTACCCCCTTGCAACCCCTACCCCTTGCAACATTTGCTAATTATCTCTTGCAACATTGCAACATTCATGCACTCTACCTTTTTGCGGCTATACTACTTACAATTAATATGAAATCATTGTTTACTTGTAATTCAATGCCTAACAACCTTACATTATCGCTTGTTAAAAATTTTATGGTTTGACAAATTTTTCCTTATTAAGAAAGCAACACCACCAGTGCTACTGCTGATGACCATGGTAGCATGGTACATAAAGTCATCATGGATGGTAGTGAGGAATTTCAGCTCTTGCTTTGGTAGCCAGTGCTCTTGCAGGAGTATCAAATTTGTACTGTCACAGATTTTATGAACATCTACAATTGAATTCCTCACTGACCTTACGTTATATGAGACTATTTTCAACAAGTTATCCGCCTTGACTGATAGAAAATTTATTATTAATATGATTATTATTATACACAGTACAAATTTCAGGCATTACCTTAGGGCGCCTATTATTATTATTATTATTATTATTTTACCTGTTATCAAATCTGGAAAAGTGAATAAACTCCTTAACAATAATACCGTCTGGCCACTGACTCATATTGTACAGGTTGAAATGCGAATTTACACCTTTAATTATTACTTTAAATGAGTTATAATACGGAGATTTTGGGTTTAGTTTATTAACTAACAATATACTGTATTCACCACTGACTTCTTCCATTACGTGTCGAATATCGCTTTCCTCGTTTGAGGGCTGAATTCGCGACACAAAGCTTGATTAGGTTATTGACGACTGGTTCGGTTAAGTCGTAATATTTTCGTTAGTTTTAACGTTTTATTTGATTAGGTATACACGGAGAAAGTTGGGGAACGCAAACTACAGTACGATAATGTAGGGGAACGTAAACTACACGAGGATAATGTAGGTGAACGTAAACTACACTAGGCACCACATTGGGACGTCAACTACACTTGCTCTGAAATAATTTATCAATTACTTAGTAAAAATAAAATAGAAAGAACATTAAAAAAATTTCCAAACATGCATTTTATATACAGTTAGAGGGTCACGCGAGTTTGTCCTTTATATGCAAACATGAATGTTAGAATTATTCCTTTTCACATATATATTAAAATATAATCATTTAAAATTAGATGCTATTCGAATCGTAATCTGACACGCCGAATTACAGTATCCTTTGAATTTTGGAAAAATTCGTGATGCAGTACTTTTTGCCATATCGTGATTCGATATTAACACTTAGAAATAAGTGTTGTATTCCTCTACATTATGATGATGAATTTCAGCTATTGTGCGATTCCATGTAAACGGTTTGATCTAGTAATATCGTTGTTTTTGGTGAAGCGAAAGGAGAGGGGAAATATGAAAGAGGGGGGGTATAGCGAGAGTGAGAGGGGGAGGAGGAAAGGGAGGGAGTGAGGGTGGGAGAGAAAGAGGGACTGCGTTGTTGTCACATCTTGGAGCGGAACTTTTGCAGGGGACTGTACATCACTTTTATTACTTCTTTATTTCTCGGGTGTAATCTAGGATTCAATGTCCCCTGCACTAGTTCCGCTCCACCCTCTCCGAGATATGGCACAACGCAGTCCCTCTTTCTACCCCGCCCTCACTCCCTCACTCTCCTCCTCCCCTCTCCCCCTCGTTATCCCACCCTCTCGTCCTCACCCTCTCCTTTCGCTTTACCAAAAACAACGAATCGGGGAACCGTCAGATAATTTAGTAAGTTTTCCAAGAATCATCCGATAGACTGTAAGAAGAAATCGGAGTGTAGTATAAAAGAAACTACATGGTACCAGCCAACGAAAATACTTTGCTGCCATCCAACCAGAACCCTCGTCAACCTCGGATCACCCAAGGCCATAGACGGAGGGTTAACATATATATTACAAGATAACTGCCCTGTTCATACTGTCAGGATCATCAGACGGTGGTTTCAGGAATAACGAGATGTCGAGCTGCTGAACTGGTCCACCAAAGGGTATGACCTAAACCCCATTGAAAATGTGTGAGCAAATGTGGTTAACGTTTGGGAGCCTGGGCAGGAGCGGACATCTCGGTATCTGCTGGAACATACCATGGCAGAGTGGGAACTTTCTGCACGAACCCACAAGTCATCTACAATCACGTGGCATCTGTTCGAAATAGGCTACGAGAGGTCATTAATAATAATGGAGGATGGACCAAGTATTGAGTAATTGTGTATTAATGTTATGCTTGTAATGTAGTAAATATATGTTTATTTACTTGAACAATTGTCAGTTCCTTATAATTTTAACATTATGTTTTGTATGTTCTTAAGAAAATCCCTAAATTTACTTGATTCATGTTAATTTTGTAATAAAAAATTTAACCATATTATCTCTCCATGGATAGACCTTTTTCTGGATAATCATTTGTTGATAATGCATGGACTTTAAATAGAAATGTTATTGCCTGGAGGAAAAGTCGATACTACAACTTATCTTACACATTAACTATAACATGGCCACTTCAAAATCCTATGATTGAAAGTTTTTAAAGTATCTCACGTTTGTGAAATAACCTAACTACTGTATTCCCTAAATTTAGAAATAATGCATATCCAACTGTGCAAACTCAATTCCCTCTCATCTTGCTAATTCATGATTTATATATTATAAATAATAAGGATCACCTGAAGCACAGGGCCCCCAGCCTCAATTACCAAATAATATCTTCGTTAAAACTAACGAAAATATCACGACTTAACCTAACCAATCGTTAATGGCGTACAGTTGACCTAACCGGGCATTCAATTTAATTTATTATTATATACTGTAAAGCAAAAAACAAGAATACATGGGGGCCCTGAACTTCAGGTGATCCAATAATAATAATAACTATCTCTATTTTTAATTAAGAGCCCAGTGAAGCCTAAAGTTTAAGGTTCAAATTAAATAAAATAAATAGTCCAAGTTCACAATTATTTATGTTAAAACAAAAACAAAAAATTGTAAAATTGTATTTATTTATTTTATCAATAAAAGTTATTCAATTCAATTCATTTCAAATACTCAAGCAACAGCCTGATGGAAGAGTGATAACACTTAAAAAAAATACAGTTTTTAAAACTATATAAATATTATTTTTCCGAATGAAATATGTTGTAGTATAAATGTCAATCAAAATTTTTGTATTAAAAATTTGAGAATTTATTTCGTGAAGTTTATTAGTTACCACCTAAAACTTATTAACATCGTGTGAGGTTACAGCTGGAAGACTAAGCTAAGGCAACGTTTTAAACAGCTTTATCATAATTCGTTTTATGAAAACTAACTTCTTCCGAACAAAAATAAATCTTAAAGAAGGTGAAATTTCCCTCTAAAGAAGTTTACACAAAGCTTCTGTTTTCCTTCGCAATATCTAAGGTCATGTGACGAAGAGGGATCTACAACTTTACTTCGGATCCGAACCACGGATCGTTATATAATCTGAACGCAGAGGATGGTTTTGCATTCAATGACACTAGTAGTATGGTATAAAAAATGCCGAGGGGGTGGGATTACGCATGAATGGGAAGGGTTTGGGGTTGAAGGGGAGGGGGTTATGAACGAAGGGGAGTCGGGGTTAGACCCTCCAAAGGGGAATGTGGGGTAACCTAACCTAAAATGTAAGTATTTGTATGTTTGTGTGTTTGCGTGCAAGTTTAATTTTCAGTGTGTATATATATATATATATCTGCAACGTGTATGTTTGTTTGTGTATGTATTTAGAGGTTAATAAAACAAGTATTTATTAGAGCATGGGAGGAGAGAGCTTTGGGTCAGTCAGTTGGCTTAGATACCCAGCCAGTCGTGTTAGTTTAGACTTTATATATATACTGTATATATATATATATATATATATATATAACATACAGGGCTTCCCAAAAAAATGTATACACACTTTAACAGCTGATAGCTCAATTGATGTTTCTTTCTTTCCAAGTTAAACCCATTAGAATTAATAATGGCAGTCACACTAAGCTTTGAACAAAGGAAATTCATTCTAAAATGCTACTGGAAGTGTGAAACGCAGTTGAAGTGCAAAGACAGTTTAGGAGGGAGTTTCAAACAGATCCACCAACGCGACTTACCATCACTCGAATTAGAGATAAGTTTGAAGCCGATGGAACTGTTCAGAATGTCCACAAGAAGCGTTCCGGAAGACCACGGACATCGACAAGCCCCACAAAGCAAGAAAGAGTACTGGAAACGTATCACCAAAGTCCAAGAAATCTGTGCGGCAAGCGAGTCGTGAGGTAGGAATTTCAGAACCGTCTGTCCAACGCATTTTGAAGCGCTGTCAATGGAAAAGTTACATTCCAAGATTAGTCCATGCTATTAATGAAGAGGATCCGGACCGAAGAGTGGAGTATTGCGAGTGGTACTTGGCACGATGTGGATGTGGATTGGACGAAGGGGTTTCGTAGAATACCCTCCGCGTTCACCAGACCTCACACCACTAGACTTTTTTATGGGGATACTTAAAAGACAAAGTCTACGCTATAAAACCTGCAACAGTCGCTGAATTAAGAGCAGCCATTGAACGAGAATGCACACAAATACCAAACGAAATGTTTCGTGATGTTTGCGATTCCATTGCTTCGCGTTATCAGCAGTGCCTGGACCAGAACGGACGTCAGTTTGAAAACAGGCGTTGACAAAACAATTAAATAATGTCTGTAGATTCTATTACATTTTGAAAATGAAATGTATTTTAATAAACACTGCCTTTATAAGTATTAAGTGTGTATACATTTTTTTGGGACGCCCTGTTTTATATATATATATATATATATATATATATATATTATATATTGTGTAACTGGAGCGTCACCTCCTCTCACAACAAGTTCGTGAAGTAAAATTCCGGCTCCCCCCTCCTCCTGACAGCCAGTTGGGATAGTCAGTCGTACTGTCTTAGGTCCTCAGCCGTATCATATATACCGTATATCGCGGCGTACAAGGCGACTGGGCGTATAAGACGACCCCCCAAATTTTCAAGTTAAAATGTAGGTTTTGGGCTATACTCGCCATATAAGACGACCCCCCTAATCGTGCACTTGATTCGGGGAACCAAATGAGCCAGTGAGGAATTACTGCTCCAATAGTCCTTTCGTTCACTAGGCCTACCACTAGGCACTGACCAGCGGAGCAGTGCTGGTAAGCAACACAGTCTACCTAAGCTAATGGAAAGTGCAAAAAATATATACTTATTTAGTGTGATTGGCTAGGTTGACATTTGCATTTTATTGTCGTCATGCAATCATACCACATATTATTTAAGGTTAGACAACTTTCATTACACTGCACTTTTATTATTTTATTATAATAATGTGAATTAAGTTGAGTTTCAGTAGAAAATATTTGTGGCAGGAGTTACCGAGGCGGGGGTTATCCTACCGTACACACTCCATCAACCATCACCCATGTTAACAACTTACCGTACACCACAGGATTTAAGGTTCACATTTTATACCTAGTGTATAAGACGACCCCTAGTTTGGGGGGATTTTTTTTAAGCTTCAAATTTCGTGTTATACGCCAGCATATACGGTATATATATATATACACATACACAACACACACACACACACACACACACACACAACCGATTTAAATATACACCGTGTAAAAGGATAAATTAAATAGATCTATATATTCCGTTTATTTTACAGGGAAATATATACACGGAAAATATGTGTATATATATATATATATATATATACACACAGGGTGGCGCAAAAGTCGCACATCATAGGAATTTTCAGTGTTGATTATACTATATTATTTTTTTCTTTTAGGTAGGGGATGGCTGCGAAATTAGCAATAGACGAGAGAGTGAGCTTGGTTTTAATGTAGAGAATACCAAGTACAACAAATCGATGAATCGGTACACAATTTAAATTCTGTACCGATTCATCGATTTGTAGTGTACGCGAACTCGAGAACTGTATCGAAATAACGCATACCAGCAATACGTGTCTCTAATAATTATATCTTGGGTAGATTCGTCGCCTTGGGGATTTCGTCGCCTGGGCGAAACTATCCAATTAACGATCGGGACGAAACTACCCGAGATTCAGGGACGCCTGGGAGATTTCGGGTAGTTTCGTCGCCATTCTTTTATATATGTGTTTAAATAATGTAATGAATTCTTGAAATAGATTTGATTCCGCAAATGACAAATTGTTTATAAAAAGTAAGGAGTTTGGTAAAATTGTAGTTTAGCACCCAACTGGTGACCCCATTTTTTATTTTTTATTATTTTTTCTTTCTGGTTGTCTTGTCTACTGTTTCCAAATATGGAATCCAAATTTGTCGCAAATAAATAATAAAAAAGTTACAGCTATTTAAAGTTTACCTAATCACTAGTTGGGTGCTAAACTTCAATTTAACTGGATATGTTGTTGCTGTGCGCCCCCGTTTGAATGCCCGGGTAGGTTAATTGAATGCCCTGTTA
This sequence comes from Bathynomus jamesi, assembly GCA_023014485.1. Classification (NCBI taxonomy): domain Eukaryota; kingdom Metazoa; phylum Arthropoda; class Malacostraca; order Isopoda; family Cirolanidae; genus Bathynomus; species Bathynomus jamesi. The sequence continues at coordinate 249,914 of JAJOZX010001496.1, forward strand.
GGTCAACTGTACACGCTTGACGACGATTGGTTACGTTAAGTCGTGATATTTTCGTTAAAACTAACGAAAATATCACGACTTAACTGACCAATCCCTCAGGCGTCCCTGAATCTCGGATAGTTTCGTCCTGATCGTCAATTAGGTAGTTTCGTCCTAGCGACGAAATCCCCCAGGCGACGAATCTACCATAAACCCCTCTAATATAGGCTTTAGTTTACGAAAACCGGTGATTTCAAATAATCTATCGAGAATGAAACGATTTCGGGAAGGGTCGAGCTCCCTATTGCGACCGCTATTCTTCCACTTCAACCGTATATCGAAGCAGGACAGGTTAGTAACACTGTTTACACACATTGTACAGTGCTTACAAGAAGTCTCACGCTTCTGTCTCGTCCCAAGCTAGTCTGTTAGGTATAAAATGGGCGGTCCTTATGGCAGCGGAGGTGTGTTCGGATTGGTGCACATAACTGCTCTAACACAATCAATGACGTCCATTATTACGTCACTTCTGCTACATTTTAGTGTTTAAAATACAAATGATTAAGAAGCAGAATGGAGCAAGTTTCGGGATGTTGGGATGGTTATGGAGCAATTCTAGTCATCATAATATTAGCTGGGCATTACATTATACCGTCTCAATATATACTGTAGACTATAGAGAACGACTAATTCGGCAAATATCCCAAATCATGGCATGATACCTAAGTTATTTTGACGCAGGTCTAAATTATTTGCTCAAATGTAATTATTGATATTAAGTAATTGTTGGGAATTGTTGTCAGTATTGTTGTTTGTGATATATATCCTACGTGAAGAATCTAATGACCAAATTCCTCAGTGAACCTCTCACGCGCTCGCATTTCGAGGAAGTCACGGTCGTCTCAATAATAGATAGTTAATCCATTGTTTTAAGTGGTAACCTATTAAACGAACTATGTTAAACCTATTCCATCTTATGAAAGTCATTAGTATAAAGTAAGACTGGTGGCCGCCGGTAGGGTGGATCGATTTTACATTTTTTCGATTTCCATATTCTAATAGAGACAGACACTTGCGCATGCATGAGAAAATAGCCTCTGCAAAATCTTAGCTTAATAGGTAATCATCTTCTGCCCCCGGCAGAGCGATGAATATCATATTTTAGTAGTCTGAAACGTATTTTTCTTATAATTTTTAAAATATTTCAATATGCATCAAAATTATTCCTAATAACTATAAAGTCGATGAAAAAGACCTCATATGATCGTTTTTCCAAGCGCGTTGTCCTACGTTAATATCTTTTGCCCCCGGCAACAACGTCAAATGTTGAAAAAATAGGTAATTTATATACATATTTTCAGATCGGCTCTTTGTCTTAAATAATGCATTTATATATTTCCCATAGCATATATATCGTTGCTTAGGCATGAAATAACACACACGCAAAATTTTATGACTAGAGTAATATCTTCTGTCCCCGAGAAAAGTCTAAATGTGGATTATAATTACGTTAATGCGATGTTATAAGTACGATAAGTACTAAGTACAGCTCCTCGCTTGCTAATTTTATAAAATTAGCAACCCAGAACTCACCACGAGGAGGTGGCTGTACGACGAGTTCCACCCTATCCAGCCCCAACCACCCTTCCTTTGGCTGTATGTCGATTTACATACGGTAATCTTTCTTACAATCAAATCGTGGAATTTTTGTTCGGGAGTGAAGACGGGAGCGGATGAATCCGTCCCTCTCTTCTATTCCACTTACACTGGCAGAGGCTTCGGTTACTAATTTGATGAGTCTCTCGACCACTTGAGTATGACAAGGGAATAGTGGGATCAGTCCATCAGGCTGGTCTCCCGTCTCAACAAACTCTTTTATTCGGGTATCAGGTATTGTTTTTGTAACGGGGGGTTCGGTCACCTCAGCCGTTTGCCAGTTGATCATTTCGTAATAGTTTTGACTATCGTAGAGCAGCTCAGGCATGGCGAAGGCTCGAATTTCCCCCGCTGGTGATTGTTTTGATCGTGCTTTTAATATTCTTCTCCATCCCAATTCTCTTATGTGTTGCTCATTGGCATGTAGCATGGAGATCAAAATATTTTCTGGGTGAGCAAAGAAAGAATTTCTACGGAGGACTTTCTTGGCGATTGTCTTAGATCTTGAGGCATGGTCTGAGAGAGACGCATCATTTCGAAAAAATGTTTTGCGCCCTCAGTGAAACTGGAGTTTTTCTTTATCTTAAACCAAATTGGTGCGTAAACTGTCATAATGAATCGCACAATTTCGTTGAAGGTGCTGGAGGGTTCACTGGTTGAAACAAAGAGGCGCAGAAATCTATTTGCTGTTGTCAGCCACCTGGAATGCGCCATCTTACCTGGATTTCGAGCCGCGAGAGCTGAAGAGCAGCTACCGCTCGACACTGCTCTGTAGATGCCTAACAAATATTTTTGGTCAGTGCTCAACTCGGCATCATCTATGTCAATGTCGGGAGATGGAATGGCATCGAATTCTGTAATTGGAAGTTTTTCGCAGTCGTTCAGTTGTTTTCCAACTGGTCCAGTAAAGCCCATTGGCCCAGTTGTTTTGCCGTCCAAGTCTTGAATGAGGTGTCGCAGTGATAATTCATTACCGTGTAATAGGCATATGATCTACTGAACTGGCCTTTGTAGTTTCATTTCAATCATACGAATGGCTCCACCCTTTCGACCCGTCTTCACTGAATACCATCACAGCCGATAGCCACAATGTCGTCCGTGCTAATATTGTTAGTCTCTAGAAAGTTGATGATACCTGATGTTATTGCAGTGGCAGAACCTGATGCAGGAGTGAAATGCCCCATGTGTGTGTTATTTCATGCCTAAGCAACGATATAATTGCTATGGGAAATATATAAATGCATTATTTAAGACAAAGAGCCGATCTGAAAATATGTATATAAATTACCTATTTTTTCAACATTTGACGTTGTTGCCGGGGGCAAAAGATATTAACGTAGGACAACGCGCTTGGAAAAACGATCATATGAGGTCTTTTTCATCGACTTTATAGTTATTAGGAATAATTTTGATGCATATTGAAATATTTTAAAAATTATAAGAAAAATACGTTTTTGACTACTAAAATATGATTTTCATCGCTCTGCCGGGGGCAGAAGATGATTACGTATTAAGCTAAGATTTTGCAGAGGCTATTTTCTCATGCATGCGCAAGTTTTTGTCTCTATTAGAATATGGAAGTCGAAAGAAATGTAAAATCGATCCACCCTACCGGCTGAGGCTGAGTGGTGAGCCGTGAATCAGAGAAATTTGCTTTTGATTTGTTCATCGTAATTATTATGTAATATAGTATACTGTATCTAGTAGTATATAAGAGTTTATTGGTAGCATATCATATGACAATTCCCATAAACATGTGATGACCTCGATGTTGCCAGTTTTTATTTTTTTCCTGAAACTATTACCTTCTCATAGTTTGTTTCAACAATGCATATATTATCATCTCCACGAGCGTAGACATTGCAAGAAAAGATTCTAACTAAGGATAAGTAAAGTTCTTTCCTGGTCACAATATATACTTTTATAGATGTCAAACATAAAAATATAATAAAATTCCATATTAACATAAATATATATTCGATACACATTTACGTCATGGCTTTAACATCAGTATTTCGTATAGCTTCCTCCAGCATCAATAATTTCTTGCAATCGTTGCGGCATAGAAGAGGCCAGATGTAGGGAATGTTTGGTGTTCGGCGTAAGCTCTCCCAACTATTCCTCGTGTGAGCTAAAAGTGCTTCAAATGTTCTTTCATTGCGTTGCTCCCATTCGTTAATCATTATTGCCCAAAGGTTTTCAATCGGATTCAAATCAGGAGAACGTGGTGGCAGAATTAGATTAATAATCTCTGGGTGATCTTCGTACCACGCTCTCACAACGTTACTCCTATGAATGGGACTGTTATCTTCCATTAAGTAAAATGGTTCCGGTGCTGGAACCAGATACGCACGAACACTGGGTAGCAGCACCTCTTCCAGTATCTGGCAATATTGCTGTCCAGTAAAGCGTCCATCTACTTGAGTCAATTCTCCGACACCATAGCCAGACATCCAGCCCCACACACCGAGATTGATGTGACCACTACGTTTGCTCAGGAAAACACTTCCTTCTTTATAGCTTTTTCCGCGCTGCCTCCAACAATTCAGGGAACTATGACTATCTGTTGAAAATGTTTTTTCGTCACAGTACACAACTTTTCTCCAGAATTCTTCCTCCTGCGGCAAGTATTGCAAGGCAAATCCCATCCGCGCCTCTTTATGCTCAATCGTCAATGCAGGTTTTATAGCTGGACGGCGAGAAAAATACCCTGCCTCGTGAAGTCTGTTGTTCACTGTATTTGTGCTACAACGAAGGTTCAGGCGTCTGTAAATATGCGTCGCTGGAACAAACGGATGCTCTCTGGCATGATTAACAATCGCAGCATCTTCCTCTTGAGATGTTGAACGCGGAGGACCAGACCTCGGCAAAGTAGCAATTGAGTTTTCTGCTTCATACCGATGAATCCACCATTCCACAGTGCTTCGATGAACGTCTAGTCGTCTTGATATTTCTCTTATTGGCACACCATATTCATGCAATGTCACCATTGCTCCCCTCATTGCCTGGGTCGTCTCGTGGTGCACAGACGGCCTTTCCATCTTCGTGTAAATGGCTTATGTGACGCGTGCTGGGACGATAAAGGAAATGAGGATACCATGCACCCCTTCTGAAATTGATTTCGGTTGTGAAGGGTACCAACCCTTCGAATGGTAATAATAATCAGCCAATTTCCTATTTTGTTGAACATATGCATAAAAAATTCGTCTTAAAAGCCAAGGATCCAAAGATTGTCAGCAACAGTTTATATCCCAACTGAATATAGTCAGCCATCAACAGTATAATCATATTTTATTTCCGTAACTACTCATGACTACTCTGTCATAGTAAATAACCTTATTATGACTTAGGTAGTAGTGGTAATTCTGAGTGGCGGCCTCTAGCCACATACATTAAACCTATCAGTGCGTCTAAGACCAGGCTCTTCTGTTTCTGTCAATTCATTGTTAGTTTAAGGTATTTTGCTCTTTGTCTTTCTAGGTCTAGGGCATTAAAATAAATATTTGAGTTTGTGTTTAGCATTTCCTCCTCCCTTCGTAATTCCCCACCCAACCTCGTTTCCTTCGACATAGCAACGCTTACCTCCATCCTCATTCCACTTCCTTCATTAAACCTATTATCGCTTTTACTGTCCCTTCCTTCCATCCTTCAATGCCAGCGTTCTTAAACCTAGCACATAAATTATATAATATGGAATCTAACACCTTAGATCTCTACGCATTCATGTTACTTGAAGACGCCTGTGTCTTATGGGAATCTAAGTGTTGAGAGTGGGCTTGAGGGGTAGTCTATAGATTATTACAGATGACCTTGAACCTCCAACTATTTAAAAATGATTATTTATTACGCACATCATATGGCATAATACACACATGAATTTAAGTATCTCTTACACTATAGGAATGAAATTGAATCCTACCAGAGTTAAAAAGTCGCAAAATATGATAGATTAGTTTGGAGAGAGACAGAGAGACAGACAGAGACAGAGAGAGACAGAGACAGAGACAGAGAGACAGAGACAGAGACAGAGAGACAGAGAGAGACAGAGACAGAGAGAGACAGAGAGAGAGACAGAGAGAGAGCTTTTAAATGGTTTGTGGGTAAGGGCTTCATGTATGTTATTTTAGTCCAGGGTAGTTTATGTGGAGGTGTTAACGTAACTTGCACTTGGGACTGTTAATTGTAAGACAACTACCATAGCGGGACTGAGACACGTTATCCCCTGCATACTCTATATATATCTACATACAGTATGTCTCTATATATAAATAGATAGAGTGATCAACACAATGATAATGTGGACGTCATTGATGGGGTTAGAGCAATTATGTGCACCAATCCGAACACACCTCCGCTGCCATAAGGACCGCCCATTTTATACCTAACAGACTAGCTTGGGACGAGACAGAGGCGCGAGACTTCTTGTAAGCACTGTACAAATAACGGCGTATGAGGGTGCATCACTAATCTGCTCTATTTTTGTACTCACTCCTGCAGGTATTTCATAACCGTCCTCAGACCACTTCTCAATCAACATAAAGATTTTAGACATTTCTTCAACATTTAAATAAAAACCAATGCGTTTACCAGAGTATGTATATATTAGCTATATATATATATATATATATATCGAAACATTTCATAATTCTTTATTGCTGGATAGATTCAAATCTTCTACGTTGTTTTTAAATGTTTTTGTAACAATACGCTGTATTAGAATTCGAATCCTCAAGGCCGTGTTTAATTCGTGAATTGCACTTAAGAAAATTTAATTTAATATGCCCCAGAAGCTGGTTTAAAATTAATATAAATTAATGCAGTAAGTCATGTTAAATCCAATTATTGAATTGTAGAAAGTGCAATTATATGAGTTATGCCATAAATTCCATTTTTATATAAATACGTTTAGAAAACGATATTTATTGGGGTAAGCCAGCTGAAACTTAAAATCTAGTTATATCAATGTTTTTTGCATCAAAGTTTAAGATGCTTCGAAGAGTCTATACCTTTTAAAATAATTTTGCCTCATTATTTCAAGATATCTTCAACAGTAACATTTAATATGATCGTGAATGCTGGTTTTAATTATATTAAAAAATAATGCAGCAGTGTCGCGGCAGGGCTGCAAGTAAATGAGGAAAAATGAATAAGTTACCCCGAGACAAAATCTATTTTGTTTTTAAAATCATATTAATATTTTTTGTAATAAAGCTTAAAGATATATTGGTGTCTTAAAGATAAATTTATATTGAAACAAAATAATTGGCCAAAAGAGGAAAAATGAATAAGTTACCCCAAAATAGACTATGTTGTTTTAAAAATCATATTAATATTTTTTAATAAGGTTTAAAGATATATTGGGGTCTTAAAGATAAATTTATATTGAAACACAATAATTGGATAAAAGAGGAAAAATTAATAAGATACCCCTAATTTAATTTCTATTTTGTTTTAAAAGTCATATTAATGCTTTTTATGTTATACTTTAAGGATAAAATTGTGTCTTAAAAATAAATTTATATTGAAACACATCAATTGGATAAAAGAGGAAAAATTAATAAGTTACCCCTAATTTAATTTCTATTTTGTTTTAAAAATCATATTAATGCTTTTCATATTATAGTTTAAGGATAAAATTGCGTATTATGATGAAAATTTGTTTTTGTATTGAACTTAGTTTATCTTATTCGATTTTTTGTTTAAAAGATCGCCCACCAAATATCAAATTAACCTCGTTTCACCACGAGAAGCTCAATAGAAAAACTATTGGTGTTGCGTTTCTGACTTGGCCCAATGAACGTATTTGTTTATGTTTAATAGCTTTGTTTATTGGGTCGTTTTTAGACCTTGTCGGTCTACCAGGAGTTGGTAAGTAAAGCGGTGGTGATGAGACTGTGGAGGTGGTTGGAGGGTTGTTCATGGTGGTTGTGTAATACTCTTTCACCAATAGCCATCTAAGTTTGGACGCTTGGTTGTAGCTCTCATATCGGTTACGTGGTGTTGATGGGATGAGCTCCTAAATGTCGTAGCCCTCATCTCACCATGTGCTGTTGATGGGATGAGCTCCTAAAAGTCTATACTTAGACGATTGTTGGTGATGTGATGCATTTTTTATGTGGTGGTTGTGCTCGTATATATTTTGCTATTGGGGCTTTGCATGCATCAACTAGTTTATTTATATATATATGTGTATATATATATATATATATATGTGTGTGTGTGTGTGTGTGTGTGTGTGTGATAATAAGGGCTTTATGGGCGTACAGTCGGTGACAGTCGGTGAGTATACGTGCGTTTGTGTGCGCTTTTAATTCGTTCGAAGATTATTAATATATACAGGGTGTCCAAAAAAAAACTATATACCCTTTATAGCATCATATATTTTATAATTTAAAAAAAAAACAATATATTGTTATAGCAATTGCCAATGAAAGGTAAATTAGTAATCTAAGTGATCAAAATGTTATAGCGAGTTGTTTGCATATAAAATTTAATTAACTACGCCAAGTGCTCAAAATGTTCTCCGGCGGCATGAATGCACTTTTGAATGCGTCGACTAAATGATTCGCAGACATGGACTAATGTGGATGCTGTGATGGTTCCGCACTTTTCCCTAATTGCATCCTTAAGGCGTTCGAGTGTTGCGGGTCTTGTACCATAAACTGCATCCTTCAGGTAGCCCCACAAGTAAAAATGAAGTGGAGTCAAGTCCGGTGAACGTGGAGGATACTCAACGCTTCCTCTTCGTCCTATCTAACGGTTAGGCAACGTTTCATCGAGGTACCTTCTGACATCACAATGATAATGAGGGGGGGGCTCCATCTTGTTGAAAGTAAAAGTCGTCGTTTCGAAACAACTTCCGAACTGCAGGTATAATTTCTGTCCGCAGCATGTCGAGATATGCGGCACCGGTAACTGTCCCATTAAAGAAAAATGGTCCAACCAAACCCCTGGATGATAAACCACACCATGCTGTTAATCCTGGTAAATTAACATGCTTATCCACATAAACGTGTGGATTATTAAGTGACCAGTACCTGCAGTTGTGTCGATTTACTGTGCCATTCAGCTTGAAGGTAGCTTCATCCGACCACACGATTTTGTTGGCAAACTGTACGTCTTCGGCTTCCATTGACTGAAACCACTCACAAAATTCGAGTCTGCGATCAGGGTCATCTTCAGTCATGGTGTGTAACAGACTTGGAATGTAGCTTTTCCATTTTGCCGACTTTAAAATCCGGTGAACACCTGATTTGCTGATTCCGGTCTCACGGGCGCATTGCCTAAATGATTTCTGTGGTGATCGATTAAATTTTTGCAACACTAAAACGGAGTTTTCATCACTCGCACTTGATTTGCGTCGTCCAGATCTTCGCTTGTGCATATCTTGAGCAGATCCCTCTGCCTCAAACTTGTCACGGATGCTTGTAATGGCGAGACGTGTCGGTGGCTTTGTACCAAATTCCCGGATCCATTGCCGCTGGACTTCGGACACATTCTCAAATTTCCAATACCATTTCAGAACACTTTTTCGTTGCTCCAGTGTCAAACGTTTACGCAACATGGGTTCTTTTGCTGAACTGAATAAAGTTGAATGCTGTGGAGTTTGTATCGTGGAATGAGTGCGTAGGCTAAGTCCGAAGCAAGCTAGTGAGTGACTAGACTACGTTAGGTCCATAGGCTTCGCCATTACAAGGCCTTTGATAAAACAAGGCCAGGCTTAGTCGACGCATTCAAAAGTGCATTCATGCCGCCGGAGAACATTTTGAGCACTTGGCGTAGTTAATTAAATTTTATATGCAAACAACTCGCTATAACATTTTGATCACTTAGATTACTAATTTACCTTTCATTGGCAATTGCTATAGGAATATATTGTTGTTGTTTTTTTAATTATAAAATATATGATGCTATAAAGAGTATATAGTTTTTTTTGGGACACCCTGTACAAGCCATTTATCCCTTCTAAGAGGCCTTCTAAGCCAACTGGCGGATTAAGCCAGAATATATGCTTTAATTAAATAAATAGCGCAATCTGGCAACTCAGCCAAATAAGCCAAATGGCTGATTAAGCCAGCTGGCTGATTAGGAACATATTAAGACAACGGCCGCTCGGCTGAAGTCTTAATATGCGTTTGGCTCCTGCCAGGCGAACACCTCTCTTCCTCTCTCTCCTTCTCCTCTCTTTCTCTTGGGGGATAACTCCGCCTCCAAGTTGCATAAACCTTGTTGCTCTTGCAGCATTCCCCCTCCCCCTTTGTTGCATTACATCGCAACATTCCCCCTTTTGTTGCATAACTCATGCAACATTGATCACCATTTTCAATTGCATTGCACGCTCTCCGTTTGCAGCCATACTACTCGAGACTTACTCTACATTCAGGTGTTTTGATGGCATAAATCTTTATTAACGTATAATATTCTTTTTAATAATTTACACTATTAGGAAAATTAATTACGTACAACAATATATTCAGAAGAAAAAATTAGAGGCATAATAAATGTGCTAAAATTCAATTCACTTTCTCATTGTTCCTTATCTCATCAAACGGGAAAAAATGTTCAATATCATTAGGAAATTTTATTTCATATGTTTCTTACTCATTCCACTGGGCCTTCCATTCAAACTTGGCAGTTTTCGCCTTGATTCTAATGAGTTTAAGGTAAACTTTTGACAGTTGTCATATCCTATTCTTTCCTGACATGCCTTTGTTACTAGGTTCACTGCCCTTTTCACACTTTGACTGTGGCATTGAAAAGAAGCTATCTCCAGTGGTTTACATCGAGCCTGTAGTAGCTCACCGTCGCTAAAATTGTTTAGCAGCGGTGGAGGAGTAATAATCTCCTTTTGCCAATGAATCATCTCGGTGTAGTCAGTAGATTGGAAATTGAGGGTTCGAGGCAACTCAAAGCTTCTGGTACCTGAAAATCCTGTTCTTGAAAGGATGATTTTCTGAATAGCTTGCGCCCTAATTTCTAGTCTCTTGTCAGTTACCATTGATATGAATATATTTTCTGAGTGGGCAAAGTAGGCATTATTCTTTAATACGGGTTCTGTGATTGATCTATGTTGTTCATCTAAATTTCGAAGCAAGCACATTAAATGTCAAAAGTTACATGCACCATCAGTTGCATTAGGATGAGATTTTATCCAAAACCACCCTGGAGCATAGCACTGCATAATAATCTTGACAATATCTTGGAGGTTTTTATCGGGATTTGGCGTTGAGATATAAGCGAACGACCCTCTTGGCTAGAGTTAGCCAGCGAGCATGGTCTGAAGGGTACCTGAGGATCGAGTGGACAGATCTTGAGAAGTGTCTCCAGTTTGCACTGCCAGACGAATATCAGAGATATCTTTGATCACTGCTTAGCTCCTTCACAACAGTTGCTTGAATTTCTTTAATATTTCCCTTTACGCGAGAATATATGACTACCTCCAATTTTGATAAATCTGTTTTCAGTTTATTCCCAATTGAACCCACAAAAGTATTTGGACCTGTTGTTTTACCATCAATGGCTTTCTAGACGTGCATAAAAGGTAGCTCATTCAAATGCAAGAGGCACACCAACCACTGCACTGGTCTGATAAGATGAATTTCAACCAGTTTTATGGCTCCACCAATTTTTCCTGTATTTACAAGAGTACCATCACACAGTAAAGCTTTGATAGTATCTGTGCTGTTCGAGTCTGTAATAATAGTTATCAACTCTTCTGCTATGCAGCGAGCAGTTCCATTATCTGGTGTGACATGGTCTATATAGATGCTTCCAGGTTCTTTCACAATAACATAGTGTTCTTCCTTTTCCTTTCCACTTTTAGTTAATGTGTTATCTTTTCTTCCATCAAATCCAAGGCACTCCATCTTCAGATTTTCGGATTTAGGCCTAAAAGTATTTGTTTCACCATTGCCATTTCTTTCTCTTTCTAATTTATTTCTGTCAAGCATGTTGGTGTGGTTAAGGATCCCCATATCTTTTAAAGTTGCATTGACTATTGCAGCTGCAGCTCTACAACTTACACGATAACGATCTGCTGTTAATGCTAGATTTTTATAGGAGTGCCTGTTCTGAATATTCTCAGTCAATTCTAAATCGGCTTCATAATCTACATCCTGACTCTCTGAATCTACATCCATGTCTTCGGTATTTTCTATAAATTCCGATGGGAAAACAATGGTGGCTTCAGTCATTTCTTCTTGTGCTTTTAGTTGACGGTTTTGTGCTTCTTGGGCTCTCTCTTCTTTGTTGAACTAGCTATGCGATCAATTGGTCCTAACTGATTTTTTCTTTGTTTTTTACCCACAAAATACTCCCATTCTGCCATTGGTATTTTATCTTTACACCTGCAACATTTCCTATCAATTCCCTTATCATAGCATTCACAAGAACATATATCAAACATTTCATCATAGTGAGCTACTTTTAAGGCAAAACTTTCATTTCTTCGATGTAACGGCATCTTCTTCAATTTTGAGGCTTCTTCTATTAGTCGACTGACACCTTTGGTGTTAATCGTAGGAAAAGAAAATTTCATCCAAATGTCTTCAATATCTTTTACGACAACCCTGTAACAATCATTAGCAGTTGCTGATCCTTTTGATTTAGCTTCTTCAAGACGGCGCACAAAAAGGTAGTGTCTCACAACATCTGCTTTTAAAGGAGTCATGGCTGCTGGGAATTCCGTAGGATATTCAAAGGCTGCATTTGAGGACTTGCTTCTAGTAGTCATAGTTTATATTCAGAAGTAAAATCAAATTATATGTAATTTATAATTTATGATAATTCAAATTATTTCTATTTATCTGAAACATAAAAATATCAATCATTAAAAAACAATTTATCATGTAACATATAACAACATTAAACATATGCAAATATGAAGGTAAAAAAGGGAGGAGTGGCATGTGACAGGGGTAGTAGGGTAGCACATGCTTGATTTTTTAATATTTTGTTAAAATGATAAAAAAAACTCACATCGTGTACTTTTTAAGAAATAACATTTTTTCCCATTTAAATATATGCAAATATGAGGGTAAAAAAGTGAGGGGGGTATGTGCTAGGGGTAGCAGGGGTAGCACATGCTTGATATTTTAATATTTTGTTAATATGATAAAATGAAACTTCTCACATAGTGTACTTTTTAAGAAATAAAAAAATTCCCATTTTCGACCGGGCCTAATGGCTAGGGAAGCCTTCATTATGCTCTAAGAAGTTTTAGCGAATGGTTCTTCCTCTCTCTCTCTCCTCTCATGCCCTAATAAATACTTGTTTTATTACCCTTTAAATACGTACACACAAACGTACTTACACTTATACACATACTGTATATACACCACAAATTAAACTTACATGCGAACACACAAACATAAAAATACTCACATGTTAGGTTAGGTTACCCCACACTCCCCCTTGCAGGGTATAACCCCGATTCCTCTTAATGCACAACCCCCTCCCCCTTCAATCCGAAACCCCTCCCCTTCATGCATAAACCCACCCCCTCTTCCCCCATTGCACTGGCACTCTTGCATGGTCCTCACTGGCACTCTTATTCATATTGCATTCAATTGATTTGCACTGGGCATTTTTGTACCATATTACTTCACTAACTTGGCTGATCGACGGAAAACGGTGTTATGACATTAGCCATGACGTAGCCCCTGCTTTCAGTGAATGATGAGTTACTTGTTATAACTAATATTCCTTCCTTGAGGGGGCAGAGACACCCAAAGAGTAATTCAAACTACCATAAGTTATTTGTTACGCCTCGACATGCATAATTTTTTAAAAATTAGCTATTTTCGTTTACAGTGAATTATTTCAAAATAATTAAGTCAATTCAGATGAGAAATTACACTATCTGTCGAGTTTTATACCATGTTGCTGTTAATTGCATGATTTAGCATCCACACTAACAACCATGCAACTTGCAGCCTACAGTTCACGCGGAATTTGAACTATTGTTGGAATTGCAAAATTGGGGTTCATTAATAGACACGAAATAATAAAATCTATAATACTTAAGTGAAAAACATAAGTTAGGTTTAATAGTTACATTATAAAAAATTTATAGGCCTGAAATAAATCCCAGAAAGGGGCTACGTGATGATTGGCATGTAAACATCTGAACAGGTTCCGTCCTGAAAGTGGCACGTGTTGAGTTGAGCCAATGATGTATAGGAAAATCAGAAGTCTGAAGCGAGAGGTGGAGTTCAGAGCAGAGCTGTGATAGGTCTTAGTCAGAGGACGAAGAGTGGAGCATATTAATTAAACATTCTTGGTGTAACAGGCCAAATTATACCTCTACCCACTTCATACCCCGGGTATAAACTGCCCTAGGCCAGATACCACCCCGGGGGTTAATCTGGCCTAGGCTGTTTTACACGCCCCCAAGCCAGAATACACACTGTTTGGTGTCAGCTACTGAAAGTTTATTTGAAAGGTACTTACTAATATTATACAAATTTTGGTTTAAAAAGAAGATAGGGAGGCATTGTTTGGGAATAGTGGTGGATGAGTGGAACAAGTTTCCAAATAACAGTTAGTGTCAATACTTTAGAAAGTATCAAATTATTAATCCTAGTTAGGTTAACTAAACGCCCAGTCAGGTGAATTGAGTAGGTTAACTGTATACCCTTGACGATTGGTGAGGTTAAGTTGTGATATTTTCCTTGGTCCTGAAGTCACTAAAGAAAATATCACGACTTGGCCAAATCAATTGTCAAGGGTGTACAGTTGACCTAATTGGACATTCAGTTAACCTAACCGGGATTAAATGTTTACATCCTGTTGATAACTAATGCCAAATAGTGGTGACTATGATATATTTCATGAACTTATTTCAGAACATGCTAGTGCTCCAGAATAACATGCAGGCCTTTCTCCGTGGTAGATGTTTTCAGTTTTTGTATATAAGGGGTTCCAAAAAACCTTAGCCCCACACATCTGCAGCTTACATGTTTAATTATATCGAAATAGTTTGTAGTGATTATAAAAATATATAAAATTCTTTATTTATTGCAGGTATTAAAATTACTCTAGCTGATAAAGTGATAATATAATGGCTTCTCAATTAATTGGTGATTCGGAGAGGCAACGTGTGATAGATCTAGACTGACCATACGTACCGTTTTGAACGGGACAGTACCGTTTTTTTTATGTTTCCTGGCCGTCCCGTCATTTTAATAAAAATGTCAATTTTGTCCCTGTTTATGTACTTACTTTTTCATGAATACAGAATATTACATAACCCCCGTCCCTTTTTTGCCATCCCAATGTCCCGTTTTTGTCTCAAGGAAATATGGTCAGCCTAGATAGATCGCATACGAGCAATAACATTTCGGGAAGCTCGTGATGCTGGAGCCACCTTTATAACACGTTCATGGGTTGCCAAAAAGTTGCGAAGAAGTGAGGACTTCGTCAAAAGAAATTGGAATAAAACTTTGAATGAATGTGAAGTGGATACAACCAAATCTGGGCGCCCAAATTTGCCACTCTCTCAGGAAACACAGGACATCATTGAAAGCGGTACGCGTAAGCGGAAAAACAGCTGTGCTAAACTTTCTAGAGAGATCGAAGTGTTGAGAGGAAAGATCGTTCGTGGCGAGATCATTCGACTGTACCGTCATAGGCAAGGTTTAAAGCCTTGGCATGAACTTCCAAAGCAAAGAAAAACTCAACTTAACATCGATGACAGAATGTGGTTTGCTCATTATCTTGAAGATTGGGATGTGGATGATTTCATGCATTTAGCTCTCTCCGATGAACTTTTTGTTTACGTAACACGTCGGTCTAACTACCAAAATGATCGAGTGTGGGCCACAACACCAGATGAAATCGATGACAATGAACTTTATCGCGAATTATTAAAAAGTCCAGATTGTGTTGGTGTGTTTGTTTTGTTCACTGCAAAGAAGCTCATGTGGGTGCTGAAGCCAAATGGTCAGAGTTGGGATGGACAGTATTTTCGTGATATTATTCTATCCCAGCATGTCATTCCTTTTCTAAGAAACCCAAACAATGTTATGGATGTCGATCAGGTCACACTTCTGCACGATAAGGCCCCCTGCTTTAAGGCATTAGCCACTCAACAGTTGTTGCGGAACCATGAGATCGATTTCTTTGGAAATGAAGAATGGCCAGGAAATTCTCCTGACCTGAACGTCTGTGAACACATTGGATCAGTTATAAAGGACAAGGTTGAATGTCTCTTGTTTCAAGAACCTGCAGCAAATCGATTTTCGAAGGATACAATGACGCAAAACATTGAAACTGTTTTAGCAAATTTGTGTAACGATCAAAATCTATTCACGTCACTTTTGGCAAGCTACCCAAAGCGAATTCAGGCTGTCTTGGAAGCCAATGGCGGGAACACCAAGTTTTAATTGTTTCTCATTAAATGCAGGATTAAATTCTCTTTTGTAAGGTATGTTTAATTTTACTGTAACTCTAATGGTTTAGGCCATGGGCGGGGGGACTAAGGTTTATTGGAGCCCTGTACTAATACCTGTAGCAAGTCAATAAAATAATGTTAATAAAGTGATTAAGTTTTCTTCAAATTTTGTGACTCTTTTTTAAAACTGTAAGGGGTGTATTCTGGCCTGGGGGAGTGTAAAACAGCCTAGGCCACAATATACACGAGTATACACTGGCGGTGGTGTAATATGTCCTGCTACACTGGGCGCTGCACTGGAGCTTATAAGAAAGTTTAATAATAACAATATATATATATATATATATATATATATATATATATATTGTTTATAGTTGCTTCATATCTGTGACTTAAGTTGTGTATAAAAAATTTTCACGACGTGATTCATACCCATTTTTTAAATTATAGAACACTCGCATAGAGAGAGACCTTATCATTTCGCAGGGAGGCCTAATATCTAAAGGGTGATTCCGGGCAACCTTCAGCACGGGTGACAAAGAGGACCCATCCATCTGCTGCTTTCTACAGGGTGTCCCGTAAGTCTGGACCCATAGGGAAAAATAATAAACTTACAAAATAGTCCAAAAATTTATTACATAATCTGTTCAAAGTGTCCGCCGTTGTGTCGCACACATAGTTGAAGACGCAATCTCCACTGCGACAGCACTTTCTGAATCACAGTCGCAGAAATTTCTTGACACGCCTCCACAATGCGTGCTTTAAGGTGGAAAATGTTCTGAAGTTTGACCTCGTACACTTTGGCTTTCAAGTGGCCCCACAAATAAAACTCCAGCGGAGTAAGATCATAATAAAAAAATAATAAAAATAATAATAAAAATAATGAAAAAATATATTATAAATAAATTTTTGGACTATTTTGTAATTTTATTATTTTTCCCTATGGGTCCAGACTTACGGGACACCCTGTACATCCAATGTCGCATAACTTCGTTGATCTAGCGGGAAGCGGTATAACGACATGATCACAATATAGTTTTAGTTTTTGTACCATTATAATACTTTAAAAAATGACATTACAAAGGTGTAGTTGTATTTTTACGTGAAAATTGTACTTATTTTCCGAATGCCTTAACTCATTTGCAATGTGAATGTTCTAGAATTGATTTTTTCATATTTAAACCAAATGTTTAATCTGATTGTGTTGCTCACCCGTCTGTATGTAAGTGAAAACAAGGTCCGATTGGTGGCTGCAACATAATATTATCTTGCTGAACAAATATCTCAACAATTCTGTTATACACAGAGAAATTATCTTCTTTTCTTAATTCCCTCAAAAAAGAAGTTTTGAAGACCATATCTTCTACCAAAAGAAGTTGTGTATCACTAAAAGAAGTTATTCTATAATCTGAAAAGAAACTGTGACACAGCAAAGAAGGAAAACATTTCCCAAGAATACACTATAAAAGATGTTATTTCATCTAAATTGAGAATTTTTATTTTGAGTGATTATGAAAAAAATATTAAACGTTCAAATCCATTCATTTGCATTTTTATGAAATATAAAATCACTCTGTTGCCGCTGTTCTCATGCTTAATTAATGATGTCATCATTATTATTATTATTATTATACGGATATATAAAATGTTTGTCCAAGAAACGGATATACTGTACATCAAATGAAAAAGCAGCAAGCAGAGAAAAAAGCATAATTCACCTCTCTCTCTCTCTCTCTCTCTCTGTCACACGCACACACACGTGTGTGTGTGTGTGTGTGTGTGTGTGTGTGTGCATCTCCGCAGAAGCGAGGTACCGACTTTTTAAAATTCTTACATCTAAAAACTAGTTAACTAAACCTAATTTAACCTAACATAACCTTAGTTCCATCTCGATAAGTGTTTCAGACACAAGTGAGAGTTTGAATGGTGTTTTCTCTTAAGTCATTAAATAGTGGAGTACTCACTAATCTAGCCTAACCTAACGTAACCAAGCCTTAACGAGCGTAACCTAACCCAATCACGACCAGCATATATTTTTTCCGACGATAAAAATGTTTCTAGACTTTACTCGTATATAAATTTTTTTTTGAATATTTCAAGGTACCAAAGGTGTTACCTTACAAAAAATTATGCCACTACATCTGTGAATTATTACACACCCAACCTCACTCTTCTACACACACACACACACACACACACACACACACACACACACACACACATTTTCAGCCTTATCATCTTATTTTTTCGTCTCTTCTTGTTTTGCTCACTTACTTGACAGAAAGTACGTGGAGAGTTGCTTGAAAACGAGCAACTCGGTGAATTCTATAACCTGTTATTGATATAGGTGAATATATGTGAATATATATGAAACTGTTTTTAAAAAATTGCTTTACTTAATAATTTGTCACTGGTAACCAAATGCATTTGGTTGCATATCCCCTCGCTTCTAGAATTATTGGTAAAGGCATATTTATCACATGACTACCATGAATAAAATTGATATATTATAACTTTTTGTAATTAACTCTTTAATTCAGAAAGGAGGGGACAAGGATGGATGCCCATAAAAAAGCCCTTCCCCCATAGAGGAAGAAGAGAGCCAAAATCAAGGTCCAGGGTTTAAAAGATGCCTGGACACTCTGCGTTTGAAAGATTGGAAGTCGTAGACAGGGTAAACATGGATTAAGGAAGATTGTTCCAGAGTTGACCGGTTGAATAGATGAAAGACTGAAAATACCGATTAACTCTTGCGTTAGAGAGTTCGGCAGAAAAGAAATGAGAATGTGTAGAAAGTCTGGTGCTGCCTGCTTTCCTTAAAGGAGAATAGTAGCATGGCCGCAAAATGGACGAGCGCAGAGCAATTGCAATGTTGATCAAATAAGTGCCAGTGCAATCCATCCCACCCACCTTGTTGCAAGGTGCCAAACCCCACCCAGTGCCACCCCACTTAACCTCTTTGGGGGATAAGTTGGGACGGCCTCACCACCCAAAGGGGTATACCTAACCTAAGAGAGAGAGGAGGAGAGAGAGGAAGAGACCATCCAGCGTCTACGAGATGCAAAAGCTTAATGAGAGCTCAGGTAGCATCACTTAGCTTAGAACTCGAAATCCGCCAGTTGGCTTAAGCAGCCAGTGCCTCCAGGCATTATCAGCCAGTTGGCACAGTGTGTATATCGTTTGAACAGCCAAAAAGCGCACACAAACTTTCCGACTATATATACGCTCATAGAATCCCTATTATTACATAGACACACACACACACACACACACACACACACACACACACACAAAACGTACATAAACAGATGCATATAAAGCCCAATAGCAAAATATATACGAGCATAACCACCACACCAAAAAAAAACCACCACAGCACCACAACCACCAATCATCTAAGTATAGCTTACCATCACCTAACCAAACCCACCTTATCCACGGCTATTACTTACCAGCTTCTGGTAAACCAACAAGGTCTCTAAATGCGACCCAATTAATAGACAAAGCTATTAATCATAAACAAATACGTTTATGGAACAAAGGGGTAGGCCGACAAGGTCTCTAATTACGACCCAATAGATAGAGCTACTAAGCATAAACAAATACGTTTATGGAGCCAGGAAGTAGACCGACAAGATCTCAAAAAAAGGGCGACGCTATTATTAAGCTTCTCATGGTGGAACAACACGAGGCCAATTTGACATTTGGTAGGCGATCTTTTATATAAAAAATCGAATAACATAAACAAAGTTTAATGCCAAAACAAATTTTCACCATAATGTACAATTTTATCCTAAAACTATAACATAAAAAGCAATAATATGATTTTTAAAGCAAAATAGAAATTAAATTAGGGGTAACTATTTCATTTTTCCTCTTTTGGCCAATTATTTTGTTTCAATACAAATTTATCTTTAATATACATTTTTATCCTTAAACTATAACAAAAAATATTAATATAACTTTATATTAAAAATAGATTGTATTTTGGGGTAACTATTTCATTTCTCGTCTTTCGCTCAAATAGATCCTATTTCGGGGTAACTTACTAATTTTTCCTCTTTTATCCAATTATTTTTTTTTCAATATAAATTTGTCTTAAGACACAAATATATCTTTAAACATTATTACAAAAAAATATTAATATGACTATAATAAAAATAGATTCTATTTCGGGGGGTAACATTCATTTTTCCTCTTTTACGCAACTATTTTGTTTTAATACAAATTTGTCTTTAAGACACCAATATATCTTTAAACCTTATTACAAAAAATATTAATATAACTTTATATTAAAAATAGATTGTATTTCGGGGTAACTATTTCATTTCTCGTCTTTCGCCCAAATAGATCCTATTTCGGGGTAACTTACTAATTTTTCCTCTTTTATCCAATTATTTTTTTTCAATATAAATTTATCTTAAGACACAAATATATCTTTAAACCTTATTACAAAAAAATATTAATATAACTTTATAATAAAAATAGATTCTATTTCGGGGTAACTTATTCATTTTTCCTCTTTTACGCAGCTATTTTGATTCAATACAAATTTATCGTTAAGACACAATTATATCCTTAAACTATAACATAGAAACGTTAATATATTTTTTAAAACAAAATAAACTATAGAATGATAATTTATATTTGGTAAAGACACGCCCTCAGAATTCGGGGCTCGTCCAATTACAACCCAATGGGCGGGGCATGAGAACGAATCCAGGATCTCTGGTTGGCAGAAAGTCTCGCTCTCACAGAGGAAACTTGCGAATCGAATATTGGGGGTGAGGCCAATCGGGGTCACGTATATAAAAGGGAACATTTTCAGATGGATCCACAACAGTGATTTTATCAACAAGTAACTACACATTCTCTCATCATGGACACTTCCAGTCAGGCACATCAGCTTTATTGCTCCCCACACGTGTTTGAAGTCAACGACCTCTCTGCACGGGCTAAGCTCCATCTTTTCGCAGCGGCCGACCGGAATGATCTTCTCTCCACACAAAACGTTAATGATATCTGCAGTGATCCTCCGTTTGAACCAGCAGAAGACTCTACCCTCGACATGTGAGTAATTATGTAATAATTTAGTTTGTGATTCATTCTCGGGCTATATACATCGTATCATTCAGTGCTTAACCCTTGCAAGTGTTAGTTAATTTATGAAAAGCCATAATAAACGAAGTGAAAGGATATCTGCAAAGGGTTCGAGACCCGGAGTTAATAGACGATGCGTAGTACACCCAGCTAATCTTCCTTTGAGCCGTTAGACTAGTTGCTTTGTGCTTATTATTTGATCCGGGTACCCTATCCTGCATTTTCTCTTATTGTAACTCCTTGTAACCCTCTCTTCCTATATATATATATATATATTTGTTTATGGAAGTATAGGTTAACAACCCGGTTAGGTCAGCTGCTTGCTGTTTATTATTTGATCCGGGCGCCCTAATCGGCATTTTATATTATTGTAACTCCTTGTAACTCTCTCCTTCCATATATACATCGAGGTATCCAGACATATAAATGCATGTTTACTAAAGGATACTGTGCTAGGCTTTCTGTAATTAATGTATTCTATTAAGTATTTAGAGAGTGAATTTTGTTTATCAAATAATAACGTGTTAACATTTATTTAAAATTAGTTTGTGAAATGTTTCATTAAAATAGCATATATCCTCAATTTTATATATATATATATATATATATATATATATATATATATATATGCACTAAAATCACAAAATAACACGTGACCTTTAATAAGCAAATAACCACAGGGAAAAGGAAACACAAAGTCCGAGCGCTTTCGTGATATATTCACATTATCAAGGAGGAACAGATAATGTGAATATATCACGAAAGCGCTCGGACTTTGTGTTTCATTTCCCTGTGGTTGTTTGCTTATATATATGTATATATATATATATATATACAGGGTGTCCCAGAAGTCTCCATACATAGGGAAAATTAGCACTTTTTAGCAAAATGTAACTTTATTTACAAAACATTCTCTACATGATTGCCATTTCTTTGTAAACACACACGGATGCGTCTCTCCCACTCATGGTGAACTCGTGTGAACACATTTGGTGTCTGTTTGGCAACAGTGTCGTATGTGATGTGCTTGCCATGTTTCCTGTTGAAGTTCATTGCAACCTTGCGACAGCTTCCCGATCCAGAGTATCTGAAAAAAAAAAAATATTAGCTATCTATTGAGACTTTTGGGAGACATTTTGCAACAAAGTGCTAATTTTCCCTATGTATGGAGACTTTTGGGACACCCTGTATATATATATATATATATATATATGTATATGGAACAAATGGATTTTAATTAAAAAAGATTCAATGTGGCTGAATCGTTTAATATCTGCCAGGTGCTCGATGCCCACTGATGGTGCTGAGTCACCCAATATGATCATCATTAGAAATATGTATGAGCTGTCAAAATAATTTTCCGTTTACAACCGTATCCTTTCTCCTTATAGGCCCGATGCGGAACTCGATCGTGTTATAGCTACTTTTCGTCACAGCTTTGAAGAAAAGCAAATAGTTGAGGGCGATTTGGAGTTTTTACAGCGCAGTCAACCCAGTGACTTGAATACGGAGGTCGAAGTATTGGCTCACATCTGGTCCAACGATTGCCAGGACGTCGGGGAACTAATGTAAGCTTTTTTTCTTTTGGTTAAGAGCAAGACACAGTGTATTTTGATCAATTTATTAAATGATAGAAATAATGTTTTATAAATTAATACAATTCAGCTTAAATTAGTCACAGAATTAGCATCCATTAAATAAGCTACAGAGCACAAGACTAACATTATTGGGGACATCTTATATTTTACACAACATAGTTACAATTATATATATATATATATATATATATATATATATATATATATATATATTATATATATATATATTAGGTGATTCAAAAATATCGATTGTTAGATTTTTTCCGGGCCACCCTCTAATTATGTTTAATTTGGTAAAAACGTAATGTATACAAAATTTCAGGTGATTCTAATGTATTTTAGGGGTCGCTACCGTAATCTAAACTATTACTTTTCTGTTTACTTTCAGGAAATTGAGTTTTGAACTGTGACGTTTTTCTTATAATATCTGTTCGGTGTGATAAGTGCGTTAATACACATAGAGCTAACAGTGCTGAGTAAACACAACACTCTTGTAACCATTTATACTCTGTTGTGACCGAATATTGAGGGCAACCGGCACTTTTACACTGTACTGTCTGTACAGCTATAATTCAGTAGTCGTCTGACTGTTATGAGTGTAAGAGGTTCTGCTGTCGACTCTCGCCATGGAACCCCCTCCATCTTCTAGCAGGGGTACTGCTATGCACACAAGAAAAGATATTAATGTTTGGCTTATTGGACAACCATCAGATACACTTAAAACAACAGTTCTTCCATCAAAGCGAGAAACTATGGCTTTGTTTATGGCTTACAGAAACAAAAACAAACAATTCGAGAAGCCTGCTTGTCTACTGCAAATGTTGTGTTGGCAGTATGGGGAGGAGCACGAATTCCAACTAGAAAGAAGTCGCACATTGTTGACAAAATTGAGAAACTGTTCAAAGAATGGCAAGGATTAAAGAAAAATAAAGAGAATAAGGCGAAACAATCAAAAAATCTATTAGATAAGCAAACCAAATGGAACCAAGAATTAGATAGCCTGTTTGATATAGCACATGCAGATGCTATGAAGCTAATTGATATTGAAGAAGATAAGCTATTTCTAAAACTCCAGCGAGAACAGGGGTGAAAAGGAAAAATGGATGGGATTGATAAAGAGTTTGCAAAAAAAGAAAAGTATGTTAAGAAAAAGGAAGAACAATTAAACATAAGAAAAGCAAGAGAAATGTCGAGATTTGAAGAAACTGTAGTTCTCAGTGACTCAACTAGCAGTTCTGGTGCTGAAAGACAAAATACAACATCTGATGAAGAGTTTACGGTTGATGCTAGTGAACCATCCACCTCAAAACAGACTGTACGAAAGAAACAAAAATTGCTTGATGATACATTGCTTGCCTCCCTTGATGTAACAAAAATGAGCAATAGAAGTGCATCATTAGTGATGATACCAACGACTGAAGGTCTTGGAGAAAATGCAGAAGAATTCAATGTCAGGTATTCATCTATAAGAGGAGCAAGAGAAAAATTTCGGAAAAAATTTGGAGAAAATTTAAAGAAAGAGTTTAAAGCTGATGTTCCTTTAACCATTCATTGGGACGGAAAACTAATAGAAGACATAACAGGACGAGAAGTTGTTGAACAACTCCCTATACTGATTTCAGGAGATGGCATTGATCAACTTCTTGGTGTTCCAAAAATCACTGCAAGCACAGGAGAATTAACTGCAAATGCCGTCCACCAAGCTTGTTTGGATTGAGATATCTCAGACAAAATAAAATGCATGTGTTTTGACACCACAGCATTCAATACAGGTCGTAGAAATGGTGCCTGTGTTCTTCTAGAGCAGAAAATGAACAAACGTATGCTGTGGCTGGCCTGCAGACATCACATACTAGAAATAGTGTTAGAAGCTGTTGTTTCGCATTCATTGCCTGCATCATCAGGACCTGATATTGCAATTTTCAAACGATTTAGAATGAAATGGTCAAAATTAGACACAAAAAACTACAGAACAGCATTAGATGATCCAAATACCATACCCAGTATTACTGATATAAAAGCAGAAGTGATTGAGTTTGTTACCACTCAACTTGAAGAACATCAACCTCGTGACGATTACAAAGAATTGCTGGAACTGACAATCATTTTCCTTGGTGGAGTACCAAAGAGGAGTTTCATCCAGAAGACCAGCTGGCGTTCACAGAGCAAGAAGGATGGCAGTCATTTATGCCATGAAAATTTGGTTGTTTAAAACACAATTTAAATTAACACCCAGAGAAGAAAAGGGCCTTAGAGATATCTGCCTCTTTGCTGTACACATATATGTTAAATCCTGGTTTACAGCGTCAGCTTCAGTTCTCGCTCCTCGTCTCGATTTAGAGATGTTGAAGAAACTGCAACTGTACAAACTAAAAGATGAACGCATTGCAACTGTTGCCCTGAAGAAAATGCTGAATCATTTATGGTATCTTTCAGAGGAGTTAATAGCATTTGCTTTCTTTGATGATGGCGTGCGATACCAAACTAAAAACCGAATGAAGCAAGCATTGCAAAACGGCGCCGAACCAAATCCAGAGAAAAAGGCGGTTATTGACCCTGAAGTTATTGAAAACAGAGAACTGGAAGACTTTGTTAGTGCAAATACAAAATAATTTTTTAATAGACGTGGTTTACCATCAACGTTTCTTAATAAAAACTCTGAAGAGTGGAATGAAGATGACTTCGTAGCCCTGTTCAAAAATCAACTTTTTCTTATTTTCATAGGTTTCTGTACTTTTTCCCATGCTTTTGACCTGAAAAGGCCGAAAATCACAACCATTTTGACCTAGGTTGTTGGGAAGCATTGCCGCATGGAGCTTTAAGTTTTCTGCCTTGAAATCGGCCAAAAGCACCAGTTCCGGGGTCCCTTGAATAATGTTTTGCACTATAACTTTTTATCTAAACAAGATAGAGCAACAAAATAGGCACCAAATTAAAGTGTTTTTAATCCTCTTTCTAACTTATACAATTATGATAGTCTTGGAACAAGAAATGGCACATTGGTACATACAAAGATTTCAGAAATATCACAAAATTCGTTTTCTCACACTCAAGGCAGACAAGGCGCCTTATTCATGACACAAATTTGAGATTAACATTTTGTCACAAGTCTAATCGATCAAGAAGTGAAAGCATTACATGATGATTAATTTCATAATGACATTTACACAGTCAGTTGTTGAGAGTTTGTTTCTTGAAGCTGTCAAAGCGGCGTCTGTTGAACTCCACAGCTTGAAGGAGATAGTCCCTTTGCTTGGCATCTGTTGTTATGACATTTGCAAAGTCGCTCATCATCTTGACACCACGTTCAGCAATGTCATTCACCGCTTTCAGATTCTTAACATAGTCCAACGCTTTTCTGTAGTCCTCATTCTGTGGCCAAGACGTGACAGGTTCCAGAAGCCACTCGGATCCAATGTTCAGTGTGTCCAGCAGGAAATGTGATTCTGGACCAATGAGATCAACCAGGGTGGTCTTAGCTGTGACTCTCTGGAATAGAGGCTTTCCTGTTCTGAAGCTGTCTGGCTTCTCAGTGACATGTAACTGGGCAGCAATGTCGTGCTTCAATGTGTCACTCAATCTACTGCTGAACAGGGCAAATGGCACGACTTCCTGCGTCAGGTACCATTTGTGGTTTTCCATCTTATTAAGTACTGCATCAGCAAGCTCTGGGTCAGTTTTCTTGTACTTCAACGTGTCCTGGATTAGACTTAGATCATTCATGGGAGCATCTGCAGCAGACATTGACATCATCCATACAGGAGTGTAGAACAGCGCAAGGAAGGTGTTGAGTCTTTCCAGCTTTGATACAGTGTCTTCGTCGTACTCAAGTTGATCTGCAAACATCAGCATTTTCATGGAGTACAGGTTTCTGGCCATCCATCTGGCCTGATGAATGGCGCCTGGTCGACTCCAGTGAATACCTCGAGGAGGCGTTCCTCCAAGAACAATGACTGTCAGTTCAGCCATTTCCCTGTAGTCGGCTCTTGGAAGCCTTTCTGCTGTTAGAATGTCTTGGAGTATTTCTTCACTGTTCTTCTTCTTTTCCTTCAGCCATTTGCTGTTGATAGCCAGCATCTTTGGGTTTTCCTTGGACAAGTCCGTCCAAACATCCTTCAGATGCTCAAACCAGGGATTATCTGGCTCCTTCACCTTCCCAAACAGCTTCTCCCAAACTGCTCCTACTAGGATTTCCAGGATGTGATGTCGACAGGCCAGATAAAACACCTTTTTGTTCAGCATTTTCTCTAGCAGTTTGACAGCTCCTCTGTGAACTCCACTGTTACTGGATGTAGTGTCAAAAACAAGGGCAGTAACATTATCCGTAAGTTCCCATGTCTCCAGTAAATCCATTGAAGCCTCAGCCTGAGCTGTGCCAGAAGAATTGTCGATGACAGGTACTCCCAATAACTTTCCTTCAGTGTATGAAGGTGGACCAGACACTAGCACAGCTAAAGTCTCTGAGGTACTTCCAGGTTCACTGCCCAAGACATCTTTGAGCAACTTTCCATCCCAGTGTAAGGCAGCGTACTGTGGGGGGTTTTCACAAAACTTGGACATGTGACTCTGGCTGATATTATACCTGGACAGCATTCTGTTGCGACGTGTTGTTGAGGTTGAGATGACGAAGTTATCCAGATCAGCCCCTCCAGCTTTCAAGGTGGCAGAAACCATGGCAGTAACTTGATTGTCTGATAAACCAAGACGATCAGCTGTATTGCAGATGACATCACATTCCATGACCTTCCTTGGAACGTCAAAGTCACACTAGTCACAGTGTCTTGATGGTGAGAACATCCAGGACGAGGCTGATGGTAATCCATGTCCTCTGTGTTAGCGTCGTTGTCAGTTGAGTCACCCCAGGTATTGTCATCCACATGGACAACTGCCTCTTGTTCTGCTGCAGCTGTAAAATAGTACAACATGTTAAGACAGTAATTGTTAAGTACATGCTAAATATCGCAATGGAGTAAAACTTAAAACTTTTTGTAACGTTCAAAGTAATTAGTTTTACCTTGTTCTTGTCTATGCTGCAGTCTTTCATTCCTCGCTGCTTGCTGCAGGGATCTTGTCTCAAAAATCTTGTCATGACCAGACATATGACCGTTCCTCTCAGTCTTTTGGTCTTCGTAGAACCTGATATCCTCATCTTTCTTTCTGGATAACAGTCGGTTGTTCTGTATTTCCTGGATTGCATCTGGAGCTCCTATATCGAACAGGCTGTCTAATTCCAGCACAAATGCTCCTCTTTTTCCTCCAGGGTTACTTGCTCTTCCTTTGCTTTTCACCAGAGCACGATGTTTCTCATGTAGTTTCATGAAGAGCTTCATTGAGTTGTACTTGGTCATTGTCTTGATCCTAGCCATCTGCCAGAATGGGATGATAGATTCAACTGTTTCATATGCAAGGTCTTGAACCATGGGCCTCCCTGCATTTTCCGGTAAATTCTGAAGATTAAGGAAATACTGGAACGCCTGTCTGTTGGTGGGAAGCTGGGAACCACTGATAAAAGCTGAAGGGTATACAACCAGGAAAGTTTCAGTGAGAGATCTGGTAGATGGCCCAGTTGACACGTGCCTGTGGACAGTACGTGGAGGTTCTGAGATA
Source organism: Bathynomus jamesi (assembly GCA_023014485.1). NCBI lineage: Eukaryota > Metazoa > Arthropoda > Malacostraca > Isopoda > Cirolanidae > Bathynomus > Bathynomus jamesi. The sequence continues at coordinate 278,246 of JAJOZX010001496.1, forward strand.
TCAACTGTGCGCCCACGGAGCTCCCTCAGCTCCTTGCTTAATGCCATTGTGAAGTTGTAACTTGTAGATGGTTTTCTAGATTCTGATTGAGTTTCTGTTGTTTCCTGAAAAATGATAGATAATTATTATTATTATTATTATTATTATTATTAATTATTATTTATTTATTTTTATTATTATTATTATTATTATTATTATTATTTATTAATTTTATGCTCTTTCATTTGATACCTAATTTGTTGCTCTATCTTGTTTAGATCAAAAGTTAAAGTGCAAAACATAATTCAAGGGACCCCGGAATTGGCGCTTTGGCCGATTTCAAGGCAGAAAATTTAAAGCTCCATGCGGCAATGCTTCCCAACATCCTAGGTCAAAATAGTTGTGATTTTCGGCTTTCTGAGGTCAAAAAGCATGGGAAAATGTACAGAAACCTATGAAAATAAGAAAACGTTGATTTTTGAACAGGCCTAAGATGACTGCTACAACAACGTAAAACAAGTCATAAGAAAAATTCAAGTTAATGACAATGCAGAAAGAGGAGTTAGATTAGTCGATGAATACAACAAACTAATCACAAATGATGAAGAGCAAAACAGTATCTCCTCCAAGTGGTAAAAAAATATAGAGCTGCTCTTCCAAATAAAAACAAGAAGACAATATCATCATTAAGAAATTAACAGTGAAATATAATGAACAAAAGGTTGTTATTATTACGGAAGTCTTATTATTATTACAGAAGAACTGTCAATTTGAAAATGTAGAGTGGTTATGATAGGCCTACCGGGGAACTTCCACTTAAAAAAAAAGGTAACGCTCCGTATGCTTTACCTCAAGGGTGGTGTGGAAACAGCATATATTTCTTAGTTTGTGTCTGATTTCCAACTTATGGTAGCGACCCCTAAAAATATTTTTTTAATTCAAAATTTGCATGCACTACTTTTTTACCAAATTAAACATAATCAGAGGGTGGCCCGAAAAAAAATTCCAAAAACTTTTTTCGGTCAATTTTTGAATCACCCTAATATATACTGTATATATTATATATATAATATATAATTATATATATATATACAGTACTGGCCAAATTATTAGGAATTTTGTTTAAAATTTCATTTTTTGGTATAAAATGTTAAATTAAACCAATTTTAAACGTTAAAAAGTTATTTGTTTCTACACAAGAATACATGGTCATTATTTAGCAATAGTTTAGTACTTAGTTTGACCCACCTTAGCTGCCATAATGGCTGCGACACGCTTCGGCATGCCATGAATCAATTTTTTGCATAATTCTTTAGTCGAACGATGCGTGTTTGTTCGTCAGTTGTCGTTTGGTTGTCGTGCGATGCGGGTGTGTTTCTCTTTCTTTTACGTGTCATTGTAACTACCGTTTAATTTAAATAGTGTATTTACCCAATTTCGGCAATTATTTGTTACAGTTTTTAAGTGAATTTGAAAATGGGGCGAAAGAATGACTTGAGTCCACGGAAAATTGGGCAAATACAGGTTTTATTAACTTCTTCTACATTTAAACAAAAGGAAAGCCTACCGCCCAAGGAAGAAGCCCAGGCTCACTGAGGCTATGAAGAAGGCACGTTTTGCATGGGCAAAGGAACACATTAACTGGACTAGTGAGGATTGGGAACAGGTAAGAATAATATTTAACATTAAATAGAATGTTAATACAGTAAATACAGTATGCATAGAAGTGTATTTACAGTACGTGATAAAACTGCAGTAAAAATATCTGTAAAGCAGCAAGTCATACTGTACTTCGTTTTAGCTGTACTTCATACGCTATGCACTGACTCTTTCACAGGGCTTTCTTTGATTGCAGGTGGTGTTCTCCGATGAGTCAACGATTGCCGTGCTTGACGATCGTGTTCAAAGTGTAAGAAGGAGGCATGGAGAAGAATTTTTGCCTGAGTGTCTGATGAAAACGGTGAAATTTCCACAAAAGATCATGGTTTGGGGAGCAATTTCTGTGCATGGAACTAGTCGTTTGAGCATTGTTGAGGGGAATATGAACCAAGTCAAGTATATAGAAGTACTAAGAAGACGTCTACTGCCTCAAATAAGGGAATGGTATGGTAATAGACGTTGGATTTTTCAACAAGACTCAGCTCCATGCCACACGGCAAAGTCGGTTAAAAAATGGTGTCATGAAAATAGTGTTCGGTTGCTCCCATGGGCTGGAAATTCTCCAGACATGAACCCAATCGAAAGTTTATGGTGTATTTTAAAGGACGTAATCCATGAAACGCCGATAACAACAAAACACCAACTCATAGAGCGACTTATTCAAGTCTGGTTTCACTCTACACGTATTAAGGAATTATGCAAAAAATTGATTCATGGCATGCCGAAGCGTGTCGCAGCCCTTAAGGCAGCTAAGGGGGGTCAAACTAAGTACTAAACTATTGCTAAATAATGACCATGTATTCTTGTGTAGAAATAAATAACTTTTCAATGTTTAAAATTGGTTTAATTTAACATTTTATACCAAAAAATGAAATTTTTAAAAAATTCCTAATAATTTGGCCAGTACTGTATATATATATATATACAGGCGGAAAACTTTACACAGTACATCGAGTGCGCACAAATGGGAACCTTTTTTTCATCTGCATGCACACCATTTCATCATTCAGCTCAGTGTCGCACAAATCGAATAATTTTTAAAAATTTATAAATCTCTTTCCACGTGACATGTGCAAGAGAAATGAAAGGCAGTACATGCCGCAAGTATTACTAAAAGATCCTTGTAATCGGTGGGGATGCCATTCAATTTCAGGAATATGTAACTGTTCGAGAAATTTTACAATAACAGGATCACTGCAGGGATGAGTCCCCAGTGAATTAAAATAGTATATTCTTTTACTATTTTTAAAGTATATTGCAAACCAATGACTCCCTTCGCCACCAACAACATCTGTGTTGACAATAATTTCCCCGCATTTTCTCGTAGTTGGTAATGTCAATGTTTCATTCTTCGCAAACGCACCGATAAATTTGGAGCGTGTGATTTTGTCATTATTCATTACTCTCTGAAGTGTATTCGCATCTATTTTAAAGGTCAGTGAATACGTTCCTCAAGCGGTCAATTTCTATTAGAGCTTGTGACTCGAGGTATACTAGTACACTAATAGAAGCGTCTATCGGGTTGGCGAATTTCAATCTGACTGAGATGTTTCCACTCTGTTATGGACTTAAATGTGTATTTACTCTAGCAGATAAATCGGGTGTGATATCAAATAGGTAAAGGTTAAATTGATCGATGAATTCTTTCTATGTTAACCCAATCCCGAGCTCATCACAAGCACCTGCAAAATGGGCCAGGTTACTATAAGTTCTCGCTCAAAGCGGGAACACAGCGTCTGATGAGTAGTCCGTATCCATAGTCCCACCCAACGCAACGCCATTGACGCCATTGATATTTTTAAGGCCGAAATTCTCGAACTTAAAGGCGTTCTTTTTAGATTTTCCATTCGTCGAAGCGTGATCCTGTATTCCAATTAATATCCTTTTAGGTTGAACTCCCAGGGACACGTTTTCTAGCTGCTTCAAGGCCAACCCTGCGGGCACCGTATATAGTTTGATCTATACTCTGTTAATTGGGTATTTTACTGTTGCGTGTATTAAATTTTTTTCAATTTGTAATTGTTTAGCAGAGCTTAATTTCACTCGACGCACGCGGAGATATGTTTCCATAATGTGAATCACAACTGGTTTTGTGCCCTCTTCATGATCAGGTCCCAGATGTATGCAGATCTCAGGATTCGTGTGGGTGAGCTTTAATTTCATATCCACCCCATTCATAAGCAGTTTCTCTTGGAATGTGACGTCTGTATGCAGACGTCCATAGTATTCATATATCTTATTTTTAGAATTTTTAAATTTATCCTTTATACTACTTTCATCTTTAGTCTGATAATAGCCCTCGGCAGTTAAAAAGGTGTCCTTCGCTTCTTTTGAAAAGTTGAGGACATTTTTCAGATAGGCTCGTAGATGATAATAACCCGTTCCTGCCGAGATGTTGACCTGGTTTAAATACACCTCACACTGACTGAATATGGAGTGTAGAAAGTTGGTTTCGGGGTATGCAGAATAATTATCATCGCAATCCGTTCCATCAGAATGGGCTATGCGTAATTTAGCGTACATGTGCAATGTGCATGCAGCTTGGATCAAAAAAGTATGGGCCTGAGCAGGGTATCACGAATTCTATAGGGGCACTCGGCGAACTAATTGTGTTTAATGAGTTAATTGTAATAAAGTCACTGTGCTCAATAGAAACTTGTGTTGGGGGCATATCAAAGAGGGACAGCTCCGATTTACAACATTGTGAGCAGCTACACGGATGGATGAAGCGTGCCATGACGAGTCAGAAATAGTGCCACCTGTCTTGACAAGTAGTAATCAGCTTATAATTCGTGAGAGCAGTGTCCTCAGCTTATATCAGTTAAAAAATTGATCAACCATAGGTTTCATTCACTTAGAGCACCTCTTTTGCCTCATCTTCTTTCCGCCACCAAGTATTTTTCTCTTGGCATCTTTCATGATTTCGTTCCGTGTACGTTTTTAATGTTTTTTACAGCTTCTTTAGGTTTAGCTCCACCTATTATGTCTTCTACCCTGTTAAAACTTGATTGTAACGCTTTCCTCCCGAGGTATCTGCCCCCTCCCCTCTTCAACAATGGGACAGCCGTGCGTAGTATGGTTGTAAAAATGAATTCAAGCCCACTCCCACGCTGATATCTCACCCCTCGATAGACTGTGAAAGGCCTTCTGGTCATTATAACTGAATGCGACGAAAGTGCAGCTTCACTGTTAAGCTCCCATCACCGAATGGGAATTTTTTTCCCTCAATCGTTCTTATATATATTGAGTTATTTAAGCCCATCACCGAATGGGAAATTTTTTCCCTCAATCGTTCTTATATATATTGAGTTATTGGTTAATAGATTAGTCGCATCATTCACATAATGGGGCTTGTCATATGTAATACTCAAGCTGTTTCCTCTATGGTTGGGAATGTGTGCAATACGCTGCAGACGCGCCTGCGTATCCCCAACAAATTGATGCTCCACGATATTGCTGTAAATATAACACATGTCTGGGGATGGATAGCCATCACCCAATTTCTCCAATTTCAACGGATACATTAAGCTGGACAAGTCATGTTGTGCCTCGTGAAAGTCATCGCTTTTGAGCGCTACTCCATATCGGCACTCGGTTGTAATTTTGAACAGTCCTCTATCTTTAATATTTCTATTATCCTGTGATTTTAGGGTCAGAGCATGTGCAAGGGTTTCTTTATTTACGATTTCGTATACCAAATCAGCCGTAAGATTTGAGCTTTTTAAACTTTCGTTTAAGTCTCTCACAACATCCTCGGCGGCACCATAACGACCCGGGCCTAGTGTTGCTACTGTAGTGTAATACAGTACCTCCCCACTCCGGGCGGCACGCATGGTTTCATCCCTAATTACCCCGGCCTTTTCACAATCATCACGATCTCTAAGAACAGTAAAAACGAGTTCTTTATAATCAATACTTAAGAAGCTGGTGGATCGCTGAATTTCGCATATCCCCACCTCATACGAATAACGTTCCAATTCAATGGGCCCATGGAGTTCTGTTACAAAGTTGGCTAGGGTATTGTTAGGATGTACAGACAGAGAAAAAGAAGACGGGAGTGTGACATAGAAGTGGTTAGGTGCCATGTTGCATACTACTTAAGCTTCATTATTGTATCAGCTTTTATACAGGTGTTGAAGCTTTCTGGGTACCCTAGCCATTTCACTAGGTACATTTTTCTCTTTCCTGAATCTCTGCTGCCTAAAATTTTCTCAATTTTAAACACGTTTTTTCCTAAATTAAATGTCACTTTCTGTAACTCGTCGCGGTAAAAGCCTCCTGCGATTTCTTCCCCATTCAAATCTTCAACGTAATTCAGCATTATCTCACCTTTAGGTCTCATAGTCCTAACTTTAAAAATATCATGTGTCCAGCCTTCCTCAAAGACCTTCGCGAATTTATTTCCCGAACGCGATAGCCATATATAATCATTGATTTTGAAACGCGTAGAGTGTGGGGGTGCTCTACGAATATCTCTTCTCAACTCACGCTCTGTGTGCGTACCTCTTTCTAAAACCTCGTTAGGTGTTGTCCTAATCGCGCGATGGTGTGAATGGTTGTATGACGAGGCCAATGATCCCAGAATGTTTATATATCTGTATGTGTTTTATGTGTGAAATAGCGATGCATGCGTTCCTTTATGGTACGTTGAACTCTTTCAGCTAAAGAGGACTTATGTATAGACGTGCTAGTGTAGTAACCGATATTAAACTCTCAGCATTTTCTGGAAAGCTCGGCCTATAAATTCTTTCCCCATCTCCGTACAGAAATACCCTGGAACCCTCTTTTCTTTCAACATCAGCGTTTTGTTAGCTTAGCAACTGTTTCAGGCGATTTATTTTTCAGAGGAATTAGCCACAGATATCTAGAGAATACATCTATTATGAATAGGATTTAGCGATAGCCATCATTATATACTGAATATCTGCATGTCTGTTAAATCCGCATGCCAAATAGAATCAATCGAAGCCGCTATTGTCCTGGCTGTTTTAAGCCTTTTTCTCACCGGCTTATGAAGTGTATAAGCATCCTGCTCCCGCAAAAACCTCTCAACATCTTTTTTACCTACTCCATCATTGTAAACACCTCCGTACAGTCTATCAACATCGCCATAGGAGGCGAGGTTAGAAATGTCATAATAACGTTTTCTTAATATGTTAGCCATTTGCGTATTTTAGAGGCATGCGGATAGGGTCGGCCGTTGTTGTTTGGTCTCTTCTTTCTCCGCTTCAGAGATGCTACTGTTGAGGGTGATGGCGTACTCAGTTGTGGCACATGCGAGACTTGCTCCAAGTTTTTTAACCTACTCAGATTTCCTATCAATGTTTTGTTGACATTTATTTGTTGTAGCCTTGCTTTAATATGCTTCCATCCTGATGGTGAGGGCCTGTCCCACTTTCTCACCAGATCATGGACAATATCGACGATATTCGAGCCCTGTACTCTTGTTCCTTCAACAATGACCTTGCCTGTATCAGTCCACTCTATGATGGGGTCCTCACTCAATAGATTATAAAGACTTAAGCCTTTATTCCTCAATGTATGTGGGGGACTGCCTTTTAATACATGCTCGATGTGTTGCGTTCCGTTATTCTTTGGTTGCTCATCTTTAACGTCGGCCTCAGGTCCTATGTCGCCATGTTCATCGTTGTCTGCGCTGTGTCTAATAACCACGGGGATCTCTGTCGGATTCTTATAATCTTCGTACTCATGAAGAAATTTCTGCAGAGCCTCTTGGTATAAGATCTTTTTCTCATCATGTGACTTTTCACTGTTTAATAGGTCTATCAATTCGCTTTTCATTCTTTTAAGCCTACTTTTACGTGGTTCTAGAATGTGTCTTGACTCTTTGAACTTTGCAGTGAAGCATACACCTCGTGCGGAATTACTACCACTTTCTTCATTATATTAATCTAGTCAGTAAATGTCACAAAACTGAAAATAAGATGGGGAGGAATGATCCCCCTCTTTGTGCAATAATTCGCCTTTTCTTCCCCCACAGTTTGACTTTTACGAGCGAGCGTACGTATTATGTTCTTGTTACGACGTAGGAGAGCCTTCTGGGGGGATTTCATTGGTACATTACATTTTAACATTAAGGCAGATTTCACAGATGCATTTTAAAAAGTCGGAGTCGATATTTTTAACAAATATCTGCTGCAATGCCCACTGCCCAGGGCAATCGATGATAGATTTTTATTAATTCACGGTATTTCTTTAGCCTATTTGTCATTCTTGAATATACGTCGTTTCAGACTCGTTTGGGAATATATTTGTTCTTAGAAGCACCCTAAACCTGTTTCGCGGGTGAAGGTCACACAGCAAATATCCGTATCGTTGACTTGTAGCTTCTTTATAAATATAAACCTCCAAAAACTCCTAACGCTGATTCGGGAACATTTGATTGGCTAATACCCCAATTTGTGATACATCTCTACGTTGCGCGAATAAGACTAGATATTGTGTATTTAACGACACATCGCACATGTATCTATTTTTGAAAATAGATTCTGAGTGATGAAGAATACGCTTATGTTAAGATGGTGGGAGAACACTGTAAATGTCTCGGCAAATGTTTTAGCCATTTCCAACATGAGAGCGTCAATTACATTGACTGTCTGCTCACTTCCCTTTAACGAATTAACATCATATACGCCTTTGTGGAACAAAATATCATCTTGGTACTCGTTGAACACTGATTGTTATGTCGAATAGCACCATATTACTTTATGCCCAAATTTTGAGAACATCTCTCCTTTATCTTTAATGATTTTAAGCATAAACATAGTTTTACCACATCCTGTAGGGTCAGATATAATATACGTGGATGGGCTTGTGAACCTGAATTTTTCTACGGATTCCATCTCGAACACGTCACACCCATAAGTGGAACATTTACAAAATATAATAAAAATTTAAGTGATGTTCCTTATATTCTACAATCGTTTTTCTCCTTCTTCCACAGAACTGTAAATGACGACGATGTACAGCATCCCATCGTCGATATTACAAACGACCCAGATGACAGTGTAGTTGTGGTTACAGACTCCACCCCGCTGACGAACCCTCACCAGCGATACCTCCACCACGTGGCAGTTCAAAGCGGAGGCACGATGATGACCCCCAGTAATACAGCCCTATCCCTCTACGTCTTACGACACAACCCCCACACTAGCTCCCTCCTCAATTAAATTTGTACCCCCTTATTCCTGTCAATTCTGGGTACATCCTCCACACCAGCAGCTTCTCGTGCTGAAGAGGAAGGTATAACATTCGAACTGGTGCGCACCGCTAACCCCACCCCGCCCCTGACTAGAAATCGGTACGTAGTCAGGGTTGACCCTGGAACCCTGTATAGCAACGCTGTTGAACACGGACTGCGGCGCGTAGTTGAACGTATTTTGGAGTTTGCCCTTCAGAACCTCGACGAACGTGAAGTCCGGACGAAGCTGTCCTTCGGGTTCGGGTCAGATGACGGGAATGTAGGTGATTTTTGGGTAGTAATACCATTCAGACGCTTGGCAGCTGTAGACATAGAATATATCTTGGGCCGTATAATGCAGGCCTCTCAAAGTACTACAACCCTCAATATGGACAACTTCACGGTAGATATTGACAGAGTATTCCGTGTTGCTCTTCATAGTGCCACACCTTATACTCTTAACTTCAATTCTCAAGCTATTTACAGAAAGCATACACTGCGTTCGCACTTATTAAGCAGATTACATTTTCTCCAATTTGTTCAAAAGTTTTTCCCCGTTTTCAATGAAATTTGTAGCAAATAATCACTATATATAGCAGCATTGATGTATTCATTTCGATAAAATATTTTGATAATTAAAATAATTATCTCATTTTATTGAAAAATATGTAAAATATTGTGTTCCGAATTATTAAGCAAGTATTCTATTTACGGATCTAAATGGTGAAAATGGGTAAGAAGAAGAATTTAACACTAACTGAGTAAAGAAAAATAGTCAAGTTACTCGCTAAAAATATAAAATCTATTGAAATTGCGAAGCAGTTTGGCAGAGCTTATCGAACTGTAAACAAGTTTGTAGCGGAGGGTACCAAACTGAGGCAGCGAAGTGATAAAGGAGCTATAAGAAAAGTGACAAGGCGGCAGATATCTGTAATCAATCGCAAACTGCAAAGCATCCATTGTCCTTAAGTAAAGAGGTTTTTGAGCAGGCTGCTGGCATACATAATGTACCAAGAACATCTCGATGTGGAATCCTCCAAACAATTGGCAAGACGTGTAAACCTACGATCAGTCACCATTAACACCCAGGTACAAGAAGCAGGGTATTGAATGGACGCGTCAGTACGTGAAAACAGATTTTAATACTGTATTGTTAACCGATGAATGAAGAGCAACCCTTGAGGAATCTGATGGTTGGTCAAGAAGATGAATTGCTAAGGGTCAATCTCTACCATGGAATGAGGTTTTCTTTTAGAAAGTTTGTGTAAGACTGGGCATTCATTTTTACACCATCAGGCACTCTGTATGGGACAGCTACTTCATTGCCTATCAATCCTGCCCAAAACATGACACTACCTCCACCTTGTTGGCGTCTTAATCTCGATGGTAGAAATTGGCTTTCAGCAGTCCATCTTCTTGACCAAACATCAATTCCCTCAAGGGTTGCTTTTCATTCATCGGTGAACAATACAGTATTAAAATCTGTTTTCACGTACTGACGCGCCCATTCAACACGCTGCTTCTTGTACCTGGGTGTTAATGGTGACTGAATCGTAGGTTTACACGTCTTGCCAATTGTTTGGAGGATTTCACATCGAGATGTTCTTGGTACATTATGTATGCCAGCCAGCTCCAAAACCTTTTTACTTAAGGACAATGGATGCTTTGCAGTTTGCGCCTGATTACAGATATCTGCCGCCTTGTCACTTTTCTTATAGCTCATTTATCACTTCACTGCCTCAGTTTGGTACCCTCCGCTACAAACTTGTTTACAGTTCGATAAGCTCTGCCAAACTTCTTCGTAATTTCAATAGATTTTATATTTTTAGCGAGTAACTTGACTATTTTTCTTTCCTCAGTTAATGTTAAATCCTTCTTCTTACCCATTTTCACCATTTAGATCCGTAAATGGAATACTTGCTTAATAATTCAGAACACAATATTTTACATATTTTTCAATAAAATGAGATAATTATTTTAATTATCAAAATATTTTATCGAAATGAATACCATCAATGCTGCTATATATAGTGATTATTTGCTACAAATTTCATTGAAATCGGGGAAAATCCTTTGAAAAAATTGGAGAAAATGTAATCTGCTTAATAAGTGCGAACGCAGTGTATAAACGCCGAGCGTGGTTGCGGCTTTATAGCAGTAGTCTTAGCCCATATGTTTAATGTACTAAATACCTGTGTCAAAAATATTTGGTTGCCGATGGTAATATGGATCCTGAAGAGCTGAGAAGGCTAGAGCAGGAAATGAATGTTCGTATAGTTGTATTTGGAATGGATGATCGTCGTAGGACTGTGTATGTTTTTAAAAGCTGTGTGAGAGGTCGTACAAGACCTCTACTTATTTTAGGATTGTCAGAAACATCGTATCTTCCCATCCGCAATATAAGGGACGTTTACGCTAGTTATGATAAAAGCTGTAAATATGGAAGGCATCATAATTTGTGTAAGGGATGTCTCCAGTTTGTGGATGATATAGTGAAACATTGTAAGGAATACCACATGTTATGTGAGCAGTGTAAAAGCTCCAAATGTGAAAGTCGTGTCGTTGAAGCTGAGAAGAGGGAATGTAATTTGTGCAGACGTACATTTTTCAATAATAAATGCTTTGAGTTCCATAAGTCAATTGACACTAGCAGGAAAATGAGAATCTGTGAATGTGGTGTGTTTCATATGATGGATAATTGGGGGAAATTCAAGCATAAATGTGATGAAATTCACTGTCCTACATGCCATGAGAAATATAAGGCGGATAGAGTGAAGCATGTATGTTAAATGAAAGACGCTAAGCCTAAAAACAGACCCTGTATAACTGTGTACTACGATATAGAAACTTACACAAACCCTGAAACCAAAGGGGTTATCCTACATCTACTTGTAAGCCAGACTATCTGCGATGAGTGCATGGAGGTTGAGTGTAATGAGTGTCACAAATGTGGTAAACGAACAAACGTTTTTAAAACGATCGCACACGACAGCCCTGTGAAACACTTTGTGGCCTATATTTTCAACTTAGCGGACAAGTTAAAAAAAATGACTGTATATTCTTCCCCATAACGGGTCAAAATTTGACACACAGTTCCTTTATTAGGAACTGCTTGAGCACGAGTCTTCAGAGATATTCACGAGTGATCCCCTGGAAAGAGGAAACAAGCTTATACAAATGCAGATAAGAGGTAATGTTCAGTTTAAAGATACTTTATTATTCACACCTTGTAAACTAGCCAAGCTACCCAAAGTGATGGGTATAGCTGCCGAAGTTTCAAAAACGTATTTCCCTTACATTTTCCTCACTAGCAACACTTTAAATTACGCAGGACTACCTCCCCCCAAGCAATACTTTAACTACACCAACATGAGTGATAGCGAGCGTGAAGATTTTGAGCGTTACTACAATAGTTTTAATGAAACTAATCCATACAGTATAGCTGATGAATGTGAGCGTTATTGCGTGAATGATGTGCGCGTGCTTAGAGCATGTTTCCAGGCCTTCAGAAGGATGTACATAAACCGTTTCAACTGCGATCCGCTGCAAGTCGCAACCACAATCGCCTCATTGTGCTTTACTGTGTTCAAGAAAAATTTCATGCCTAAAGACACCTTAGCCGTCATTCACAGAAACAACCCTCGCAGTTATGGGCATAAGGCTATTTACTGGCTCATACACATACAACAGCAGACCGGAGTATACATAAAACACGCCCGCAACACGGGATAAGTACCCATTAAGGTTAATGGTCGTGTTTTTTGTGTTGATGGTCTAAACGAAGACCGTGCCACTGGTGAGAAGACTGTGTACTCCTTTAACGGTTGCTGGTGGCATGGATGCCCACGTCCTGAATATGGAATCGTAGGAGATATCCACGGTAGATCTCCTACTGACAGTCTTGCATGGACCCGCACCCGCGATCAGCTTATAGGCACCCAGTTCACTCACAAGATCTTGTGGGAGCGTGAGTATGATGCACGGATGGAAACGAAATAAACACGATCATGCGTTCAATGGTGTTGGATCCTCTCAAATGCGGCGATAGCTTGTTCGGAGGGCTTGTTCAGAGGGCTATACTTTCCACCTACGGAGAGCGTGAAACTCCGTTACTACGACTTCTGTTCTTTATATCCCTACGTGATGAAGAACAATCCGTACCCCTTAGGTGCACCTGGAAAACATGTGGGACCTGACCTGCCCACCATCGAGGTGTTCTCAACAAATTTGAACAAGTACTATTTCGGTCTTTCTTTCGTAGACGTGCACCCCCCTCGCGATTTATGGATGCCGATGTCGCCCGTCATTATACAGTGCCCGCGAAAAGTATCCGATCACTCAAGAAAATACAATATTTTCCCTTGATATTCAGAGACACGTAATTCACTTTCTATTTGTTCTAGCGACATCTGGTAACTTTGAGGTTGCTCGCTGATATGAGAGCTATCCAACGCATTCTCAAATTAGTGTTCTGGTAGCCTTCGTTGCGGGTGGCTGTGTCTCAAATTTGTCAGATTTCACTGTTTGTGTAAATTTCTTGATATTTTTTTTTTTTTTTACAGAAAGTGGTGTAAATAAAATTTATATATAATGTGTGCTAAAAAACAACTTAAGAGTGATTGTCGAGGTGCTATTGTTGCTTTGCATGCATGTGGGAAATCACAGAGACAGATAGCTAAGGAATTAAACATATCCCAAAGTACCGTTAATTTATGGGTTTCACGGGCTAAGAACAATGGTGGCCTAACCACGCCAGTCCCTAAAAAACGATCTGGCAGACCGAGAAAAACAAATTCGCGAACAGACAAACTTATGAAACGTTTAGTATTGAAAAACCCAACAATAACTGCGAAAGAAATAAAATTTAATATGAATAATTTGTTATCTGGTGTTTCTGAACGAACTATCCAGGAGCGGTTCCAAAAAGAACTCGGATTACCATCTCGCCATGCTGCTAAGAAACCGTTCATTAATGAAAAAATGCGTAAAAAACGTGTCGCATTTTGTAAAAAATACATTCATTGGACTGTTGATGACTGGAAGAAGGTTTTATTTAGCGATGAGTCGACATTTTTGACATTCAGAAGTTGTCCAAAAAAGGTTCGCCGGCCTATTGGCTCAAATAGGATGGACCCTAAATACACCCTAAAGACAATGAAACACCCTCCAAGTGTGATGGTTTGGGGTTGTTTCGGTTACTATGGGCGTGGAAACTTATATTTTCATCCGAAGAACACAACTATGAATGGTGCACGGTATTTAGCAATGCTACAGGATAAACTTCCAATGGCAATGGCAATCCAAAGGACAAAAACATACATGCATGATGGTGCACCATGTCACAGGACCAAAATAGTGACAAAATGGATTACTGACAATAAATTTGATATTTTGGATTGGCCTGGTAATAGTCCAGATCTCAATCCGATAGAAAATCTGTGGCTAATAATAAAAAATAAGGTTGAATGCCACGACACTGGCTCAGTCGAAAAATTACAAGAGGCCATCAAAAAGGTATGGTGCAAGGAAATATCAGTGGAAGTTTGTCAAAACTTGATTAAATCCATGCCAAAACGTCTAGAACAAGTCATCCAAACCAAAGGACAGATGACAAAATACTAATATAAGGTTAGTATACATTTAAACATTGTTTTTTATGTAAAAAATACAAATTTCAAGGGTGATCGGATACTTTTCGCGGGCACTGTAGATCGCAAACTCATGTTTCCCCTGTGCGTGAAGTGCGCAGAGGAGAATAATGGGTCCTGTAATCATACAATCAACCAGCGGAAGATCAGAGGTGTATATACAAGTCCTGAACTGTCCTTGGCGGCAGCCATGGTTGCAGAATATTGAAGATATATGAGGTGTGGAGGTCTCAGAAACTCTACAACCTTTTCACGCCATATATAAATACTTTTTTGAAGGATGAAGTAGAAGCATCAGGCTACCCGCGAGGGGTTGAGAGCGAGGGTGAAAAATCGGCTTATATTCAGCGTTACCGTGACCGTGAAGGGATAAAACTTGATCGGGCCCAAATTGTTAAGAATCCTGGCAAGCGCTTTAGTGCAAAGTTATGCCGAAATAGTCTTTAAGTTTGCACAGAATACAGGTAAGGGGAACGTTCATTTGGCCAAAGTTATAACGAGGTGTGGGATTATGCCACTGCTCCCGATAAAGAGGTTGTGGAGATCGTGAATGTTGGTAACACGTACATAATAAAGTACAACATCACCGAACTGGCCACAGATTCCTCACGTGTTACCAACATACTTGTAGCCAGCTTCACAACGGCATACGCACGTATCAAGCTTTGGGGACTACTGCACTCTCTTGGGCGGAGGGTGTCGTACGCTGAAACAGATAGCGTAATATTCACAGAGAGGGAGGGTGAATACATGCCGCCTATTGGGGAATTCCATGGAGAGTTGACTGACGAGATCAAAGATGAGTATGGTGATGGTACCTACGCTGACTCCTTTGTATCAACAGGACCAAAAACTTATGGGGTGCGGGTGAGGGTGGGGAAAGAGCTGAAATATATCGTGAAGGCGAAGGGCATCACGCTTAACCTGGCGAACCGACGGGTCGTTAACTTTGACTCGTTGAAGGAGCTAGTGTGTTTAGAAGGTGAGGGTGACCAACCTCCCCAACTGACTGTAGGAACCCAAATTTTCGGGCACAGGAACTGGGGTGTGTGAAGGAACTTAGTGGCACAAAGGTGTGTCGTAACACCTATAGGAAACGTTACCAGGTGCCTGGCACCTATGATACCGTACCCTTTGGGTACCATAGTACTTGACTGTTACATATGTCTATTCTTAACGATATGTTTATTTATTACGTATATTTGAATATGTAAATGTTTCAATTAGGGTTTCATTTTCTCCTTTGTGTGTGTGTGTGTGTGTGTGTGTACAGGAAAAAAGTCCTAAGCTCTGTCCACTGTAAGATCAATCAAATGGTCACGTGACTCCTGCTACTATCTGGGCATATCTCTACCCCTGCGTGCTCAGTTGGCCGCTACAAGCCCTGGATCTCAGACGTATATTTGAAGAATTCTTATGTATTCGGCGTTTATGAAGTGGTATTCGGTAACGTCGGAAGATGTGGTGAATACTGAAAGACGGCGTCGCCCCTCCTCCTTTGAAACTTTTAAGGCTACATTGAACAGTGCGAAGCTTGAGGGACAAGATGTTCAAATACTCTATGGATATTCTGGCGAGAGCATTGCCGGATTTCGCGGCACAAACGATGTAATGGACTACGTTTTAGGGCTAAACTGTATAAAAGCTTACTTATACCGTGAGGTGAAAGAAACAACGCTTGCAGAAGAGAAGCAACGGGTATGGTTAGTGAGTCTTGTTGATGAGTGGTTAACAGGCCGTATTATGTCATGCTGCATCATACCGAGTACGCGTACCCTGCGGCTGAGAATGTAAACCTTGTCATCATGGACAAGTTAAAAAAAGTACTTTTACCACTACATTCATATATATATCATGACGAGGTTCGCAGTGAGGTTGTGGCTAAAGGCCTGTGTGAGTTTTTAATAGAATTTAGAGACGAGTATCGACTGTTAAACAAAAAGGATAAATACGGGCACATATTTCTCTCAAATAGTGCGCCGGATTGTTAATGTGTTTACTTTGTGGGAATAAACGTCTAGTGCGCATTCCGATAAAACATTAAAACCGATATTGCCCCATGTATCGGAAAATTGCCCGGAATAATGGGTACAAGTACTCGCATGATTCATGCTGGAACAAACCAGTACACGAAACATTAACGCGTTGTATGACTCACTCCTCCACACCTGTCCCCGAGCCAAACAGCACACCGGTTGCTCATAGTCATCTCAGAGCTTGACCCGACTGGTTGTGCACTCTCACAATAGAAAACGATGGAGCTTCCTTTCAGCAGCATTCTCAATGCCGTATACGACGTGTCCGTGACGAAGTCATTGCGTGTGTTCAGACGTAAAACCGGTGCCATTAACTATGTACTTGAAACGACTTGTAGACAAGCAAACTCTGGTAAGCGTAATGTTGTTTATTTAAGTGTTGAGGAGATGAATAGAGTCTTCGTGATAGTTCAGAAGTGGGGTGAGGTTCGCTATAAAACACCTGCAGGTGTAGGTATAAGAAGAAAACAGATTAGTGATACCCTCTCATATGCCATTGTTCGTACGTTGTGTATAAATAACGATCAGCCTTGCATTGATATACGACTGATGTGGAAGAATGCATCTGATAATAACGTTCTTGTCCCTACGCGAAACCGCTTCATCCTCGACAGAATGTTTGAAATCGTTGGTTTCCGCAAACTAAAAACTATATTAGCCGCACGTGTCACGCATACACCGCTCTCCTCGATTTATCGAATGTTGGAATGAACATGGCGAGAATCGTCTAGAGCTGGATGCTTATTTAAATGGTTTAGACTCTAAAATATCATGAACTTTGGTACAAAGGACTTGAGCGGTGTAGGGCAGAGCTCGCCTACACTGTTCGCCCTGAAGAGTTGTATCTTTATATAATGAGGTGCTGTCGTTACGATTTAGAAGATTATTTCAACTGCCGCTATGCGTTGTGAAGTAGAATTCACGATTGAAAAGCTCGGATCGGTAAGAAAAAACCCTCGATTTGAAAGGAGTGTTTATAAACTTAAATTTAATAATGATGTTGTGGCTAATGACGCCCTCTTTGTGCGTGCTTTTGATTGTATTCTGTCCGTTTTTAAAGATAACTTGCCAACCAATTCTAAGGTGGGCAAAAAAATAGTATTGAACGAAATGAAGGCCCTTTACAGCGAGTATAGGCACCCGCACACCTTGAATGGCGAAATAATGCTAAATCATATTTATTGTATAGTACAAAGCAACAATGATGTAACTGTAGACTCGATGACGTGCGAGTTTAGTATTTTAGTTAAGCGCGGTAGAACATAAGGTGTGTATATTTTGATTTTATATAAGTTTTGCTGTTTATATATACAGTCGAACTTCAATATAAGCAAGTTTTTGGGACCAAGAAAAAATTTGCTTATAGGGGATAATTTACTTATATAGAATAAGTCCAGAATATATGCACGTACACAATATAGTACAACAGGTTATTGAAAGATAAAAGGACCTACTAACTGTATGAATGTAATAAAAGGAAAAAAACACAAATGTATAAAATTGTACAATTTATTTAAAAATTACATTAAAATTAGAACATTTATTTAAAAATTTCATGAAAATTAGAACATATCACAATAAGAAAATACAGTACATAGTTATAGAATTATACAAGTACAGTACATAAATTGTTAGCACCTATGTTAATTAAAATAATCACGAATAGTGGTTTGTTTTTTAGCAGTTTTGTGAATAATAAAATTTTGGAGTTCTTTCTGGGTTTCTTTGAATTCCAGAGTGCTTAGATCATTGGTTTCTAAAACTTTTTTATTTCATCTAACATGTTTAAGGCTTGTAATGGGGTTGTCGTACAAGTCTCTTCAACTTCATGATCGTGTTCTTCGTTTCCGGAGATTTCAGAACCTTCTGAGAAACATTTTAAGTTTCTATCACATTGAATAAAATCTTCATTCAAACTGGTGATAACCTCCTCAACAGTTTCAACTTCACATTCATGACTTATTGCAGTTTGGAGAGTAGGAAAACTTTTTTGAAGCAGTTTTTAATGCTGGTTGGGGCTACATTAGCTCAAGCACCTTTAAGCATAAAAAGGGCATCTAAAACCGTCACGGACTTTACTCCACTTTCCATAGTATCATCTTGCCCAGAATCCAGTCGTGCCACTAGCTCTTTCATCAACTTTTTGCGATAGTGCGCTTTGAGGCAACGAATGATTCCAGCATCCATCGGCTGGATTAGAGATGTCGTATTAGCTGGTAGATACAGGATTTCTACGTTTGTTGTCACATTCACTTTTGGGT
The DNA here is from genome assembly GCA_023014485.1 of Bathynomus jamesi. Taxonomy (NCBI): domain Eukaryota; kingdom Metazoa; phylum Arthropoda; class Malacostraca; order Isopoda; family Cirolanidae; genus Bathynomus; species Bathynomus jamesi. The sequence continues at coordinate 297,030 of JAJOZX010001496.1, forward strand.
ATGATCGAGCAACAGCAAAATTTTTCTTTTGTTGCGTCTCATTTTCTCATCCAATTTCATCACCCAATCAGTGAATAAAATCTTTGTCATCCAGGCATTCGAATTTGCCTCGTATTGAAGGGGAAGACTGTTATCTTGTTTTTGAAACATCTGGGATTTTTACTTTTTCCGATCACTAGCAGGGGTAATTTTTCAGTTCCTGTCATGTTCGCAGCTACCAGAACAGTTAATCTTTCCTTTTTCTTCTTACCACCACTGACTTCTTCACCTTTTTTGGCTAATGTGCCATCTGGGGTAGCTCTGTAATACAAGCCCGTTTCATCGGCGTTAAAAATTGAATACTTTGAATAGCGTTCTAAGAGTTCAGGTAAAACATTTTTCTGCCAATCGTTTGCGGCACTAGAATCGGCATCCGCTTTTTCTCCGTGTTCACGCTTGAAAACAATGTTGAATCTTTTTTGAAATTTTTTAAGCCAGCCTTGAGAAAAAGCGATGTCATCAAAACCCCCATAAAGTTCTTCTGCTAGTGACAGCTTTCTCGATCAAAATGGCTCCGGAAATTTCAACTTTCTTCTCTCTCATGACAACAAACCACTCATAAAGCTCGTGCTCCAATTCTGGTAGAACATCTTCTCTCTTCCTCTTACGAAGCAAATTTCCATTTTGTCTTCGAAGCTGGTTTAACTCGTCCTCATTCTTCATCCATCGGGTTATAAGGCACTAGTTAATTTTAAATTTTTGAGCCACATGGGCTCTCTTTTCACCATTCTTTACAGCCTTGATGACATCAAGTTTGAACTCTAGAGAAAAAATGTTCCGTTTAGAAGCCATTAATAATATCTAACGAACGATGATTGAGCACACAAAATTGATCCAGAGAGGCTAAATTCTAACCTAGAATCGGAAAATAAATTAACGATGTGTAGCGACACAACTCAAACGGGACACTGCAGTAAACTGATTCAAAGCAAAAATTAACTGTTGTGTTCATACGCCATCTAGCGGCTGAATCTGAAACTTATAACTGCCTATGCACACGTGTGTCGCACGCGTGTGGATTTTTCCGATTTTTTTTTATCTACGCACACTTGCTTATATGGGATGTTTGCTTATATCGAATTTTTACTTAGTAAATTTCTTTGGGATCGGGAAATTTCTTGCTTATACTGAATAATTTGCTTATAACGAAGTTATACTATATATATATATATATATATATATATATATATATATATTAATGGGTATATAGTTTTTTCCTGTACTATTACTATTTTTTATATAAGTTTTAGTGTTTATATGTATAAGGGCATATTTGCTCATACATATATTAAATGGTTATATAGTTTTATCCTGTACTAATATTATTATTTAAGAATGTATATATATCCTTCGCTTAATGTGTGTATTTTTGCTGTATATTATTTTTGAATGTACTAGGAGCACTTAATATATTTTGCCTCACCCTTTTTTTCTTACCTAAATAATAGGACATGGGGCTGAAATGTCTTTTGGGCCGTAAGTTTGAACTTTCTGCGCTTCACATTACCGGATTTTTCCACTTTGAACCTCCCCTTCTTGTATAAAACCGCTTTTAAACGCCCTTGTATAAAACTGATGGTTAACGCAGTTTCGAAAATGGCGTCTGACAGTGATGTGCGTCGTAAACAGAGAGCTGTTGTCAAGTTCTTAACCGCAAAGAAGGAAACAGCTGGAAATATTCACAAACTTCTACAAAACATTTACGGAGATGCTGCTGTTGATCGAAGCACAGTTGGACGCTGGTCTAAACGTATGAGATCATCGGAGAGAGGGAGAGCCAGCCTCGATGATGAACCACAAAGCGGTCGCCCGACATCGACTGTGACATCTCACACTGTGCAACGTGCTAACAGCATCATTCGATCAAATCGTAGTGTCACATACAAGGAGCTATCACTGGAGCTAGGAATTAGTGAAGGAAGTGTGAATACGATAATTCAGCAACTGGGATACTGAAAAGTGTGTTCCCTGTTTGTTCCTCTCGAACTGATTGAAGATCACAAAGCCTAAAGAAAAGAAATTGCTTCTGAGTCAGTGGTTCGATAAGAGACAGAAGGGGATGACTTCCTTTCACCAATTGTGACTGGGTATGAGACTTGGGCACACCACTTTCAACCTGAAACAAAACGCCAATCCATGGAGTGGCATCACGCAGACTCACCACGCGAGAAAAAGTTCAAAATGGCTCCCTCTGTAGGAGAGGTTATGGCCACAATCTTCTGTGGTATGAAAGGGGTGATTCTGGTAGACATTATGGAGAAAGGACAAACAATCAACTCGGAGGCATATATTGCCGTGACCGGACAGCTCATACCAGGACAACACATACCCGGACAACTTATACCGGACAACTCAGACCCGGACAACTCAGACCCGGACAACTCATACCTAGGACAACTCATACCTAGGACATCTCATACTCTCTTCAACAATTACCACCCCAATGTTGATCTTTTCATCTATATCCACCCCGAAAGTTTAAACTCTGCAAATTAATCAAAATAAGATAAGAAAACAATAACAACAAATTTATTATTTATTGCAAACATACAATAAATAGAGAACTATTATTTACATAGGATAAAATTTGAATGCCCGGTTAGGTCAACTGTACGCCCTTGACGATTGGTTAGGTTTAGTCGTGATATTTTCGTTGTTCAACGAAAATATCACGACTAAACCTAACCAATCGTCAAGGGCGTACAGTTGACCTAACTGGGCATTCAATGAACCCAACCGGGTATTCAGTTGACCTAACCGGGCATTCAATGAACCTAACTGGGCATATATATAATATATATATATATATATATATATATATATAATATATATATATATATATATATATATAACTTGCATGAATTTTAAATGTTTAAATTTAATTTTTAACTTTACAAAATAAATGTTTTCATTAATTTTAAAAATAAATGTTTTCATTTCAAAATGTTTCCATTAATAACTTGCATGAATTCTAAATGTTTAAATTTAATTTTTAATTTTACAAAATAAATGTTTTCATTAATTTTTTTTTTTTTTCTGGTCCTAGGTATGAGTTGTCCTAGGTATGAGTTGTCCTAGGTATGAGTTGTCCTAGGTATGAGTTGTCCGGGTATGAGTTGTCTGGGTATAAGTTGTCTGGTATGAGCTGTCCTGGTATGAACTGTCCTAGAACCATATATTGCTACCCTACAGAGATTCCAGAGATGTATAAAACGAGTTCGACCGGAGAGAAAACTGGAAGACGTCCTTCTTTTGCACGATAACGCAAGACAAGAGAGGTCATCACAAAAATGCGTTTGACTGTGTTACCCTACCCTCCATACAGCCCGGATCTGGCACCTTCAGACTTCCATTTGTTTGGGCCAATGAAGGATGCTATTCGTGGAAGAATGTTTCAGAGTGACGATGAGGTTGTTGAAGAGGTTAAAAGGTGGCTCCAGTGGAACCAGGCGGACTTTTACCAGCAACGAATAAAGGCCCTTGTTTCGAGGTGGAGGAAAGCCGTAGAAAAGGATGGAGACTATGTGGAAAAACAAAACTTGTAAAAAAGGTGTGTAACTACTTGTGTACAGAATTTCTGGAACTTACAAGGAAACTTGAAAAGAAAAAAAAGTGGGATAAAATATATTGAGTGTCCCTCGTATATCTATTTCCTATATATTTCATGAATTATTTCCCTTAACTCGTCTAAATAAACAGAATGATGTAATGGTGTTTTATTTTATTCTTTTGGTTGTATATATAAACGATATTAAAGAATAACTGGGGAGATAGGAATATCAGGGAAAAAGGAAAAAAGAAACACGCTTTCGTGATATATTCACATTTTCCTTGAAAATGTGAATATATCAAGAAAGCGCTCGGAATTCGTGTTTCTTTTTTCCTTTTTCCCTGTGGTTGTTTGCTTATATATATATATATATATATATAATATATATATATATATATATATGTGTGTGTGTGTGTGTGTGTGTGTACATACACACAAAATGGCTGGTTACGCCTTCTAAGCCGACTGACGGATTTTTAAGCCAACTGTCAAGAATATCTGAATAGCGTAATCTGGCAGCTCAAACGTTATATAGACACACATACATCTGCCATTTACGCCTTCTAAGTCTTCTAAGCCAACTGGCGGATTAAGCCAACTGCCAACTGGCTGATTAAGCTAACTGGCGGATTTCGAGTTCTAAGCCAAGTGATGCTACCTGAGCTCTCATTGAGCGTCTGCATCTCGCAGACGCTGGATGGTGTCTTCTTCTCTTCCTCTCTCTCTTAGGTTAGTTATACCCCTTCGTTTGGGGGGTGAGGCCGTCCCAACTTCTCCCCAAAGAGGTTAGGTGGACACCCCTTCAGCTTGCTGGGGGATTCTCCCCTTTTTGGCACCGTGGGGGTGGTACTGGGGGTACACTGGCACTCGTTTTATCAACATTGCATTTGCATATGCATTCGTCCATTTTGCTGCCATGCTGCTGAGGAGCCATGCAGTTAGGGAGTTCAGAAGAGCAGTGTCCGTTATAAGCAACATTGCGGCGAAGAGAGAGGGATTGAAGATAGTCAGTGAGAGGCGGGGGATTGATAAGCCATTGATTCCATCCGGTCAAGTAGAGCTGTGTGGGTTAAGCAATCCCACACATAAGAGGCATACTCCATACAGGGACGGATAAGACCCCTTTACGGAGACAGCAACTGAGTGGGGGGTGAAGAAACAGCACGCCTAACCTCTTAGAAGCTGTTTTGACGAGCTGTGACCTAAATGTGCCAATCATTTGTCAATCATTCCTTGTAGTCTATCGTCTGTTATTAAGGTATTATATATATATATGTATATATATATACACAGCAATCCCTTTGCAACCGCGGCTTCGAGTATCCACGCAGAAATTTCTGTATACCGTTTTGACTACCGTGGTCTACAGTTTTGCTTAACCACAGTTTTTCGTGTTCCGCACCGTAGCAATCATTTATTATTTCGTTCATATTTGCATTTATAAGTGTAATTATGGCCTATAAGCGTCGAGTTGATGTTGATAGTGAGGTGAAGGTCATCCCATCATTATTAAAGGTAAATAAAAGTATTCTTATTCACTATTAATATTTAATGTGGTTTTGTTCGTTAATGTTCATGTTCTACAGATCTACAGATCTACAGAAGCTAAGGCTAACAAAGACCCTAAGATCCATTCTAAGGTTAGCCCGAGAGAAAGGAAAGAGTAGGGGGTTAAGAGAAGAGAAGAGAATAAGGGGTTAAGTAAGGAGCAACACCTATCACTCGCGGGTTAACATTCACTCAGAAAAAGAGGAAAAAAGTCTCACCATCATCATCCGCCGGCCACTGCAGACAAGTCAGAAAAATAGTCGGAGAAAATAGGAGAGGGGTGAAAGATGAAAAGAAGTAGAATAAGAACACTTACAAACCATGCAAACACAGTCTTAACTCACTGTCATACCATGCAAACTACAAACATGCAAGGAAAGAGAGTTACAGACATGCAAAGTAAGGAGATAAGAAAAAAAAAAAAAGTAGGTAAAGTTAAACAAAAAGTGGGTTAGTTTACGCTACGAGCTACATCTACGTTCGTGTTAGTCTAATTTTTTGGCATTTATCGTCAACAGACTCATCCTCGAGCACCACCACCAGAGCTCCTGTTGTTAACTTTCTTTTTTAATTTTAAACAACGTTAATATTTTTAAAATGTCTGTCAAGACGGTTCTTAAACACATTAACGCTGGTAGAATGAACTACTGACGCGGGAAGATTATTCCATTTATCAATTACTTTAAACGTAAAGAAGTTTTTAGCGATATTAGTAATGAAACGTCTGCCACGCAACTTAAACCCGTTATTGCGAGTATTACTATTATCGAAAGTGATCAATTTGTCAAAATTTACGTTATCGATGTTATTAACGATTTTGAAAACTTCAATAAGCTCCCCCCTTAATCTCCTAGTTTCGAGTGAATACAGGTCTAACTCTTTAATCCTATCTTCATAAGGCTTATTGCGCAATGACGGAATCAGTTTCGTGGCACGACGTTGAACCCTTTCTAACCTATCAATATCCTCACGCAAGTACGGGCACCAAAACTGAACTGCATATTCTAAATGAGGCCTGACTAGGGACTTGTAAAGGGGCAATATAATATCCTTCGATTTAAATTCGAAATTACGCGCTATGAAGCCTAACATCCTATTAGCTTTTGCGCAAGACTCCAGGCACTGGTTCCTAACCTTTAAATCCTTAGATACGCGTACGCCTAAATCTACTTCCTCGTCAACGCTCGCTAACTCCCTATCATCCATCGTGTACGTGTAATTATTGTTGCGAGAACCTATATGCAAAACTTTACATTTGTCTACGTTAAATTGCATCTGCCACTTATCTGTCCACTCCATAATCCTATTTACATCGTCTTGGAGCCTATTACTATCGTCCTCGTTAACAACCTTACCGCCTATTTTAGTATCGTCCGCGAATTTTGACACGTTACTAGTCAATCCTACATCTATGTCGTTAATGTAAATTACGAACAGCAATGGGCCTAACACTGAACCCTGTGGGACACCGCTACCTACATCTAGCCACCCCGATTCACTACCATTAACTACGACCCTCTGTCTCCTAGCACGAAGCCATTCTTCTAACCGGTTAGCTACCTGACCGCGTATACCGTGCGCTTTGACCTTCGCAATTAGTCTCCTATGCGGAACTGTATCGAACGCCTTTTTAAAATCTAAATAAATAACGTCAGCTGCTCTATGCCTATCGTATTCGCGCACTATTTCGTTATAAAATTCTAACAAATTAGTTAAACAAGACCTATGGCGTCGAAACCCATGCTGACTACTATTAATCAAATCTCTACTTTCTAAGTGTTCGATGAAATGTTGTTTTGTTCGTACAGGTACATATTTCTCATGTTTACTGAGTGAATAGGATGCGTAATTAAGGAAAAAAGTGAGTGTCAACCACGGCCGTGGAACCTAACCCCCTATTTCCCATAAGTCTTTAGTTTTACCAATCCCGGTTTTGCCAACCACGGGGGTTTGCAGGAACGTAACCCCCGCGGTTGGCGAGGGATTGCTGTACATATACAGTACATGGTGTACTGACCTTTGTATAATATTAAAAAGTTCATCCTGCTTTCTAGGACAACTATGCCATCTTATCAAGAAATCATGTTAATATTTTTAAAATTTATGATTTGGAAGAATCTACACTACAGTATATAGTTTTCATGTGTTAAAAACTTTACGCCTTGGCTATGCAATTAAATGGATGTAAAATTAACAAAAAGTTACGGAAATCTTGCGTACGAAAGAGCGGATAATGGTCTTACTTCTTTAAACAAAACAGTTTATGGAATTAAAAAGGGGGATAAAGGTCTAACCTTTGTAAAAAGCTGAAAAAGTTACCCTAATATTACAAATTGATTTCAGTGCTGCATAAAGGTTATGTTCAGATGTGTAAATGATGTTCCAATTATATGCTAATCTTTTTAGAAGTGTCGACCTATCTTTTTTTAATTAAATTTACCACACTGTTAAGTGTGAATATCAGATTTATACAGTGAATCCACTTCACAGTGGTTACGGACCAAGTAATTAAGAATCACCATTGGAGCCTCTGGTTAATAAGGGTATGAGGACTTATAGATATTTTGCCAAAGGATTTCATTGACATTCTAGTGACTACTAACCTAACCTACTAGGTTACATAATCTAATCTAACTTAATCTAACCTTAAGAAAATTGTGGATGAAATATCACATCGACAAAATGCCAGCCAGCTATTTAATGTCTTTGATATAAAAGGAAGTAAAATAATATTTCTCATTCTTTCTTCCTTCAGAAAATATATGACAAGTTATAATAAAAAATATGCTTTTCCAATATTAATATCTCATTATATTTAAAAACAATTATCTCTCTTACAAACAATAAAGTTGTATATTTACTGAAAATTAATATTTGCTTAAAGGCAAACAAACATGAAATTTCAACATCAAATTTGTTACTTCACGGCAATTAATTTGATTATTAGAAGAAGAAAAATAATTTAATTTCCAAAATTGATTCTGATTTCGAGGAAGGCCTTGATTGGTCAAACATCTTCTCAGTGCAAGTGACGTAATTGAATTAGAACCAATCAAAACCACCAACAAGAGAAGTGGAGCGTCAAACAGCCAATCGCTAATGAGGAATGACTGGCAGGCGAAACCCAAATTGTGTTATTTATTCAGAAAAAGGTTGCGAACACCCATTATCACGCAAGATATGCTGTACCCAATCTAATCTAATCACTTTTTATTCCTTTTACATTCTGAAAATGCAAAAAATATAACTATAAATTGAGACAGAATTTCCTTGAATAAATATTTAATTGACAAAAAACATTTATAAATAACTGTGCACCCGAAACTGAAAAAAGAAAAGTTAAGTACAGTTGAACTGATTAAAACTTATATTTTTCCCACATCCGAAGTTTATAGACTTCATTTATGGTCGACTCTCATTTTTTAATACTATTAATTTCTTTTATTCTTAATAAATTATTATAAATTAATAGAGTTCCATAACATTTTTTCATGTTATTTTCCAGCTGTTACAAAAATTCGAAATGGACTCGAAATTTTCACATTAAACCGCTCATATATATATATATATATATATATATATATGTATATATATATATGAAATGAAATGAAAATGAATGAAATGAAAAGGTTTATTGGCAGACTAAGTCCATATGACGAAAGTTATTAATACAATGACAGTTCATATACTAAGGATAGAAATATTTACATTGATTAGAAATAATACTGTAATGTCGAAGTTTAGTGGAGCTACAGACAGACGTTTTCGTACCAAGAAGTCCATAGCTTAGAGGATAAATGGCAGGACTCATGGATAGCTTCGATGATCGGGTTGATTGATTTTTTAATTCTTTGCTTTAGACTGTATTGAGCACGTCTTGTTACCTCCGGGAAGCTCGGGACATTGCGGGTAGCAAACATTTGCGAAGCTGAGCATCTCGGGGGTAATTTATGTAAGAGTCTAAAAGACCTATTGTACAGCAAATTTAGGGTTCTGCCAGAACCTTTTTTATAATTCACCCACAGTTGCTGTCCATATATATTACTGCAGAAAGTACGAAAGAGAGTGTCTTTACCTTCACTTGTACAAAATCGAAAGTTCCTTATGGTCATATTCGCTTTAGCACACAGGCTTCGAGATTGTTTTCTTATATCCGAGTCATCACTCAAGGAGCTGGTAATAGTTTGACCCAAATACTTAAACTCTTGTACTTCCTCAATTACTTCACCATTCATTTTAAACCTTATATCAGCTGGCTGATCATTTACAGCTTTTAGGATGCAATTGCATAACCTTAGTTTTTGTAACATTAAAAAGAATATCATGTTCCTGCGAATACACTTCGCAGACTTTTAGTAGCCGATCCAGACCTTTAACAGAGGGACTTATTAACACCATATCATCGGCATAAACTAAGTTATTTATCCTGTGTGTATCTATACAACATCCCACTGTTGCCTCATTAAGTGAAGCAATTAATCCGTCAATATACACATTAAACAGCATAGGGGAGAGCAAGGAGCCTTGTCTCACCCCGCAAGAGGAGCCAAAACACTCGGATAGTACATTGCCCTACCTAACAGTGAAAGATTGGTGGGAATACCAAAATTTCAATAAATTTAATATGTACATGGGAACCTTCCTGTTTTCTAGTTTTGCAAATAAAATATTGTGGTTCACCCTATCATATGCCTTACTTATATCTAGGAAACAGCTATAAATAGTTGAATTACTGTCAATGTATTTAGATATTGTTTCTTTAAGTACATAGATACACAGGCCAGTTGAGTGGGACCTTTTAAAGCCAAACTGGTTAGGAGATGTCCATAGGAAATCATTTAATCGGAGTAACAAGAGTTTTTCTAGTAGTTTCGAGAAGCAGGAAGCGACAGCAATAGGCCTGTAATTATTGCTGGACAGAATGTCTCCGTACTTATTTTTGACCAGGGGCAAGATATATACCCTCATGAACTCTGCAGGGATATAGCTATGAGCAAGCATGGCTGATAGGAGCAATGATATATGCAGACATACTACGCCATTTGCATATTTTAAGTGCTCATTCGATAAGTCATCTACCCCTGACGCAGAACCAGTCTTTAACTCTTTAATTAACCACTTTACTTCAGAAAATGATATCAAAGTATTTTCCCTTGTCCCTCCCACAATCGTTTCGCTGCAATCTATCTTAAGATTATCCCTACTCACACTGTTAAGAATGTTAGAATAGTGGTTTTTCCACAGCTTTGCAATTTCATCCTTCCCCGACACCCCATCGATTGTCGGAGGGAGAACATTTTGACACCCGTTTGATTCTTAACAAATTTCCAAAATTTGTTGTTATCGTTATTTATGCGAGCTTCACAGGCTTTTGATGCTCGAATAGACTCTTCTTCCTGTTTACATCGCCTTATGGCCGCCTTATACTGACCCCGACTTCTACACATTTTCATGTATATTGGTCCTAATCTGGGTCTACCATGAAAGCACCACAAATCATAGGCGTCTTTCGATTCCCTCTTCAGGGTGGCAATAAAATCATTCCATCTAGGAATAATCTTAGTATGATAGTTGTAAGATTTAATCAGGGGGCTTCCTGCTTCTCTTAACAGGGATATTATCTTACTATAATATCTATCTATGAGTTTACAGTGAGAATCATTTGAGCAAGGATTATTACAGGCAAGGTGCAAAATTTCTAAATTATTAAAGAGGTGACTTGTTCTGTCTTTGTATTCTATTTTCTGCTGCATTTTAACATTGGACCAATCGACGCGATTATTCTTACCTATTGAGTTCTTGTTAAGTCGTGTTGCGCATAAATTGGTAACGTTAATTAATATTTCTAATGGTCTATGATCACAAAGATGGAAATCATGCAGAATATGAACTCTAACAATTCGATACTTTAGATTATTACTAGTGAGACAATGATCAATCCACCTAATGGTACCACTCATATCACTAACGTATGTAAAATTACCACTGGCTATCCCTAATACATCTACATCACTTATACTTAAATTGGCCGACTCGCATATATATATATATATATATATATATATATATATATATATGAATAGAAACGACATAAGTATTAAGGAACGTTTCTGCACACGAGGAGGAGAGATACGAAATAATGAAAAATATATATATATATATATATATATATATATATATATACACGGAATTGTTCATTCTGACGAAGGTCAAGCTTTTCACTCCACCTTAAACCTACAGTTTAACGTGGAATCCGAACCACGCCCCACCACCAGCCCATCGTCTTAACCACTAGGCTACCCAGGGTACCCATTTATCTATCAACCATTTTTTTATTGTGTGGATGGATGAACAGCTGCGTTTTGCTGCGCGCCGCCTGCCGTCACCGGAGATAACAGAAAATACCAGAGAGCTAACCAGGAGATAACAAAAAATACCAGAGAGATAACCAGGAGATAACAGAAAATACCAGAGAGGTAACCAGGCGATAACCTGGAGATAACAGAAAATACCAGATATATATAACCAGGAGATAACCAGGAGATAACCAGGAGATAACAGAAAATACCCGAAAAAATAACTGCCTAGATTTGGTATTCACGAATAACACGAACTTGATTGCTGATATGAAAATAACCCAAACCAGTGCTGTCCAACTTCTATAAAGCGCGGCCAAGATGTTGCCTATAATCATACACTGTTGGTTAATACGACTTAGGAACCCGCTGAATGTTGTTCTCCCTACTAGAAATGACAAAATAGGGAAGAAAATTCAGAAATGAAATTTGGCAAACGTCCATTCCGCGGGCCGCAAGTTGGACAGCGCTGACCCAAACTATTATCTCAGACCACAACATAATCGAGATATCAAAAAATATGGCGACAGCATTAAAAGACAATACAAATACTGATGAAAGAAGCAAATTTGGGGCTTTTAATTTAAATTCCAAGACCATAAATTGGGAAGCAATCAGATCACACATGCCCCGAATAGAGTGGAGAATAGTTTTAGAGAATAAAACAACTGAAGAAATGCTACGGTACGGACGGTAGCAGATGAGCCGGGTGGACCTGACTATGTGCGTTGGAGAGCGCAAGAAAGCAACTCGCTCCTCCACCAAGCCAGGCCACCAGTTTGACATTTGTGGAAAGAGAGAACAACACACAGAACTTCAACGAGGTTAACGAGGTGTATATATAAACATTAAAAAGTATATTGGCAGACCAATAGTCCATATGACAAATCGTAAGAACACAAACTAAAAAAAAAATAAATAAATGAAAAATAAATAAAATAAAATAAAAATACAAGTACTATAGATAAAAATACAAAAATAATGAAAAATAGCAAACTTGAAATTAAGTGGAACTACAGACAAACGTTTTCATCCACTGACTTCGAAAAATTAGATGACATATGGCAGGACTGATAAATAGCTTGGATAAGTGGGTTGACTGATTTTTTTAGGTCTTTGCATTAAACTATATTGAGCACGTTTTATTATCCTCAAGAGGCTCGAGACATTGTGCTTAGCAAACATTTTCGAAGCTGAGCATCTTGGAGGTAATTTATATGGGAGACTGAAAGATCTGTTATAAAGCAAATTTAGGGTTCTGCCAGAACTTTCTTTATAATTCGCCCAGAGTTGTTGCCCATATATATTCCTGCAGAAAGTACGAAAGGGAGTGAGTGTCTTAAGCTTCACCTGTACAGAATCGGAAGTTCTTTATAGTCATGTTTGCTTCAGTACAGAGGCTTCGATATTATTTTCTTATATCTGAGTCGTCATTCAAGAGGCTGGCGATAATTACGTAATTTGACCCAAATACTTTGACCCATATTCTTGTTGTTCCTCTATTAGTTCACCTCTCACTTTGAAGCTATTAGAAGCTGACTGATTATAGTTTTTGGGATGGAATTGGATAACCTTAGCTTTTGTAGCATTACAGTAAAAAGAATCTCACGGTTCTGCAAATATACACCTCGTGGTGTACGGACGCTTTGTTCTCGCTCTGTGCTTACATCAAAATAACTAGTGTTTATCAGTTCGGTGGTTAATTCTATCTTTCCCAATGTGGGTCTATAGTATCACTTAATATGCGAAAATAATTTATTAAGTGAAGGTTGGTGTTATACAGTGCGCACAAAGAAAAATAGCATAAATTGAACAGACGAAATTCGAAAAGCAGAAAGGAAATAAAGGAAAGGAAAAAAAGCACGACAAAATTATGAAAAAATGTGAAACTGCTTTAAATCTAAGAAGTTAAATATAGATTATGTTGAGTGGAATGCGTGGAGCACCAGTTTTCCGGTTGCAAAAATGAAGCAGACTATACAACTGGTTTAAAATGTATTGTGTGCAATACATTTAACCATTGCTAATGCATAAACTTAGATAAAAAGGACAGGGAAATGATAAATAGAACAAATAACAAACTCATAAGCTTTATGACTTCGTGTGCGTTGAGTGCATGCAAAACAAAAGAAAAGTAGTACAAACGGGAATGGATAATATTGAAGTAGAAGAAACAATTGCAACAAGTTCACCGACAGAAACTTGGAAACGTCAGAAAACGGTGACACAATCGAAAATGGGATTCAGGACACGGAAAGGAACATACGAAAGGGAGATGCAGAAGTAGCCTTAAACGGAGAAATATCCAGTGCACAAGGTAGTAACATCGTGAATACAAACGAAAATACACCAAAAATTTTAAAAAACACTGAGTAGGGAAGAAGTGTTGGTAGAACAAAGAATAAAAAATGAATCTCACAGGACTCGTAAGGAATTTAAACGGCGAACAATATACAAATATTACAAAACAGGTTCGTGTAAATATGGCTTCAATTGTATATATAATCATCCTAAAAATGTTTCTACACGATGAGGAATGGAAGTTACAGGTACGGAACAAACTACTACTATTTCCACCCTCCTATGTGCAGACATTCAATTAGGGAGAAAAAATGCCTAAATGCAGAGTGTTCGTATTTTAACATTAAGGGTACTCAAAGAAGAGAACGAGAAAGAACAGCTCAAACTCAAATAAAAGAAGTAATAACAATAATAACAGTAATAATAGAAGACGCTCCTGCTAATGAGAAAAGACCAAACGTCGCAGATATACTGTATGTATATATATATAATATATATATATATATATATACACACACAGACCCCAGTATTACATACACTAGTAACATCTCCTTCATATCCAACACCACCCACCGTTAATACAATAACCACAATAGTATCAAGGGCTGCTTCCCAAGTAGCCTAATCCTACTGTAAGTGCAACGACACACCCAATAACACCGTACAGGGAGCGTTAAAAACGACCAGAGACGACCATTATCCAGGAAAACCGAACACGAATGTTAGTAATCATATAAATTAATTATACAAAAAATATACAAGGCATGTACTCTGACCATGCGGACTGCAAATTAAAATACTTGTAAAATTTAGTTCTGGTAGCATAGCTATCATATGCGTAGCGGAAACACATTTACATAAAGACAAGAAAGGCTGTGAAAACTGCATCGAGGATACTGAAATAGCAATACTGAACAACAACATATACAGTATAGAGCGGATAGATTTGATAGAGGAGGAGGATGGTGTTGCATCTACATGAAAAACATATATACTGTACATGTGAAGTAGGCAAATCAAACAGTACAGTCGAAATTCTCATTTTAGAATTAAAAGAACTGACCCTAATCATTATGAACGTGTACAGACCACCCAACACCACAAAAAGTGAATTCCAAACAAGTAAAAAACATGCTAAAATCACTAAAAATCCCAGCACCAAAAATTTTAATTTGTGGGGATTTTAACTTTCCATTTATAACATGGGAGAAAAATTATTACAAAAATTGCAAAAATTATTAAAAAAAATTATAGAACCCAGACAATAATGCGATAAGATATTATGGAACATTATGCACTTACCCAGGAAATCTGTGAAGCGACTAGAAAAGAGAAAGTTTTGGGTTTAATTTTGACAAATAAAAAGGAAACGCAAACGAATTTCTCTGACCTTAACCTAATCGATACACACTTAAAATTAGCAACCAGTGGTCCAAAAACGCATCCCAGAGAGTCAGAAGGAATATTTGAAGGTTTAAATATAAATTCAAAGAAAGTATGTTGGGAAAGTGTAAGTAAAGGTTTAAAGAAATTAAACTGGGAATTGCTACTTCACGAGAAGACTCCAAACGAAATACTCTCTATCATAGAAAATGAAACAACCTGCAGTATATTGCTGAAACATGTTCCGAAGAGACAAAACAGAAAATGTAGCAAGCTCGAGAGAAAAGTCAGAATATTATTTAGACAACGGAAACAAGCCTTAAAAAATCCCCACAGATGCAGAACTGAAGCAAGGAGACTCAAACTAGAGGAAAAACTATGTAAAATAGAAATAGACCTGAAACAAACATTCTTTCACAAGATAAAGAAGGAGAAAACCAAAGTAACAGTAAACATAAAAGATAACCCAGAATACTTCTACACGTTTGCGAAAATTAAAGTGTGGTGTAAAGAGAGTATTTGTCCGTTAAAATATGGGGCGACCGAATACACAAATGACTCAGAAAAAATGAGTGAACTGCTTAAGGAACAATTTAACTCTGTTTTTAGCAACCCGAAGTCCAGGAAAAAAGTAGGAAATCCAAACGAATTCTTTGACAGAGATACTGTACAAATCAACCAAGAACAATATCGGACACGAATCTATTAATAGATTCAGAGTTCTTGGACGTAATTAAGGCTTTACCACAAATATGAGAAAATTCAGCACAAGAGCTAGACACATGGAGTGCCACGTTTCTGAAGAAATGTAAGGAAAATATTACCAAGCCTCTGTACTGACTATGGAGAAAACTACTTGACACAGGAAAATTCCACTTCCATTAAAAAATGCGAACATTGTCCCCTTATTCAAAGAAGGTAAAGAGCAATGCCTAAGAATTATCGGCCAGTAGCTCTTATCTCCCACCTTGTAAAGTGCTTCCAACGGATAATTAGATCATGCCTATCACAGTTGTTAGACCGCTAAGCGAAAATACTGGAAACGACATCGAAACATTATTCAAATGGGCGGAAGACAGCAATGCGAAGTTCAACGAAGAAAAATTCCATCTTATAAGATATAGTAATAAGAAGGTGCTACAGAATAAGGGTACAAAACTCTACAAGCCAAACAGATAACACCAAACCCACAAGTCAGGGATCTTGGAGTAATAATGTCATCGGATACAGAATTCAGGGAGCACTATAACACTAAAATCACAATAGCTTGAAAAGTAATGGAAATTATCTTGGGGAGCTTCCACAGTAGAAAGGCAAACATCATGCTAAAATTATGGAAGAGCATAGTTCTACCAATTGAGAATTGCTCACTACTCAGAAGCCCGTACAGAAAACGAGACATTGCAAACATAGAAGCCATACAAAGGATTTTTACATACACGTCCCCCTTCGGGGGGGGGAGACGTTACAAGGAGTTACAAGTACAAGAGGAAGCCTCAAAGACCTTCAGTTCAGTCGGGGAGGATCCTGTTATTAAACTTGTGCATTTTTAAATTATTCCAACAGTACTAAAAAACTGGATAGAAGAGCATAAGGCTCTCTCCCCACCCTCGGCTCCCTTCCTGCCAGAAGTGGGTACAGAAAAAGGTTGAAGAAAATATCTTGACTGAAAAATTAGTCAAGGAAATTCCACAGGAAAGAGGAGAATATATAAAGTAGCTCGACAATTACGTTCTGCACACATAGAAATCGTGCACAAGAGAGCATGGTTGTATAAATTAACAATAATATATTTGTGCTACTCATATGTCAACTTCATGGTATCATCACAAAAACCTCGAACATATGTTTTGATTTTATACAAAATATTTACAGCTCTATTTAACTAGGTATCGGACCAATGAAGACCCTCTGGCCCACTCCAGGCTAATCCAAAAGGATTAAGCAAGTTCTCCTTATCTACACCCATGTACGCGCAAAACCATTATACCGGCAAGGTGATGAAATACTTCTACAGGAAAGTGATTGAAACAGGAATTAAGAAAGGAAATCAAGTTTTTCATACCATGCCCTCACCCTTCACAAGCACCCAGCCACCGAAGAAAAAGAAGAGGCAGAAACGCAATATTACCTCACCTAATCCATGCCATGCCAGGGAGGAGACAAGGAATGCTGGAAATCCCGTTTCTCCTCTCACTGTCCTCCTTAGCTGATCTTTTTCTGTGCCTCACCTACCCTGTGAACAGTCCATCATGCTCTCAAAACACACTTCTTCCTCTATTCCTCACTACATATACTGTACAATGTACATGCATCTTACATACCACCAAATCTTTTAAAAATTAAAATTAAAAAAATGGCATCGGTTTTAAGAGCCTCGGAGTCCCCTGGGGAGAGGACCATAAACGTCCCCATTTCCGAATTTCCCCGCCTCCAGGACAGGAAACGCAAACCCAGGCAGCGGGGCTAGTTCTGCTACTATCCACTCGAGATGTCCTGGACCTCTGGTTATGCAGAGTGTCCAGATCTGAAAGACCCTGGACCTTGATTTCGGCTCCCTCCTTCTCCTTTTTGGGGTGGGTGGGACACTTTTGCTGGTGCTCGCCCTTGGTCTTTCCCTCCTGCATTAAAAAACAATAAAAGATGAAGACTAATGGTCTCGACTGGAATTCCTGAAACTTTACTCCCTGGAAAGAAGACGCTACACAATAATATACGTATGGAAAATACTCAAGGGTTTTGTCCCAAACATTGGAAATGAAATAGAAACACACTGGAATGAGAGAAAAGGCAGATTCTGCACTGTCCCAAATGCGGTGGGACGAGGGCCATGAAAACTAGGATGGAAAATGCCCTCAGAATTTTAGTTTATTTTTGTAAATGTAAGATCTATAGTCAACTTTTATAGTTTCCTTTGATGAGAAATGGGTGATTACATAGTGTCTGTAGGCAAGTGATCTGTGATATTTAATATAGCAAAAGTCTGCATTTTAAACCAAAGTACGAGATGTTTTATTTCCATTACGTGAGCTTATACAATTTTGCCATGATGATTTCAAATTTCACAACCATTTTTATGTATCACGTCAGGGGTTTCCACAAAATATAAGTCAGATATATTTATAGTATGTATTAAACAACTAAATTTCCAAGAGTACAAAATTATAAGAAATAAAAAGACAATACATTTCAAAGTAAATTCATATTTTATACTTAATTGATACATAATAGCTCAATCATGATTTATCAGTAAGACAAAATCGTCGTATTTTTGCTCGCTTCATGTGCTGCATTTCTTCCGAGCCTATATATATATATATATATATATATATATATATATATGTATATCAGTGGCGACTCGTGGTATAAATGTATGGGGGTGCGATTTCATAAAATTTATAATTTTTAGAATTCTAGTACATAAACAATCATATGGTGCTTCCGTACGGTACTTATGAATCATGAATCATGATATGCCACATGAATTTTTAAAATATATTTCAAGAATATTTATTTTAATATCTTAAAATTAATATATTTTTTATCTGTTAAATTAATATTTATCGTTTCAAGCAAGGGGGAGCGACCGCTCCATCGCTCCTATACGCCAGTCGCCACTGATATATATATATATATATATATATATATATAATATATATATATATATATATATATATATACACACAGGGGCGTACCTAAAGTATTTGGCACCCGGGGCGGATCCTTCCTTTGGCATCCCCACATAAATAATTTTAAAATTTAAACACACAGAAAAATATATTATGTTTGCAAGTAGATTTTTAAACAGTACAGTACTGTCATAAGCAAATTGGAAATAAGAAAAATGCAGGACATTAAAAATTCAGTGAACAGGTAATACTGCATTTTATTTTATACAAAAAACACAGGAAATCCAGTCTCAACGCTCAGCCTATTCTCCAAAGGTAAATAGAGAGGATTCACAGTCTCTGCTTTCGAGCCTTAATTTCTGCAAATTGATCAATGACCTCATCAAAATTCACCTTCTTTGCATATTCATGTTCAATTGAAAGTAAAGCCAGATTTGTCAATCTTGTCTGACTCATGGTTGAGCGAAAGAAATTTTTTATCAATTTTAATTTGGAAAAACTTCTTTCACATGAAGCAATAGACACACAGACAGTCAAAAAGAATCTCATACACAGTGACAAGCTTGGCAAAGATTCACAAAAATCTTATTTCACAATAAACTCCAGAAACTGCAATGCTGTCCATTTCTTTGCCTCTTGAACGCTGATTTTGGCAGCTTACAAATGCCTCCGAAGTCATCCAGTTTCCACACTGATATCTTCATCAGAGAATTCATCGAAAATCTGAGTCAAATTTGGAATATACTTCCGAAGTTCTTCTTCTGTTGCAACAACCAAAGTGTTTGACTGAATAACAGCGAGATTGACAGAATTTGATCCAGTGCCTTAGAACGAATCTCCAATTCTTGATGAAAGCGATCAAGACATTCAAACATAGCCCTTTTTACTTCCTCTGGCAATGTGAGACCAGCATCCTTTGCCATCTCTCCTGGCATCCTTTTTCGGAGCTTTACTCTCCCTCTTCTCTCCATAGAAATGTCCATTTCCTCACACTTTGTAGTTGCATAATGAATAGCCCTCTCCATGGCCCTCATGGTTGTAGGAAAAAAGTCAAGTCTAAAGTTTAGTGCAAAGTGTGACTTTCCTGTGTCTTTTTACTGATAACCAGTAGTCACAGGGACCACCATTCATAAACATGAGTTTCTATATCATCACGATGATGCATTTATTATAACATCACGAAGATGTATTTATAAACACTTAAACATCACTATGATACCGCATTGTCAAAAATTACTGGACACTAGTATAAGTACCATGATATTATTATAAACACCAGCACTTTATGCTTTATCATAATTATTTAATGAAACATACCTCATGTATGTGGAGTCACAGTGTCAAGTGAACAAGACTTGGAATGTCAGTTGCAGCCAACTGGCTATGCTCAACAAACTGATGACTAAAACGTCAACAAACGTTCGCCTTTTGATGTAATTTTTGTCAAATATTTAATTTTTCGTTTGTAAATTTCTTATTGCCAATAAAAATAAAAATTTATTTTATAATGGAAATTAACATTAAGATGTAATAGTTTGAACATTTTAGAAATTTCTTTTCTTACTTTGGCGAATTTTTCATTTGGTTTGAAAACTTGTACTGGTATTTCAACTCTCCCGATGGCACCCCCCTCCTTGCTGTCACTCGGGGCGGACCGCCCCCCTCTCACCCCCCTTAGTACGTCACTGTATATACAGTATATGGTATCTGCATATATATATAATGAATAAATTATTCCATGTACTGTATACTGTATATTGCACACATATATTGCATAATTGGGTATATGTCTATATACCACCCATAAAAAATGGGTAATAGGTATTTGCCAGAAAACTGTACATGATGAGAAAGAATTGCATGTGATTTTTGGATTCAGCACACCTGAATTGATAAAAAACATTTATGTACGTTGAAACATCAGATATGCTGCATACCAGTGTGGTATTTTGCCAGTCAAACGGGAACCGTACCCAGATCTGATTTAGCAGAATTAAATTTCTAATGTCATTGTGAAGTCTAGTTGACTTTGTAATAACGAATTTAAAATCATTTGCAGTCATGGTGTTTATTTAATTCTATACTAAATTTGCAAGATTATCAGATATTCTTATTATACTTCCCTATAATGTTTCTCTACAAATTCCAGTACATTTCTCATATAGTGTTTATGTTGAGTAACTGATGTTTATGGTTTATTCATTTATCATTTTATGAATTTATCCTGCTTACTTTCATTCTTTTATGAACATCTCATGTATAACTTCATATAAATATTGTCCTTTCCTAGTGAAGAAGAGGAAACAATTTTTGTTTGTTTGTTTGTTTGACCATATAGATTCCTTTCTTTGTTTATAATATAAAATTTTGGTATATTGGGTCAAAATAAGAGCGACTCTACTCCTTACAGTGTGGTGACAAATATTGTAAGACTTCTTAAATGTCACTTAAATGTGAAAGAAAAGTTCAGAAATAGATGCTTGACAACTTTTTCTGACTGTATGACGAAATGTTTAATAAAATAAGACAATAAGTAAAGTTTAATTTAAAAAATACAACATAAACTGTATTATAATACATCTAAATTGAATTTTTTATCTGTTAGAAGGAGCAATTTATTTTATATACATATCCAAATACTCGTATATACGAGGGTCGGTACGAAAGTAATGCCTCTTATTTTTCATTTCGTAAATACAATAAGAGGCATTACTTTCGTACCGTTCCTCGTGTATATATATATATATATATATATATATATATTATATATATATATATATATTTATATTTATATATAATACATCTGTAATTCAGTATTTGTGAAGGAAATAGTAACTGCATTTTCAAAGTAAGCACAAAAAGAAAATCATGATTGTATGCTCACATGCATCAGTGAGAGGCATAAAAGTTGGAAACTTACTGGAAGCTTTAATGGAAACAGTTCAAAACAGTTTAAAAAACATGTAAGCTACGTAACAAAGGGTTTCAAGTTGATGGACTCGTGCAGTACTGTGTATTTTTTATGAAATATATATGTGAGTTTGATAACAGTGTTCCTTTCATATGGACTCTGAAACCATATTTCTAGGTAGGTGTGTCGTCGTTGGATCACAAGTCTTCTATAAATTTAATGTTTGGTTTTTAATTAATGAAATGACCGAATATAACCTGCTGTTCCTTGCTGTTCCTTCCAACCTTGGTGACCATTTACACAGAAGCTATGATTTAAATGTTCCCTGATGGCCTTCCAGCTAAGGGAGAATTCAATACCAACTTTTAAGTACGATACTCGCGTAAAAAAATGAATAACGTACCGCATATGCGAACGTATATTCATGTCTTTTCCAAACGAGTAAACCCATTCTGTGGATTGAGTTCGTTACAATAAAAAACATAATTTATTCATAATTTATTTAATACCAAAACATAGAATAACGTTCATATTTTCTACAAGTCAGACATCATGACTAGTTTCAGTGGCTTTATACAAAGTACAATTCCGGACCAAAAAATATAGAATATTGTCGCAAATGCGCTCATAACCTTAATAATACCTTTACGTTATACACCTTTATGAGGAATATCGTGTATCTGTGATGTCATTATGATAAAAAGACATTTCTGTGTGCCAATTTTGAAAAAAATTTAAATATAGCAAAAACCTTATTAAATAGTGAAAAGTTAATGCATAGCGATATACCAAAATATTAGAATATCTTGTCAGGTGTTATAAAAAAAATAGAATAAATTCATTATGTTTATTAAGTACTGCCAATATATTAAATATTTATCAAAGACTTTTAACTCTGCGTCTTAGTATTTAGTTGGTCCACCTTTAACCCTGATTGCGGCCTCCAGTCGACGTGGCATCGAGTCTACCAGCCTCTTGCATTCTTCATAGTTATTAATTGCCAGGGTGTCTTCAAACACCTCTTCATTCCACAAATTGTTCCTAGTTTACACTTTTGAACCTTCTGCTTAGCAATATTCCAAAGATTTTTTATCGGATTACGATCGAGAAAATTAGCTGGTTATGGTAGTATTTCAATTTCATGAGCGTCAAACCACGCAGATGCTGCACGAGCCGCATGAGCTGAAGCCAGGTCATGTTGAAGAATAAATGGTTCGTCTCCATACATCTGTTGTGGAGACTCCAGCATGAAATATTTTAAGATTTCTTGATAAACTTGACTATTGACAGTTCAATTTACAAATGCAAGTGACCCCACACCATTTACATTTTGCAATCCCACACTAACACGCCGTAAAATTGACCGATCGATTGGAGGTTGAAATCAGGGCTAAGGGTGGACCAATTAAATACTAAGACGCAGAGCTAAAGTGTCTTTGCTAATGGTTTAATTATTGGCAGTACTTAATAAACATAATGAATTTATTCTAATTTTTTGTAACATCTGAAAAGATATTCTAATAGTTTTGTATGTTGTTGTGCACTAATGTTTTACTATTTAATAAGGTTTTTGCGATATTTTAACATTTTTTTCAAAATTGGCATACAGAGGTGTCTTTTTATTATAATGGCGTCACTCGATACTCGATATTCTTCATAAAGGTGTCTAACTTAAAGGTATTATCAAGTTCATGAGCGCATTTGAGGCAGTGTTCTATTTCTTTGGTCCAGAGTTTATATATATATACAGTATATATATATATATATATATATATATATATGAATAAAACCACGAAGGAAAGGAAACACAGAGTAGTGCTCAAGCGCTCTCGTCTAATGACATCCTCAGGAACACTGAAGTAAATAAAGAGTTCAAGACTATATATAGTTACAATATATATCTATATATATATATATATATATATATATATATATAGAGAAATAAAAATTGTGGGAGGAGCATACAAATTTGTAAGGAAAACTACCAATTTTAGCACTTTGCCTGAATTCAACAAAAGATCAAATCGATTGTTTACAACCAATTTTATAGATAATGCCTGAATGATGTGTAAGTAAAAAATAAATAAATAAAATAAAAAAATAAAAATAACTTGAAAAATAAAAATTGTAAGAGGAGCATACAAATTTATAAGGGAAAATTACCAAAATTTTAGCACTCTGCCCTTCTTGGCTAAATCCATTCTGAACGAATTCAAAACAATGGGATCGAGTTGAAAAAGACCTTTGCTCATGTTAAAGTTACTTGTAAGTTGGATAATAGCAGACTCAAGAATATTTCTATTAACAATGTTGCTAGAGTGAAACAAAACTGAAGCATTATTCCAATCAATATTGTGAAAAATATCATAGTAAAAAATAGCCCTACCAATAATTCAGGCATTATGTATAAAATTGGTTGTAAACAATGTGATTCCTTTTACATTGGTCAGACGGGAAAGGATTTGCACACGCGTGTAAAACAGCATCAATATTCCGTTAGAACGGGACAGTCGTCCAGTGTCATTTTTTTCCATTTGTCAGAGTTATCCCATTGTATTGATTGGAATAATGCTCAGTTTTGTTTCACTCTCGCAACATTGTTAATAGAAATATTCTTGAGTCTGCTATTATCCAACTTACAAATAACTTTAACATGAGCAAAGGTCTTTTTCAACTCGATCCCGTTGTTTTGAATTCGTTCAGAAGGGATTTAGCCAAGAAGGGCAGAGTGCTAAAACTTTGGTAATTTTCCCTTATAAATTTGTATGCTCCTCTTACAATTTTTATTTTTCAAGTTATTTTTTATTTTTATTTTTTTTTGTGACCTATATATCATTCAGGCATTATCTATAAAATTGGTTGTAAGCAATCCATTTGATCTTGTGTTGAATTCGGGCAAAGTGCTAAAATTGGTAGGTTTCCTTACAAATTTGTATGTTCCTCCCACAATTTTTATTTCTATATTTATTATACAGTATATATATATATATATTTTTTTTTTGTAACCTATATATAGTCTTGAACTCTTTATTTACTTCAGTGTTCCTGAGGATGTCATTAGACGAAAGCGTTTGAGCACCGCTCTGTGTTTCCTTTCCTTCGTGGTTTTATTCATCATAAATATTTTTCACTTGTTACTTTCGTGAAATAATTTTCATATATATATATATATATATATGCACTAGAATCACAAAATAACACGTGACCTTATTAATAAGCAAACAACCACAAGGAAAAGGAAACACAAAGTCCGAGCGCTCGGACTTTGTGTTTCCTTTTCCTTGTGGTTGTTTGCTTATTATATATTATATATATATATATATATATTAGTGGTGGACCGGATATCCGCATAATTTTTAACATCCACATCCGCATCCGCACGCCTGACTGCGGATGTTATGCGGATATTACCTCTAAGAAATTATGCAATTTACAATTAAATTAGCTTATAAAGTAGCTTATAAGGCCCAGTCATGCACATTTCATGTAAAGTATTAATTACACTAGGCAACAAATTTCAACTTTTTTTTTGTTACAGACACGTGAACTACTGATTCCTACTAAAGCGCTGATGCTGATTTCAGATCTGATATCAAAATTTCTCTATCACGTCCAGATTTTGTGTAACCGAAAACCCCTATTTTTCATTTTTTTTTCTCACCCGCTTCTATTACGAAAGCCGTCTAAGCTACTTTTCCGTGCCACGTTTTATGTTAAGCATACTTAAATAATTAGTGAACAGGGATGTCTTTCCTCCTTTATTCTGGCTTAAGACAGACAGCGGAATTCCGCTGGCGGAGTTACCACCCCTGCGCCCAACCATCCACCCAAAGCGCGTTAGTATTTTGTTGTTACTACTGAAACGCAAATTCCTGTTCTTAAGTGAAACTTTGGTGTGTCCTCTTCCTTTGTCGCTTGTAGGATGACGAGCTCTCCTTCTGCAGGAACCAACAATAATCTCCCATCATATTTGGGTTGAAATTACCTTGGTATCTGTTTTCCATAACTGAGATCTGTTGGTGGAAGTGCTCACCATGCTCGTCACTTACAGCCCCAAGGTTGGCCGGGAAGAAGTCAAGATGAGAATGTAAAAAATGAATTTTCAAAGACATTCTGCATCCCATTATTTCATAAGATTTAAGCATGTTTTCTACGAGTTTACGGTGGTTTTCAGCTTTGTGGTTTCCAAGAAATTTTTGACAACTTCAACGAAAGATGTCCATGCTCCTAGTTCATTCTCATTTAGGTTAGATGGAAACGATGAGTCGTGGATGACACTGCGGATCTGTGGTCCAGTGAAAACTCCAGCTTCTAGCTTAGCATCTGTCAATATTCCTTTGAATTTATCCTTTAAATATTGGAAACCACTACCTTCATGATCCATACCCTTCACGAAATTTTTCATAAGGCCAAGTTTAATGTGAAGTGGTGGAAGATGTACTTTCTGAGGGTCAATAAGTGCTGGGTGTTTCACATTGTATTTACCAACAACATGTTCAGTTCTAGATGGCCAATCATGTTTTTTGTAGTGGTTCTTGTCATCTCTGCTGTTCCATAGACACAAAAAGCACATATGCTTTGTGTAGCCCAACTGTAACCCAAGAAGTAATGATACAACTTTAAGGTCGCCACAAATATTCCATGTGTGGTCCTTATATTTGATGAGTCTTAGCAGCAGTTTCATCGATTCATAAGTCTCATTAAGGCCAGTGGCATGTGCTACAGGTATTGAAGGTTTTTCATTGCCATTGTGCAGTAATACAGCTTTAAGGCTAGCTTTACTAGAGTCAATGAACAGTCTCCATTCTTTTGGATCATAGCGACAGCCAATCCCTTGCATCAGACCACTGATATCGTGGCAGAAACAAACGTTTTCTTCCTGTAAGTAAAATGATGAAAACTGCAAATGGCGATGGCGGAAATGGGAAACTTTGGTGTTTGGTTGGAGAAGATTAAATTCTTGAAGTCTTGAACCAAGCAACTCTGCCTTTTCTTTTGGTAATTCCAAATCGCGCACTAAGTCATTTAACTCCGCTTGACTTAACAAATGTGGGGAAATATTTGCATCTGGAACATATATGCCATCTTTCCCTGTTTCTATATCACTAGCAGAATCTTCAGATGAACTGCTGTCTGTTATCGTTGCTGGTGGAACTGGTGGTGGATTTGTTTCATCATGTGGTACTGGTTTCATTGCTGATTCGCAGTTTGGGTACGTGATCTTTGATTTGTTTTTCTTTGTGAAACCAGCAATCTTTGTCAAACAAAAATAACAATCATTGAAGTGATTTTTCGGCTCACGCCAAACCATGGGGACTGAGAACGGCATAGCTTTTCTTTTACCATTCATCCAAGCTATTAACATTGCATTGCACTGTGCACAGCAAATATGTGGTGCCCAGTCCCTCTGTTGGTCTCCTAACTTACAGTCAAAATAACACTTGTAGGCAAGTTTAATCTTTGTTGTTATGTTTCTACGTTGTGGCTTAGGTGTATATTGTCCACAGACAAAGCAGAAGTTGTCTGGGTGATTTACACAAGCACGTCTATTTGATGCCATTTTGAATTACCATACAATATCTGAAAAAACGTAGAAAGTAATTATTACGATGTGCAAAATAAAAAGAAATACACACCGTAGTACAAAACAAATGCTATAAAAACACACAAGTCACCACAACCTGTCACTTGCTCATCAGCAGAGAGCTTCAACAACCGTTCTGCTTGACTGTCACGTAGCGACTGACCGTTGGGCCGTTGCCCGTTACTATGCTCTTGACTCAGTGTTGCCAACTCGGGATAAATTTTATTTATCAAAATTGTTCGAATTTGTATATAGTTGGCAAAAAAAATTGCTTTAACCTTGAAAAGCAAGTTTCATATTACTGGCATTAAGCCGATTAAAACCAAAATCTGGACGTGGTAGAAAATTTTACTAAAAGTGATTTGCATTTTACACAAAATCTAGACGTGATAGAAAAAATCTAATTATAGATTTGAAATCAGCATACCGAAATTAGCTAGGAGCACCTATTTGGTCTTCTGTAACAAAATCTTTGTTGCCTAGTGTTATTAATGAACAAACAAATATATAAACCTCAAAATATAAATACCTGGTAACACAGAAAATTGAATGAAACTTGTTTCATTGAATTTTCTGTGGCTGAAACGCTTGAGAAAGTTGTTATTTTTATCATAATGAAAACATTAATATTAATTTTAATTCTTATGCATTGCCTGTTATAATAGTAATATCACGAAATTTGAAAAATTATGTCATATATTCATAATTCTATTTTATTTTGATAGATTAACTAAGTATCCGCATCCGCGGATATTGAAATTAAAGATCCGCATCCGCAGATGTTAAAAATCTGACATCCGGTCCACCACTAATATATATATATTATATATATATATATGAACATGATCCACGGAAAAGAGTTATCTTCCGTCTAAATCAAACTGGATATTTGGTTATATGAAATTTTCTTCCAACTTTGTAACATTTTAAGTATTTAATATTTCAACATTTTATTGTACGTTTTGTCATTTATGCCATTGAGATATTTCACATGGAATTTGTTCCAATTTTTTAGGCAGTAAACCAATTTTGTATAAAAAGTAAAAAATAGGAGAAATTATACGTGTGAGATATTCAATTTGCGCGGAAAGCAAAAGGTTTACCGCTGTCGAAATATTAAACATTTGAAATGTTTCAAAGTTTGGGCGAAACTTCGTAAAATGAAACGTTTAGTTGGATTTAGCGTGCTTTGTCATTCAGGGTGTGCGTCCTAATTCATTCGTACTGATAAAAATAAATTGTGTTCCACTGAAAAGAATTTTTAAAATAAATAGGATGAAGGAAACAACTGAAATACCGCAGTTTGTTTTGCTATTTTCAATATAATCTTCGTAATAAATAAGGGAAATATAATATTTTACTCTTTAGCAGTTATAATGTTTACATTCTTATAAAAAACTTGACATGATATTACTCTTTTATTATTCATTGTAATCTTTTATGTATACCATATTGATAAGTTTACGAGAACATTTTAAAATCTGATCTGAATTATTACCAAAACTAGTTAAGCTTCCAAATTTTCTTCAAATGTAGAAAAAATTAACATTTATTGATCATATTAACTTGTCTTGTTAATCACTTGAAACCATGTGAAAAATACACTTTAAAAATAAAAATGTAACCCTAAAACGTCGATCATGGCTTTTAATACTTTTTATTACGTGTAATGTTTCGTGAGCAAAACCACTTTCCCCATCATCTGTACCACTGGTGATGCATGGGAATAATGTGTGATCCGAAATGTCTGGTATAATAAGAAATGTTGCAAACCTTCTTTGTCTTACATTCATATTCAACATTTTTCCCCAAGAGTGAAGCTATCGATGAAGTATGAAATTTGTTACTTTTAAAAATATGTTTTCATATTGAGTGTAAACTGTTTCATGCTGGACTTTATATCAGTCTTTGATATTAGTTTTGTAATATTTTTGTGAACGAGAGAGATTCTATACTTTCTATACTTGGTATGAACAATTATTTAATTTAACATTTGAGCGTGCACACACACACACACACACACACAACACACACACACACACACACACACATATATATATATATATATTAAAAACATTAAGTCTGAGATGGCATAGTTAACCCAAGAGCTTCCGCATGCTTTCTAGCTTTTAGTCTAAGATCAGCAATGGAGGAGCTTTTAGAGGTGACTCTGTCCGCAGCCGCAAGGGCAGATAATGCGAGTGGATACGTTGGGTGCGGATAATAAAGCAGCGGCGAGGCACCGACTTGAACGGTGCCCGAACTGCTTCCAGGAGTATTGATACTCTCACTGATAGTTGGGGACGTTCCTACAGTTGCTAAATTGCTATTACTGCTGCTGTTTCCTGATACTGGTGTTCCTGTTGTTGCTGCGGCAACGGCTGCTGCAGCTGCATTGCTGATTCCAGCATTCATTGAAACAGCAGCTGCGTACTGAAACACAAAATGATTTTATTTATAATTATCTAAAGTGTCTTTTATTGGAGTGAAAAGTTTAATTTTCTCTTAAATATAAGCCTTTTCAAATCAGTCTCTAAGATCAATCCAGCGCAATACAAGGGTAAATTCTAATAAATCATATTGCAAAGATGTTAAGTTGTACAAAGTATGAGTATCACCATAACGGTAGTTTTCTAGCCCTTAAATAAATAAATATATATATATATATATATATATATATGTATGTATGTATACACTGTATATGTATACAGTATATGAGAGGTGTCCCCAAAAAAGTCCCTATTTTTATATGCCCGTAATTTTATAATGGATGTACGATATTGGATGTTGTATATTTTATTATTGGTTTTTTTCTTCAGAAAGGTAACAGATTGGGTTTTTTATTCTACATAAAAGTATATGCATATACTTATACATTTCTAATGGCTGAACCCTCAAACAGTGATGCCGCGTTTGAAGCTACATAATCTGGGCGCATAGTACGGTCTCCCATCTAACTACTACCCAGACCCAATGTCGCTTAACTTCGCTGATCTCCGGGAAGCGGTGTTACGACATTGGCCACGACGTAGCCCGTGTATATATATATATATATATATATATATATATATATACTTATATACTTCACGCAAACATTTTTGGAGGAGTATATTCAAGATTATATACAATACAGTTCATCTTAAATGGTTGTTTGGTTGGTTGATGGGGGTTGTTTAACCTCCTTCACAACATCTAAGGTCATATGACACTCCAAAAAATATGAAGATTCATCCCATAGACAAAAATAAATTATAACTATATAAATATATAACTATAACTATAATTATAATATGATACTGATAATTGTTAAACTTTAGCTGTGGAGGTATAAATATAATAATAATTAGAATTAGTTAGCAACAGCTCGTGAACCTCTTATGGGGATTCGGTGAAAATGTTCACTCGATATTTTATTTCATAATCTTGTCTTTTTATAATTATAAAATTCTCTGAAAATGCAATATATTGTGTGTGTGTATATATATATATATATATATATATATATATATATATATATATATATATATATATATTCGATGGAATAAAAAAGAAAAAAAGGCATACGACTCCAACATATAACATACGACACTTGTATATATATATATATATATATATATATATTCGATGGAATAAAAAAGAAAAAAAGGCATACGACTCCAACATATAACATACGACACTTGTATATATATATATATATATATATATATATATATATATATATATTCGATGGAATAAAAAGAAAAAAAGGCATACGACTCCAACATATAACATACGACACTTGTAGCCAAGCTAATCCTATTGGAAAAGATCAGATTAAAACCTGAGTGTTGAGACATTATCCCCTCACCATCTCGTAGTTTCTCTCACTGAGGGGAACGACCGAAAACGGGTAGCAACATCCTCTGAAGAGCCCTCACCTGATGAGCGGCTGAGATTATTGCAGGATCAATGGGAAGCGAGGGTAGTCTTGGTATTCTATCGTAGAGAGGGGTATGAAGTCGCAGAGGGGAAACGTACGATGCCACGCGACACGCTTCCAAAGGTATCCCTAAAGACACTCCCCCGGCGGTGCGAGAAGCTCCGACGCTGATGCCACTCGAAGCACCTATGCCAACGCCAATGCCACTCCCGTTGGCACCCGTTGGAGAAAGAAGCATTCCAGCTGTGAGGAGAAAAATGTGGATTTCATTGTTTGTCTCATTAATGGAAGGTTATTTTAATGTACAAAAGATATCCGTGATGGTGAAACGAATTTTTGTGGAATTCATTTCGAGTGAAAAGGAGAGAACAAATTTAATTTCTCTTTCACAACAGACGGATATAAACCAATAAAATCTTCTATATCGTCCTCTGTTATAACAAACGTTTCCTCATTTTCATTTAATTTAAGTAATGCCTTATCATACGTATTCAGTCTGAACATTCAAAATGTTGAAATGAAACGAGTAAATTAAGTTTACACATTCATTAAATGCGTTTTCTGCTCCAACTCTTTCTGTCACAATTTCAATTTTAGAGATCTTTTCCAAATATCATAATAAATTTCCGTTTCTTTTCAGTCCCCGTGGCAACGACAATATTCTGCTTAATAATTCTTGATTTAAAATTAGTATAACGAACAGTCTAAATAATCTAAATAAATCGTCTCTTAGCTATTAATTGACTTCATGTCGATAATAATCTGATTAGTGTAAAAAAAAAAGTTTGTTTACATTTTTATGTATACCTTTTTAATTGCTGTTATTATTCCGGAACATAGTGATATTATATTTCTATTTTCATTAATGTTAATGATAATAATAATATATTAAAAATAACCAGTTGCAGACACATACACGCGCGCGCGAAAGCGCACGATATTGCGTAATGCAAAGTTACATTACCAGGATATGAACCCGTAGTACCATCTGTTAAGTAGAAGGTGGTGGCGGTAGTTACTGCGCTACACTGAGGTAAAAGTTACTATCGAACGGATATTTCATCGTCCGAGGAAACGCATAACGCTTTCGCGTCCACAGGCATTTTACGTATTAATGACTAACATTTCGTTCAAATGATCTTGCGCAACGTTGGGGTTCCACGCATGGAATATCGTGCATGAACGTGCACGATAAAGCAAAATTACCTCACCATATATATATATATATACAAATTAACCCCCATCAGGATTTGATCGCGAGGGCTCTGACCACTGCATTACGACAAGGTAAAAGTGGTCAGCGTCCGTAACTCTTATTTATTTTCGAATCTTCAAAGTCTTTAAAGTCTTTTTTTTCATCATCAGTGATTTGTGAACTAAAAATTATAAACAAGTATTCAGCTCATTGAAAGGAGGTTTCTGTTAAAGATATACAATACAGTATAAAGATTGCAAAATTCTCAAATCCATTTTATTTCCTGTCATTTTCAAAACTGATAATGAAAGTAGAATACTCTTGAAAGGTTTGGAAATAAAATGCTTGTAGCAATGTTGGTTACCCTTTCAATAGTGGAGGGAGAACCCCGGTTAGATAAGATTTTTCTTTAATCTGAGGATAACGAGCTAACTGACGGTACAGTGCAGTTTAAACCCCCTTTTTTACAGGCGGGATACGTGGATAATATCCTTTTAATATTTAAAGCCTATGATGAAAAATTTCAACTTCCTAAGTTATACTAACTCCAAGCATTTAAATTTATTGCTGAATTTAAACCAGCAACTCACTCTCGTTCGTCATCATCACCCGCAAGGATAATACTGTATATGTTCTATAGGGTGAGTCAAAAGTCTCCATACATAGGCAAAATGGTCATGATAAATAAATGATTATTTATTTTTTATTTTTTTGCAGGTGATGTGCTGAGATGCCTTTGTATGTGCCATCCGTATGTGCATTCAGTGTAATGGTGCCCACATAGAGCATATTCTGTGACTTACAAGTGATTGCATAATAAAGTGACCAGTTTGCCTATGTATGGAGACTTTTGACTCACCCTGTATATAACATACTGCACCCTTGTTTGGGGAAACTCCGCTAACAACGCATTAAATGGTATCTTTGTCATCCAAAAACGAGCAATAAGGTTATTTATTATCTGATGCTGATTTCCTTGATCACTCTAGTGCATTATTTAAAGAGTTAAACCTACTAAAGCTCAACGATATAACCAAACTGGCACATTTTATTTTTATTTACAAGTGTAAGAACAAAATCATTAATTTGCAATGGGTAAATAGATATTTTGTAACTCATCAAGAAATCCACTCGTATCAGACCAGAAATAGATCAAAGCTTGTTATACCTCAATTTAGATTGTCTTCATCTCAAAAACTACCCATTTTCATTGGATTGAAACTATGGAATGACTCGCATGCCGATATAAAAAATATTGTGAATGTAAATTTGTTTAAAACCAAGTTGAAATCCCGATTAATAATGGCATACTAACAAAAATCTAGGATTAATGTCCACTAATATTGTTTAATATTGTAATACATGTTTTAACTATTAATAATACTTATTTACTTATTTATTTATTTATTATTATTAATTTATAACAACTAGCTGCTTATTTTTAATAAGAGCCCAGTAAAGCCTAAAGCTTAAGGGCCAAATTAAATAAAATAAATAGTCGAGCTTCACAATTATTCATGTCATTGTAAATTGAAAAAATTTATTTATTTTATTATTATTAATAAAGGTTATTCTATCTATTCTCTTAATAATAAAGTACTTAATATAATCAACATCAAATATGTTCCTCTTACGACAGTCATCACTTCGAAAAGGAGTTTTATCACAAAATAATGGATTTCACTGATTATATTATTTATTGTTTCAGTTATTGGTACAGGCTCGAACAACTTGTTAGTTTCAGAAAAAACACCCGTTCATACAATCTACAAATACTTCATGAACTGTATTATTCCCTGTATGAGTCGTATGAACTTCATGGTGAGAAGTAATTTTACTAAACTTACGAAAGAACGTTATACTGAAGTCCTATCAAGAATTATTTTTTAACACTGTAGGACCATTAATAACTTTTGTAAATTTGAGGGTAGGATTCCAAACGAACTCCGTTCCTCCATAACCTGTCAAAATGTATAACGTATACGTGTGACCATTGTATGGAACTATCGAAACACGAGTCATTTTAGAATACTTTTAGATCATCCGTCTATATTAATTTACTTTATAACAAAGCACCTAATTCCAGCATGCGCAATCACGACTCAATTCCCATTCATGTTTTTCAATCTATATAATTTTTAAATTCTAGCAATCATGCAGCAGTTGCGATCTGGATTTAAAAATAATGGATTCTCTTTACATTTACAAATTCAAACCTGATTTAAATTCAGACAAGTTTTCTTCTAGTTTGACGCGTTTTAGCATAAAGGAATCATTTTCTCTCATTCTTTTAAATAAATTTAATTTTTACTTCATAGTCATTTCTGTTTTCTTATTTGACTGCATTTTTATAACAAAGTTCTGCTAAAATTCCCATGTTCAATTCTCGGTGACTGCAGTCGCCGCGCAGCAAACCTAGCTGTTCACCCTTCCGTACGATAAATAGGTACCCTGGGTAGTCTGGTGTTTAAGGCGCTGGGCTGCTGATTGGGAGGTGGTGAGATCGAGTCCGGGAGAGGACTTCGACCCGTGTTGGGTCGTGGTTTGGATTCCACGTTAAACTGTAAGTCTAGGTTGGAGCAACAAGCTTCAAAATGTAATAGAATCTACAGACATTATTTAATTGTTTTGTCAACGCCTGTTTTCAAACTGACGTCCGTTCTGGTCCAGGCACTGCTGATAACGCGAAGCAATGGAATCGCAAACATCACGAAACATTTCGTTTGGTATTTGTGTGCATTCTCGTTCAATGGCTGCTCTCAATTCAGCGACTGTTGCAGGTTTTATAGCGTAGACTTTGTCTTTTAAGTATCCCCATAAAAAAAAGTCTAGTGGTGTGAGGTCTGGTGAACGCGGAGGGTATTCTACGAAACCCCTTCGTCCAATCCACATCCACATCGTGCCAAGTACCACTCGCAATACTCCACTCTTCGGTCCGGATCATCTTCATTAATAGCATGGACTAATCTTGGAATGTAACTTTTCCATTGACAGCGCTTCAAAATGCGTTGGACAGACGATTCTGAAATTCCTACCTCACGACTCGCTTGCCGCACAGATTTTCTTGGACTTTGGTGATACGTTTCCAGTACTCTTTCTTGCTTTGTGGGGCTTGTCGATGTCCGTGGTCTTCCGGAACGCTTCTTGTGGACATTCTGAACAGTTCCATCGGCTTCAAACTTATCTCTAATTCGAGTGATGGTAAGTCGCGTTGGTGGATCTGTTTGAAACTCCCTCCTAAACTGTCTTTGCACTTCAACTGCGTTTTCACACTTCCAGTAGCATTTTAGAATGAATTTCCTTTGTTCAAAGCTTAGTCTGACTGCCATTATTAATTCTAATGGGTTTAACTTGGAAAGAAAGAAACATCAATTGAGCGATCAGCTGTTAAAGTGTGTATACATTTATTTGGGACGCCCTGTATATATGGGAATCAACTCAGAATGGTCCCCTGAGTTTTTTATGATACACACAGACCGTGCATCGAACAAGGAACTCTTCTGGGATAATTAAATTCACTATAGTCCGAATAAGTAATGGTAAATGACAAATACCATAGTTTTTCTTTTTCATGATGCTAGCCCGACGCGGGCAACGGGTCACTCGCAAAGAGGTCCCATAAATATAGCTTCCCTCACCAGCTATCTGCAAAGCAGACAGGATCCAGCTTTGGGACATAGATCTAGGGTAAAGCAGCCTAGCCCTGCTACATTTAGAACCTCAATATAAGCAAAAGACTCGCTGCCTTCACGTCAGATTGAATACATCAAAGAGAAAGGGGTAACTATTATATTTTTAGCCAAAAACCAAACTTAAACCTCAACTGGCAGAATTGAGCGTCCACTTTTCAAGGCACATAACATGTCCGTTTCAAGATGGGAATGAACTCAGAATGGTCCCCTGAGTATTTTATGATACACACAGACCGTGCATGGAACAAGGAACTCTTCTGGGATAATTAAATCCACTACGTATATCCATTACTTATTTGGACTACAGTGGATTTAATTATCCCAGAAGAGTTCCTTGTTCCATGCACGGTCTGTGTGTATCATATATATATATATATATATATATATATATATAGAGAGAGAGAGAGAGAGAGAGAGAGAGAGAGAGAGAGAGAAAATATAGAAAATATATAGAAATAATCTGATAACAAGAAGTAGAAGCGTAGAAAATACCGTCTGTAAATACTACGCAAAAGGGTACTGCAGATATCGGAATGGGCAATGCATCTATGCACATCCCACATTATGTAACACACATTACACAAGAGGATATTGCAAATTTGAAAAAAGTGCAAGTTCCACCAGCTTACTGTCTGCAACACCTACGCAAGATATAGGAGGTGCAAATACGGACAAAAATGCCGTTACCACCACCCTCAAAGGAACCCGACAGGTGAGCAGACGGCTACCAATTTTTTAGATGTAGCCCACACAATTTAACTTTTGAATACCATCTAACAAATACAAAGCCAGCTGACAAATACAGGGATCGGAGACTCGTACAAAAGGCATACAGAAAGACATTACATGCGATATTGGGACAACAAATGCCAAAAAAATCACTTTTTTCTACGTGAAGGTCAAAATATGAAAATAAAAACCCACTCTAATAGACAGAGTTTATTTCCACGACAGTTTCGACGCCCACTGGCATCCTCCTCGGGTGGATACAGAAACACGAATGAACCAAAACAAGAGGGAAAAACAGTCCAGGGATCGACCGTTAAGAAATTCGCACCTAGGTTAGATCCCATTCTCCCGACACCGGAAGGGCATTTTCATTAAGTACATTCGCGCAAATTTAAAACTATCTTCCTGTTCTAAACATACAGATTCTATTTTTTTTTTTTTTACATAATTATTACATTTATTATTAAATTTATTACATTTAATATTGCATAATTATTTATTACAGAAATTATAAATTTATTATTACATTGGTTATTACATTGTTGTTTATTATACAGAACTTATAAACCGAAAAACGAATGAAAAAAGCCGATTAGGAAACAATCCAGAGACCATTGAGAAATTCGCACCTAAGTTAGATACCGTTCTCCCGACACCGGAAGGGCATTTTATTACAGGGTCCGCTTATAAGTACATTCCTACAAATTAAAACTATCTTCTTGTTCTATACATACAGATTCTAATATTTTGACATAATTACTGCATTTATTATTGCATTTACATTTTTTAACATTTATTATTATTACCTTTACCCTAATTATTAAATTTATAATATTACCTTTATTATTACATCTGTTGCATTTATATTTATTTCCACATTTATTACTTCCAATATTACATTTACTAAAAGCGAGTAAGGAAACAATCCAATCCAGAGACATTTAAGAAATTCACACTTAGGTTCGAACATGTTCCCACAACTCCGTAAGGGATTTTTTGACCAAGAATCTCATTAAAGGGTCTAACTTATAAGTACCTTCGCACAAATTAAAATTATCTACTTTTTCTATACACACAGATTCTATTATTTTTCTTTTGACATAATTATTACATTTATAAAGTACCTTACTTGATTCCCAATCTATAGCATGATTATTTTAGCTGGCGTGATAAAAAATGGCATTATTAGTATTACAACTTCTGAAGGCATATTTGTGTTCTTTAATACGGGTTTCAATATTTCTTCCATTCCCTGTAAAAGTTGTGATTTAGTATACGTGGGAGAAACTGGAAGAAATATTGAAACCCGTATTAAAGAACACAAATATGCCTTCAGATGTTGTAACACTAATAATGCCATTTTTTATCACGCCAACCAAAATAATCATGCTATAGATTGGGAATCAAGTAAGGTACTTTATAAATGTAATAATTATGTCAAAAGAAAAATAATAGAATCTGTGTGTATAGAAAAAGTAGATAATTTTAATTTGTGCGAAGGTACTTATAAGTTAGACCCTTTAATGAGATTCTTGGTCAAAAAATCCCTTACGGAGTCGTGGGAACATGTTCGAACCTAAGTGTGAATTTCTTAAATGTCTCTGGATTGGATTGTTTTCTTACTCGCTTTTAGTAAATGTAATAATGGAAGTAATAAATGTGGAAATAAATATAAATGCAACAGATGTAATAATAAAGGTAATATTATAAATTTAATAATTAGTGTA
The DNA here is from genome assembly GCA_023014485.1 of Bathynomus jamesi. Classification (NCBI taxonomy): domain Eukaryota; kingdom Metazoa; phylum Arthropoda; class Malacostraca; order Isopoda; family Cirolanidae; genus Bathynomus; species Bathynomus jamesi. The sequence continues at coordinate 335,593 of JAJOZX010001496.1, forward strand.
AAGGTAATAATAATAAATGTTAAAAAAATGTAAATGCAATAATAAATGCAGTAATTATGTCAAAATATTAGAATCTGTATGTATAGAACAAGAAGATAGTTTTAATTTGTAGGAATGTACTTATAAGCGGACCCTGTAATAAAATGCCCTTCCGGTGTCGGGAGAACGGTATCTAACCTAGGTGCGAATTTCTCAATGGTCTCTGGATTGTTTCCTAATCGGCTTTTTTCATTCGTTTTTCGGTTTATAAGTTCTGTATAATAAACAATAATGTAATAACCAATGTAATAATAAATTTATAATTTCTGTAATAAATAATTATGCAATATTAAATGTAATAAATTTAATAATAAATGTAATAATTATGTAAAAAAAAAAAATAATAGAATCTGTATGTTTAGAACAGGAAGATAGTTTTAAATTTGCGCGAATGTACTTAATGAAAATGCCCTTCCGGTGTCGGGAGAATGGGATCTAACCTAGGTGCGAATTTCTTAACGGTCGGTCCCTGGACTGTTTTTCCCTCTTGTTTTGGTTCATTCGTGTTTCTGTATCCACCCGAGGAGGATGCCAGTGGGCGTCGAAACTGTCGTGGAAATAAACTCTGTCTATTAGAGTGGGTTTTTATTTTCATATTGGGACAACAGTTATCGAAACAGATAAAGAGACGAAAATTCTCGGATGATCATCACAAGGCAACGAAACCGTCACCGCCATTGGAAAATGAATCGGAAAAACAAGTATGTAAAAACGAAAGGGAAAAAATAAAAATAATCCTAGCCAACATTCAAGGCCTTAAATCAAACCATTCCCCGGACAAAATTTTATACCTGAAAGGACTCGTGGAAGAAACTGGACCAGATTTTGCATGCATCGCGGAAACCCATCTAAAGGACTGCCAGGCGAACTGTGAAAACTGATTTCTGTATTGACAAAAAAGAAATACAAATTGACAACTATAACTTCCTCCGAGCCGACAGAAAGTGAGACGTAAAGGAAGCTGTGCTATTTACACACGCGAAAGGCATATAGCAGAAATGACTATAAGTGCCTCAAACAGCTACGTAGAATGTGTAGCATCAAAAGTTGAAAAATTAAATATGGTACTAATTGTAATGTACAGACCCCCGAACACGCCAACCTCAAAATTCTCTGATTCCATTACAGAGGTAAGAAACTGGGTAAAAGATCTACACTCTCCAACCCCAAATATTTTTCTCTGTGGTGATTTTAATTTTTCATTCATGAAATATAAAAGGATAGGAAAAAATACGAGGGGCGGTCAGAAAATAACTTTACATGGCGTATAATTTCGTAACTAAAGGACCTACATTGATTATGTTTGTACCAGGTGAATTCGTTAATCATTGTTGGCAACACTGCATGTCGATTCTGTCGCCATCTACTGTACATTGATTATATGAGTCAGCTGAACATGGCGGCTCGACTGGAACAGTGCCATGCCCTACGGAGTAGTCCAAGACGTTTACGTTTAATGGCCGCTCGTAATCGTTCCAGTGTTGAACAATATGCAGCTGCAGTTGTGCCATTTTGCATGAAGTCTGCGAGCAAAACGCCTTTGTGGTCCCAAAACACGGTAACCATCACTTTGCCAACGGACCTCACAATCTTGAACTTCTTTGGTCGCGGGGACCCAGGGTGTTTCCATTCCATGCTAGCACGTTTTGTTTCCGGAGTACGGTGATGAACCCATGTCTCGTCTCCTGTGACAATGCGCTCGAGAAATTCTTGACCACTGACAGACTCTGAATATCGTTACAGAAATGACAGGGCACTGTTCCAGTCGAGCCGCCATGTTCAACTGACTCATATAACCAATGTACGGTAGATGGCAGCCGAATCGACGTGCAGTGTTGCCAACAATAATTAACGAATTCACCTGATACAAACATAATCAATGTAGGTCCTTTCGTTACGAAATTATACTCTGTGTAAACTTATTTTCGTAATATGTATACACCAGGCCAAGGGGGGCACAACAAACAGCACAAACAACAGCAACGTAATTGATATTGTAGAAATATTCCCAACTATAATATCGGATAACAACATTATTGAAATAACAACCAATACAAAAGCAACAGGAAGAGAAAAAACACGAACAACAGAAAGAAGCAAATTCGAAATTTGTAATTTTCACTCCAAAGCTGTAAAGTGGGAAGATGTTGCATCCAGCATGGAAGTAAAAGATTGGAAAAACCATTTTCGAGGCTAAGACAACGGAAGAGATGCTAATGACCTTAGAGGAGAAGACGCTGGAAATTGTGGAAAGACATGTCCCAAAAATACTGTACAACAAAGAGGAAACAGAAGTAGGTTCGAGAGACAAAAGAGGTCATTGTTCCGAAAGAGAAAAAGAATTACTGCAAAATTAAGTAACTGTAAAGATAACATCAGAAAAATATTAAATGATAAACTGCAGAGTATCGATTGCGTCATACAGGAACTAATTGAGAAACATACAGAAAAAGAAGAAGACGACGCTATAGAAGCGATAAAGGTTAACTTAAAGTACTTCTATAATTTTGCAAAAAGGAAGTCGAAAAACTATGCGACTATCGGTCCTTTGAAAAACGAAGACAGTGCTTTATCTGATGATCTAACAGAAGTATCTGAAATATTAAGAGCTCAGTACGAATCATCTTTCAGTATCCCAAAAACTGAGAAACTGATACAAGCTATAGGGAAACTAAAAGCAAACTCAGCAGCAGGACCGGACAAATGGAATGCCACATTGATCAAAAACTGCAAGAATGCAATCGCTGAGCCCCTATATTGGATATGGAGACGATCACTAGACAGGGGAGAAATACCGGGCATCCTGAAGAGCGCGAACAGAGTCCCAATATAGAAAGGAGGAGAGCGATCCGAGGCCAAAAACTATAGGCCAATGTCTCTTACATTTCATCTCACTAAAATATTTGAAAGAATAGTTAGACAGAAAATCTGACTTTTTGGAAACTTGGAAAAAATTAAATGATAACCAACATGGGTTTCGGTCAGGCAGATCATGCCTATCACAACTAATGGAACACTACAACAACATTAATGATGCACTGGAAAGTAATGAAAACTATGATAGACAGATACACAGACTTTGCCAAAGCGTTCGACAAGTGTGACCATGGAATCATAATACATAAACTGAAATATATGAGACTAACAGAAAAAGTAGGAAAATGGATATATAATTTCCTTAGTGAGCGGCGGCAAGTCGTTACAGTACAAGGAATATCTTCATCAGAATCAGAGGTTCTCAGCTCAGTCCACAAGAAACAGTATTAGCTCCACTACTCTTCATAATCATGCTAACTGACATAGATGGAGACGTTACCAGAGACAGCACAGTAACATCCTTTGCCGATGACACAAAGATCAGTAGAAAAATAAGAAACCCAGAAGATATACGATCTCTACAAACCGACATGAACAGAATCTACAAGTGGACGAAAGACAACAATATGAAGTTTAACACTGAGAAATTTCAGCTGTTACGGTACGGAAAAAGGGAGGACATAAAATCCATGGAATATTATACCCCAAATGGACAGGAAATTCAGAGAAATTCTAAAGCAAAAGATTTAGGGGTTGTAATGACTGATGATGCGAAATTTGAAACATAAAATAAGATAGCAGTAAACAGAGCAAAGAGAATACCTGCGCAGATACTGAGAATAGGAATATAATGATTCCTCTACTGAAAACACTGATGATACCCAAATTGGAATACTGCTCGGTCCTAACATGCCCATGTAAAAAAGAAGACATTAGACAGCTAGAAGGGATTTCAGAGAAGCTTCATAGCCAAGATGAATGGGTGCAAAGAACTAAATTACTGGGAAAGGTTACGCGAATTAAACCTATATTCACTGGAAAGGAAAAAACACACACACACCATTATTTACACTTGGAAAATAATGGAGAAACTAGTCCCTAATCTTACTCTGAACCCTGTAACTCCCAAAACAACAGTGGAAAGTAGAAAAGGAAGACCGTGTCGTGTTCCCAAATTAAGGCTAGAGAGGAAACATCCTTAACCCTGAAAGAAAATAGGGACAAGTGTAGTTTACGTCCCCCTGACGCAAAAGGGGACACAAACTACACTCGGTCAAAGTTGGGGAACGTAAACTACACTAGGATAATGTAGGGGAACGTAAACTACACTAGGATAATGTAGGGGAACGTAAACTACACTTGCTCCGAAAATAGTTTTGTTGTGAGAGGACCAAAACTGTTTAATCAGCTGCCCAAAGACCTAAGGAACACGAGTGGTGTTGCGGTGGACATCTTCAAAACAAGATTAAACGCCTGGCTCAAAACAATCCCCGATGAGCCGGGCGTACTTGGCTATGTGAGGTGGAGAGTACAAGAAACCAACTCACTACTTCACCAGGCCAACTCGAGAGGAGGGGCGACAAGCTTGACCTTCGTGAAATGAGGAATCATCGCACGGAACATTTGAAAGGTTGAAAGGTGTATATACTGTATATATATATTATGTATATATACTGTGTGTATATATATATATATATATATATATATTTGGGGTTACGGGACATTCATGAATGTTACCTTATATACTCGTGTGTGTGTATATATGTATGTATGTGTATATATATATATATATACATTCTGCTTATACGCCCATTCATGAAACGAGCAGTTTGCAACATCTTTTCCCGGTAAATACAGTGGCAATGCACTAACGAGGCTTCCGTACGTGGTTCATCACCACTGAAACCAAAAATGTTGTATGTTGTCTTACTTCAAAGAATGTCCAAATCCGCATCCATTTCTATGCAATTTTCGTTAGTTTTTTTCGTACGAATGTGGCGACCTGACCGCCGCCGAAAAATGCCATCTTCTGCCATACAGGAAGGGGAAGATTGGGTTGGGAACCCATCCTTCCTTCTTTCTCCGGACAAAGGGCAACATTTGTCTGGGACGTGGATACTGCGCCTGCCCGAGCCACCCACATAACTGCAGGCAGGCACGTGTGGGTGTGTGGTATATCAGGGGAATATGTGATGAGCAAAAGAGAGCAGAACTCGTGTGTGTGTTCAAGGGTGGAAGGTTTAATGTTTTGGGATTATTTGTTTGACAGGGTCTGAAAGCGTCATCACGCATGGCGTATGAAGCGCCGCAGGTGTAAAATTTAGGCATGTGGGGGTGGGGGCAGTGGCGGTTCCTCATATGGGCAATATGGGCAGCCGCACAGGGCGGCATTTGTGGAGGGGCGGCATGAGCGCCTGCAAAAAAAATAAAAATAAAAATAAGAATAAATAAATAAAGAAATAAATAAAAATAGTTTATTTATGGCAGTTGTGCAATTTAATTTGTATTTTTCCTGTTCATAGTATCATAATTACATTCTCTTAAGTGAGTTATTCTATTTACGTGATGAAGGATTTGTAAAATTCAGAAATTTGAGTCTTTGTTTTGGTTCTGAAGTTCCAACAATTAGTCCAATAAAAAGTTATTTTGTGAAAGAGTTATGTCTGTCCTTTATTTTGGGGGGATTCGAATGTGTGTGTGTTGGCGAACAGGGGGGGGGGGCGCTGAAGGTGAGGTTCGCCCAGGGCGTCATGTAAGCTAGGACCGCCACTGGGTGGGGGTGAGGTGCTGGTTCACCAGAACGCCTGTGTAAATAGATGTGTTCGCTTTACTTTCTGCCTTTTCTCTTCTTTACTACCTTTTGTGTTTTATATCCAGGTTGTTTCTGATCTCTCGCCCTAATTCGTTAAGAAATGAGATTTTTAATTCATGTGTTATTATCAGTCCAAGTGCATGTTTCTTTAGGAGCAACATTTATCACGAGTTTTGTGTTCCCCCCAAACAATCACAAATCTAGTTGTATCAGCCACAGTTACATTCATACTACCCTTGGGCTTGTTCTACACAGACCGGACCAAAAACAACAAGCATTTGCAACCTGAAACTTTCCTGTTATTTTTAAATCATTATTGTTCAGTTTACTTTTTCATTGTCGGAATTTATACCTTTAAAGTTTTATTCCACGTCGTTTATTCCTTCATTATATTTCGCCATCCAAAAATGCCAGTATTATAATTTAATTCTTTATTCAGTTTCAACTCAATGTAGTATATTCTGCAGTTTCTTCAGTGCAGAACTGCTTTAAATAATTCAGATTTGAAGGATTTCGTATGTTTAGATCTTGCTACAAATTTTTGATCGAATTTAAATCTGGTCTTTGGAAAGGCCACTCCATTACATTAATTTTTTGGCCTTGAACCATTCCCTCGTAGACACTAATGTATGCTTAGGATCTTTGGGGCTACGCCGTGGCCGGTGTCGTAACACCGCTTCCCGCTGATCATTGATGTTGAGCGACATTCGGTCCGGAGAGGAGTTCGATAGGTGACTACCCTTTGGGTCCAAATTATGTAGCGGCCCGTGGTTTGGGTCTCACGTAATGCCGTAGGTCCCTTCCGTCGTATGGCCTTAAATGTTGCGAAGGAGGTTAAGCAACCCCATCATTAAATTTCGTATGATCTTTGTCTTGTTGGAAGCACCAGTGCCAACCAAGATTTAGTTTCTTGCTTGTTGTTGAGGTTTGTCTTGAAAACATCTCAATAAATTTTCGAATCCACTTTATTTATAATGCCCAAGGATTTCCTGTACCAGCAAATGAGAAACCGCCAAAGAAAAATACAGCCTTCTCTATGCTCAACAGCAACAACAGTATTCTTTTCCTGAAATACGAAATGCTTCCCCTACCTTTCGGTAGACGTACTGCTGATGAGACTAGTTAAACAACTCGATTTTGTTCTCATCTGACCATAGAACTTTCTTTCATTGTTCAAGAGAATCATTCACATGCATTTTGAAAAATTATAAACGCTTTTTCTTATGGCAAGGCTTCAGAAAAGGTTTACTGCGAGGCACTCTTCCATGAAAATCTCAATGTGCGTCGATTGTTGGAGAGTGAAACGTTATGTCCTAATTACTCCAAATCTTTTCTAAGACAGTCATCGGTGAACTTGGGATTGATGCAGACTTTACGGACAACATTACGTTCATTACGATCAAAAGGATTTTCTTTCTACTTCGTCCTAGAAGAGTGGTGCAAATTGTCAAAATTGATGTAGAAAGGGTGTTCGATATCTTCTTATATTCAATGCCAGATTTATGAAGCCTGAGAATCTACTCTTTCGGGTCACTGTAAAGCTCTTTCGCCTTCACTATGCTGCCGAATACTGTAGATCTAGTAATTAGATCGTTCTATGTGACACTCGCGAATGAGACGCATTAGTAAATTTATAACAATAGCAGGTTGGAGCATTTACTATTGAGCAAAATAATAAAAATGTTTTTGTGAGTCATGAAGGGAAACTTACAGGTAGGTTCATGAAGGGTGCCAATAATTGTGAACGTCTTATTTTGCACACAACATTTGATATTGTACTTACAAATATTACAAAACTCTTTTCGTATTATAAATTTTATGATAGTTCCTTAACACCATGCACAAGTGTTTATAATTGTTGGACTGGTGTTAGTCTCATGAGTCATGACATACTTTATAAAGACCAAAATGCTTGTTTTTGCAGGTGTGCCAGTAATTGTGGGACCATATACCGGGTGTCCTAGAATTATCTGTACAATGTTTGGCTGTTATTAAAAGTCAACCATGAAGTGTAGAAATTCCAGTGTTGTCCCATTTTATAGAGAATCTCATTAAGTTTTTTCTGATACCACATTTTGACAAGTGTTTTAGAAATGTACGCGGGTGACAGACATTGATGATTTAAAAGCAAGAATCACAGCTGCTATTGAGTGAATTGATGTGGATATGCTGCAGCGTACATGGCAACATTTGGAGTATCGATTGGATGTTTTGCGAATCACTAATGGTGCACATATCGAATGTTTGTAACAACGTTACTTTAATAAAAGAAACTTTTGAAAATACAGATTCTAAATAATCTTGTTTAAGAATTTTACGTGTGTTATCAAGAATTTTATTAAAAGATGAAATTGTACAGATAATGTTCGGACACACTGGAATTTCTAAAAAACTTGTCACAACTTGGTATCAGAAAAAACTTAATGAGATTCTCTGTAAAATGCGACAACACTGGAATTTCTACACTTCATGGTTGACTTTTAATAACAGCCAAAAATTGTACAGATAATTCTCGGACACCCTGTATATATATATATATATATATATATATATATATGTTTAGGTTTTTTATGCTGTCTCATACAGAATGCAATTTGTTAACGGCCATCGTATTTTTAACTTTTCCCGACTTTTTAACTTAGTGTAAATAATCTCTGTTTTGCAGTATCTAAAATGATTTGAGGAATAACTCCAGTTTGCCAATAAAGCATAAAAACTGTTTACAAATGGCAGTTCTAGGCTATATATGTACAATATAAGAAAATATTTATTGATCCATTTTTATACAGTTCTTGTGACAGCCAGTGTATGTTCCTTGTTCATTAGGGCGGATCGAAAATGAGGTTTTTAAACTTTTTTTCGAAATTCAAATATGGCTAGTGCGGAAAATATGTGGGTGCTATAGATAATGACTGTGCATAAATATTCGTCCTGCGAAATTATATCTTCAGGTGCCACAAAGCCGTCGAAAAAAGTGAAATATGATGATTTTCTTATATTGTGCATTAGTACAATAACTGAAACTTACTTGTTATTATTATATATTAAGTGTTCCAATTACCAAAATAGTTACTGAATTACGCAGCTCTTACTTTATTTAGATCAATGTTCTTTTGATTAATGATCTAAATAATCCAGAACTCACCACGAGGAGGTGGCTGCGTGTCGAGCTCCACCCATGCCCTCCCAACCACCCATCCTTGCGCATGTTTTTTTCTATTAACGTTTTATTTAAACTTTATATTCAGCTTTACTTTCGAATGATGGTATTTTTTACGTGACTGAAGTGTTGATCTTATGAAGCCATCTCGCGCGTTCAATCCAAATACTTTTGATGATGCTTCAGTCACTAATTTTACCATTCTTTCTACTACTTGTGTATGACAAGGGAATTTCTCGAATGGAGGGGTACTCTTGTTTTCTATGAATTCTTCAATCTCATTTTCTGTCAGGTGTCTTGTCACAGGTGGTTCAGTGACAATGCATTTTTGCCAATTAATTAAATCAGTATAATCAGTAGCTTCAAATTGAATAACAGGTACTGTGAAACGCCTCACAACTTTTTCCTTGTTTGTTTGCCTTGCTTTCTTTATTCGCCTCCACGCTAATTCTCTTATGGCGCTGCGGTCATCATGAATCATTGATGCTAGAATATTTTCTGGATTTGCAAAAAATGCATTTCTTTGTATGACAGGGTTTACAATATCCTTTACTTCGTCATTCAGTGTTCTTGTTAGTTCAATAGTTTTGAAAACATGTTTTGAGCCATTGACAAAAGACGTACTTTGCTTAATAGAAAACCACATTGGGATGTAGACCTTCATTATAAAAGAAGCAATATTCATGAGGTTCTCAGATGGACTTACAGTTGAAACGTATAGACGAAGCAAACGATTTGCTGTAGTCAGCCATCGTGAATGTGCCATTTTGCCTGGACTACGATGAGCAAGATCTGGAGAGCAATATCCCTTTGTTATAGCCTGATGAATATCAATTAGATATTTTTGGTCGGTGCTAAGATCTTCACAGTCTACAGTTCCTCAGCATCAATCCTTTCAAACTCGACAATAGGAAGACTCTCACAGTTCTCTAATTCCCTGCCAATAGGACCGGTGAATCCGCGGGGGCCAGATGTTTTTCCATCCAGCTTTGCAACTAAATGGCGTAATGGCAATTCATTGGCATGGAGCTGGCACACTAAATGTTGAACTGGCTTCTTCACCTTCAATTCTATAAGCCTTATAACGCCTCCCTTTTCTCCAGTGTTGACTGCTGCACCATCGCATCCAATGGCAACAAGGTTTTCCAGGTTCATGTCATTAGTTCCAATATACTCAAACATTCCTTTACATATTTCTTCAGCTGATCCAGAATTCACAGAATAATGGCCCAAATAATCTGGACCAGGTTCTCTCACTAAAGTGATATGTTCTTCTGTTACCTTCTTCTGATATACTTTGGACTCTTTTTTTTCTTGGAAGTGTAGAATCTTTTCGACCATCAAAATAGATTCCTCTGATTGGGACCTGATTTTGATCTTTCATAATTTCTGATCTCTTCTTTTGTCTTTCTCTTCTGATTTTACTCCTATCCACTACTTCAGATGTATTGTCAATAGAAACTTCTCCAATATCTTGCAATACTGCACTAACAATGAATGCTGCAGCTCGATCTGAAACTGCAGTCCTGTCACAAGCAGTAGCCACTGAAGGTAGATTTGTAGTTTTCCTTTTCTTGAATAATTGTTCTTCAGGTTGTTCGAGCTTTCTCTTCGAGCTAACTGGCTCTGGAAATGTATCGTCTGATATTTCGCCAGATTCACTTTCACTATTTGATGTCGATGATGATAATTCAACATTTGTATCCTGCAATTTCTCCTGTGAAGATTCTTTGGTGAGCCTTACAGCTTCTTTTTGCTTTCTTAGCAACGTAGATGCTTTTTTCTTTGAGAGTGTAATATCTACTCTATCAATAAACAGTTTTCTTTCACTCCTTTGATCTAAGAGGAACGTCACTTCTTCCTTTGGAACCGTTTTTTCTTTGGGACAAGAACATTGTGTTAGTACTTTGCACTTGCACGCTGCAATGTCAAAAAGTTTCGTGTGTGCTTCTTTTTTGAACATATCAATCTTTGCTTTGTAAGCTTCAGAATTTTTTCTGCTTTGGTATGGCTTCATAATGACACGATACTTTTCGTGGTAGCTTCTGAACATTGTTTCAATTCGCCTGTCTGACAGAATTGGGACGGAAGCACTTTCCCAAATTGTTTTCAATTTATCAACAACTTGTTCTAATATTTGAGATATTGAAGGATCTTTATTAGTATTCTGTTTCAAATCGTTTCTTACAAACAAGTAATATTTAAAAACTCCTTCGTATGTAGGAAGATTCCTGTGCCACAAATCTTCCCCCATACCAAACATGGGGCACTCAGTTGAGGCCCTGGTTGATTTTGCACAAACTCGACATTTTGAAAGTATACAAATCTGAAAAAGAAAGAGCTAATATCAATTATACGTTAATTTCAGTTAATAGTACAAGGCAAACTTAGGGCAACACAATACAGAAATGCAAAATATATAAGAAATATAGTTTAGACTATCTGAGTAACGAAAACAACAGAACACCCACCTGCTACGAGAGCGACAGCTACACTGAACCGAGGTACTCACGTGACAGCTGAGTGAGCTGACTATAGAAAACTGTTTTTAGAGAAAAGAAACTTTTTTAAAGGTTGACTGAGCTATTTTTATACAAGTGTGAATAAATTCTTGTCTATTGTGCATCGTGGACTCTTCTGTAATTATTGGTTAAAATCTGCTTTTTTCATTTTTTTTCAATATTGAAGGTCATTGTGGCACCTGAAGATATTAATGTTATGATTTTAAATTTATACCAGCTTATTTCCTCACTATTCCACACATTTTCCACACTAGCCAATTTGAAAATTCGAAAAATAAGTTTTTCACTCCGCCCTATTGTTCATGTATCATATAAATTATATAAAAATAAATAAATAAATATTATTATTATTATTATTTAAATAGTAATTTTTTATGCAGAAAGGAGAAGCTAAGGCTGATTGATGCTCGCAAAAGCGCCCCACCCATAGAAGAAGAAGAGAGCCAAAATCAAGATCCAAAGTTTTCTAAATGCCTGGACAGTCTGCGTTTGAATAAGTGGAGGTCATAAACAAGGGAAAAGATGGATTGAGGAAGATTGTTCCAGAGTTCACCGGTTGAGTAGATGAAAGATTGAAAATACCGATTAACCCTTGCTTTAGAGAGATGGACAGAAAAGGAATGAGAAAGTGTCGAAAGTGTGGTGCTGCGTGCTCTCCTTAAAGGAGGAGGCATGCAGTTACAGAGTTCAGTGTTCGTTATAATAGCAATGCGTATGTGTACGGTTCTTATTATTAATTCTATCTAAGTCCACGCATTAAAGACGAGTGTGACGAGCCCAGTAAAGCCTAAAGCTTATGGGCTAAATAAAATAAAATAAAATAAATGGTCCAATTTCACAATTATTTATTCTATGTTAAAATTACACCGGTCTGCATGAAAATCGATTTCTTTATTTTGAGTTGTGATTCTGAAGCAGTTCGCTGCGCTCAATTAAAAAATGCTACCAGTTTTTTCTATCACCCACAGTTTTAAAGTTATTAGGAAAACAATTTTGGGGCGTTTTGTAATTTTTCACCTTTTTTATCTTGAATTAATTTAGTTTTTTCATATTTTTCAGATAGATAATTCTAACATTACGTCTTTAAAATTTTAATAATGGCCTCTAGAGGATGTACCTATAGTCCAGACATATTTTCTTATATTTGTGGTCGGTATGTTGTTGTAAAACAAAGGACAAATGTAAAGACCTTCATTAAGAGAGCTTATCATGCTTATTTTGGAATTAAATTAGGAGATCAAGACAAAAGTTGAGCTCCACACAAGGTTTGTCTTACGTGTGTTGCGGCACTAAGGAATTGGAGCAAAGGTAAAAAGAAAAGTTTGCCATTTGGGATCCCTATGGTATGGCGCGAGCCTAGAAACCATACCGACGACTGCTACTTCTGTTCTTGCAATGTTAAAGGTTATAATGCAAAGAATAAACAGAGCCATCAATAACCAAGTCTTCCATCTGCAATAAGGCCGGTACCCCATGGTCCAGAAGTTCCTATTCCCCGCCCACCCGAGAGTCTGGATTAATACAATTCAGATTCTGATTCAGCTCCAAATCCAGACAATGATGATGTTTATGAACAGCCAACAGCTGACCGAGATCCTCCTAAACCATTAACCCAAGCCGAACTAAATGACTTAGTCAGGGATTTGAATCTGCCTAAGGACTCTGCAGAACTTTTGGGGTCTAGATTGCAGGAGAACAATTTATTGGCATCCGACACATACTTCGCTTGGTACAGAAATCGTGAGGAAGACTTCGTACCTTTTTTCGAAGAAGATGGTCCTTTGGTATTTTGCAAGGACATCACAGGATTAGTGTGCAAGCTAGGCATCGAATACCAAACCAGTGACTGGAGGTTGTTTATAGATTCCTCTAAAACCAGTCTAAAAGGAGTGTTACTGCACAACGGTAACAAATATGCATCAATCCCAGTGGCCCATTCTACTCATTTAAAAGAGACCTATGATAACATGAAACTGCTTCTGAAAAAAATTCAGTATCAAAATCACAGATGGATATTGTGTGGGGATCTCAAAGTCCTTTGCATGTTACTTGGGCAGCAATCAGGATACACTAAGATGCCATGTTTCATCTGCGAATGGGATAGTCGAGCACGTGACCAGCACTGGAAGAGGAAAACTTGGCCTCCTAGAGAGAATCTTACCCCAGGATCAAAGAACATTTTACATGAACATCTAGTTGAACCAAATAAAATCCTCCTACCACCCTTGCACATTAAGTTAGGCTTGATGAAGCAGTATGTCAAAGCATTGAATAGAGGTGAGTGTTTCAAGTAAATTTGTTCAAAATATCCAAAGATTAGCTACGAGAAAATAAAGGAAGGTGTTTTTATAGGTCCTCAGATTAGAAAGTTATTGACAGACGATCATTTCCTGAACACAATGACCAATAAAGAAAAAGAAGCATGGCTTGGTTTCAAAGATGTTGTTGAAAACTTCTTGGGAAACTACAAAAGCCAAAATTATGAAAGACTGGTGGAAAATATGCTTAAAAAGTTTTGCGCCTTAGGCTGCAACATGAGCCTGAAAGTTCACTTCTTATTTTCGCATCTTGACCGTTTTCCCGAAAATCTCGGAGATGTCAGTGAGGAGCAAGGGGAACGATTTCACCAGGACATCAAAACCATGGAAAGAAGATATCAAGGAAGATGGCATACAAATATGATGGCGGATTACTGCTGGTGTCTGCAACGAGATCAGCCTAACGCACAGCATAAGAAAACATCAAAGAAGCACCGGTTTAGTCGTCAGTAGTCAGATCTACCTTCGTAGTCTTAAGTCTTTGGAATAAGTCCTGAAATGTTTGCAAGTAAAGAAGGTAAATATATTTTGTTTCTTTCAGTTATTTTTTTATTCTTTCATAAACAAGCAATATGCTTGTCCAAGAGCTAGGAGCTATTTAATTCAGCTTTAATTAGGTTTTACTCTATCACCTAAAGATTTCGTGCTACAAGGGGTGTTGTAATATCTCATCTGTCCCCACATGTTAACCACCCATTGATGGGAGGGGAGAGAGTATTTTGCTGGGAACGGGACTGGTTGTTATATATATATATTTACCCTACATTATTATGTAAGCGTTACTGTAGTCTATAACAACAAAATTTATGGTTTAGCATGTGCAATCCAATGTTGGTCTCGATAAGATGGTTCACATTTGGGGATAAATGGGGGATTTATGACACACCCTGTAGTAAGAAAACTATACGTGATAGGGAAAAACTAACTATATTTTTGAGATCAGCGCACTCAAATTATATAGAATCACCAACTAGTTTGTAAAAATCGATCGGCAAGTTTTCAAATGTGTACTGGTGTTATCGTAACAACAAAAATTGTAAAATTGTAAAATTGAATTTATTTTACGAATAAAGGTTGTTATTCGATTCAATTCAATTCAATCCAAAAACACATTCGCATTCATTATATTGTACAGCTTGGGCACAATACCCAATCTTGTCCTCACAACATTCGCCATCCTGATTTTTCACTGTGAAGAGTACCTCTGTTCATGTAAATTAGTGTTTTCGAGTAGCTTAAATTTTTTGTAAAATACTGTAGATAAATTCGGTAATTCTTTTCCAACAATATATTTGACTTTATTTTTAAATTTATTTGTATCACAAAACGAGAGTTTAAAAAAATCAATAATATTTCGAGTAGAAATTTAATAAAGGAAGGAATCATTTCCAAATAAACGCAAATAAGTGAAAATTTTAAAATTTTTGTTTAAATTTCTTTTATCTGATTTTATTCCCGCTTTATTCTCTCTCTCTCTCTCTCTCTCTCTCTCTCTCTCTCTCTCTCTCTCTCTCTCTCTCTCTCTCTCCCCCCCTTTGTTACTGGGAATTCTTAATAAGGTTCAATTTTCAAATCTTGTTAGATATCGAGAGAAGAGGAAGAGTATACACAAAAAATAGAATTTTACAAAAAAGTTCGCAAATTTGCGCCATTTTGTCGCCGGTCCGCGTATAATTATGACGCCGTTTGGAGTCAGAGGCAGTTGCGTAAAAACGACTTAACGAGAGTTAGCAGAGCCAAGCGAAATTAAATTTGTCTTTTATCATATCGGCAAATTTTGGAATTTGTGAAAAAAAGCTTATATGAAAGAGTTTACATTTTATGTTATTTAACATCTAGCAGTTTATTTATATATATATATAAAATAATTTTTCATATATGCCTTATATAAAAAGAGCGGATGTTGCACCTAACGTTTCTCATATATACACACACACACATATATATATATATATATATATATATATATATACAGTATATATATATACACACACTGCATATATATATATACAGTATATATATAATGCTCGTGACACATGTTTAATAGCTTAAGTGTAAGTGGGAAGGAAAAATTCTCTGCTTTACACGCAGCCGTCCCGCAAAATATACAGTATTTGTGCACTGTTAGTAGTAATGATAGCCTCAGTTATCTCAGAAACTTTTTCCAACAATTTTTAGTAGATTTTAAATGGGATACTGTGTCATTTTTCCCGCAATGCAGTTTCCAATGCAGCGAGAGAAGTTGTTCTCTTCGGTCTGTTCCTGATGAATCGCTCTAGTTCATTCCAGAGGTGTTCCATCGGATTAAGATCAAGCCTCTGAGTAGGCCATGTCATGTCGTTAACGTTAATCTGCTCGAACCAGTGAGTTTCAATCCGAACTTTGTGAGAAAAGGGCTTGTCATGTTGGTACAAGTGTGAGTCCTCACGATAAAATTCTGGCATTGCCCTTTTGTCCAAAACAGCACAATACGCCGAAGCAGTCATTCTACCCATACGCTAATGCCTCTTGTCCAGATCATACCATCACACTACTATCCCTATCTTTAACGGTCGGAACAATGGACTCTATGTAGTGGGACTCATCACTCCTCAGTGTCACGTTTCCATAGTTTTGTTCAGACATTATACTGACTATGGAGAAGATCTTGGAATACAGGACAAATTCCATTCAAATTAAGGAATGCAGATATTGTCATACATACTGAAAGGCAGAAACGAAGCAACGCAAAAGAATTATGGTCAATAACACTCACTCACCAATTATAGAGTGCTTTGAACGTGTACTTATAGACAAAATTGCTTACTACCTATAAAAAAAGAAGTTACTCAGTCGAAATCAACATGGATTAAGGGCTGGAAAATCATGCCTATCATAGTTCTTAAACCACGAAGAGAAAATACTGGAAGCGTTGTGTCAAAATATAGATATAATAAACACTGATTTTCCTAAAGTCTTCGTCAAATATGATCATGGGATTATAACGTACAAACTTAAGAAAATGGGAATTTCTGGAAAACTGAGACTATGGATATCTCATTCTCTGAATCGAAAATCACCAAAATCATTAGTAAATGGAAGTAAATTTGAAGTTTCAGCAGTCATCATTTATGTTTGCTGTTTATTATAGTGACTCAGCCATAAATGTAGATATTAAAGACGGTGTGTATCGTGTTTCGCGAAAGAAAATTTCAAAACAACACCAATATATTATTCCTATGGTCTCAAAACAATAATAAAAAAATTTAATGAAGAAAAATTTACATTCATAAGATACTGTATGGTAACGGCAAGGAGCTAAAGAATAAAGGGTATAAAACACTTCCAGACAAGCAGATAACACCAAACCCACAAGTCTTGGATCTTGGATAATAATATCATCGAATGCAGAATTCAGAGAACATTCTAACCTTAAAATCACAACAGCTAGAAAAATAATAAGAATTATCCAGAAGAGCTTCCAAAGAAAAAAAGAAAAGAAAAGAGAAGAGATAGTTTCTATGATATTCCAGCTGCGGTAGGACACGTGGCCACATGAAAACGAATATGGAATATATTCTCAGAGTATAAAGCTCATAAATATTTAACGCGCCTTGAAAAGAACTGAGGACCTTCCAACACACCAACTAAATACATTCGAGAACCAACTAGACAAGTTCTTCTGAAAAGTACCTCCTAACAAGCCTTGTGTAGCTGGCGATGAGGGCAAAACGAGAGTTGAAAGCAACTTTCTTCTTCATAAAATTCTTCAAATGAGGCAGGATGCTGCAGAGGGGTCGAACTCGGGTCAATATTCTGAACAGTTACAAAACAAAGGTAAAATATATGTACATATGATGAAAGCTCATAAGGAAAAATGAAAAGCGATTCGAAGGTCTTTCGTGTACCCAACAGTACACCTCGTCAGGGACTGAAAGGAAGAGGCAAGAATCCAAATATATATATATATATATATATATATATATATATATATGTGTGTGTGTGTGTGTGTGTGTGTGTGTGTGTGTGTGTACAGCGTAAACAAAATAGTAAGGAAGGATTAGCAAAAAGTTAGTAAGTACGAATAAAAGACAAAGGGTATTTCAACAAGATATGTCCATTTTATACGTTCCCGAACTGTTATTGAAATTATTTATAAAGTATATGAATGCACTTTTATTCTGACCATCACCCCTCGATAAAATCTCCAATTTTTTCTTGTATGTTTCTGAGATCATTAAGAGCTGTTGGTCCTGAATTTTTAGATTCTGAATTATGCAATATTGTGAACATTGGTATTAAACTATGTTATCCTATTTCATTTCAAGAAAATTGTTGAAGCAAAGCAAATAAAAGGCATTATAATAGAGTAGTTCAAAAGGAGTTTGATGATGAAAATATCCCCTCCCTTACCATTTAAATTATCAACATCTTCCGACCTTACTTAAAATAATTGGAATTAATGTAGTCTTTAAGTACAAAAATACTGTTAAATTTCGCCGACAAAAGAATAACCCCAATAATGCTGCTGACTTCGTCTACTCTATTAGATGTACAGTGTAATTCGGTTTATATACAGGTCAAACTGGAAAAACTTTAGACATCAGAGTAAAACAGCATAAATATGCATCCAGGACGGCAAATAATATAATTATAATGTATTGCTTAACCATATGTATAGCTACAATCATAATATTAATTGGGAGAACTCTAAAATTCTTCCTAAAAAAAAAGACACAACTGAAAGGAAGATTCTGGACTGTGCATTCATCTATTTTATAAATAATTTCAATAACAGTTCGGGAACGTACTGTATAAAATTGACCACATCTCTTTAAAATATCGTTTGCTTTTTATTAGTTTCATTTCTTGACGAGGTGTACTGTTGAATACAAGAAAGCCCTTGGAATCGGTTTCATTTTTCTTTGTGGGAGTGCAGCATTTATTTATATCACGTTTTAAATTGCGAAATTCATACGATATAACCTTGGTTAACCTTGGTTTTGCTTCCGCCCGAATTTTTCATTCTGACGAAGGTCAAGCTTGTCACTCCACCTTAGACCTACAGTTTAACGTGGAATTCGAACCATGCCCCACCACCAGCCCAGCGTCTTAACCACTAGGCTACCCAGGGTACCCATTTATCTACCAACCAATTTTTTTATTGTGTGGAAGGATGAACAGATGGGTTTTGCTGCGCACTGCTTGCCGTCACCGGGTCTCGATCCCGGGGCCGATGGATTCGTAGTCAACGACGCTAACCACTATACCACTATATATATATATATATATTAGGGGCACTCAATATATTTTGCTCCACCCTTTTTTCTTAGCTAAATAATAGGCCATGGGGCTGAAATGTCTGTTGGACCGTAAGTTTAAACTTTCTGCAGTTTAAACTGCTGTTATCAAGTTCTTAACCGCAGAGAAGGAAACAGTTGGAAATATTCACAAACGTCTACAAAACGTTTACGGAGATGCTGTTGTTGATCGAAGCACAGTTAGATGCTGGTCTAAACGTGGGAGATCATCGGAGAGAGGGAGAGCCAGCCTCGATGATGAGCCACGCAGCGGTCGCCCGGCATCGGCTGTGACATCTCACACTGTGCAACGTGCTAACAGCATCATTCGATCAAATCGGCGCGTCACATACAAGGAGCTATCACTGGAGCTAGGAATTAGTGAAGGAAGTGTGAATACGATAATTCAGCAACTTGGATACTCAAAAGTGTGTTCATGGTTTGTTTCTCGTGAATTGACTGAAGATCACAAAGCCCAAAGAAAAGAAATTGCCTCTGAGTCGTTGTTCGATACGAGACAGAAGGGGATGACTTCCTTTCACCAACTGTGACTGGGGATGAGACTTGGGTACACCACTTTCAACCTGAAACAAAACGCCAATCCATGGAGTGGCATCACGCAGACTCCCCACGTAAGAAAAAGTTCAAAATGGCTCCCTCTGCAGGAAAGGTTATGGCCACCATCTTCTGGGACATGAAAGGGGTGATTCTGGTAGACATTATGAAGAAAGGACAAACAATCAACTCAGAGGCATATATTGCTACCCTACAGAGACTCCAGAGACGTATAAAACGAGTTTGACCGGAGAGGAAACTGGAAGACGTCCTTCTTTTGCACGATAACGCAAGACCACACAACAGTTTGCAAACAAGAGATGCCATCACAAAAATGCGCTTGACTGTGTTACCCCACCCTCCATACAGCCCGGATCTGGCACCTTCCATTTGTTTGGGCCAATGAAGGATGCTATTCGTGGAAGAAAGTTTCAGAGTGACGATGAGGTTGTTGAGGAGGTTAAGAGGTGGCTCCAGCGGAACCCAGCGGACTTCTACCAGCAAAGAATAAAGGCCCTTGTTTTGAGGTGGAGGAAAGGCGTAGAAAAGGATGGAGATTCTGTGGAAAAATAAAAATGTGTAAAAAAGGTATGTAACTACTTGTATACAAAATTTCTGGAACTTACAAGGAAATTTAGAAAGAAAAAAAAAGATGGGGCAAAATATATTGAGTGGCCCTCGTATATATTCTCTATATATTTAGCCAAAATGGCGTACAAAGCTGACTGTCACTATAATTCACTTCTAGAAGTTATCAAGCCCCATTCAGCGAGAAAAATAAACAAACAAGCAAAGGTGAACAATCCAAAACTTCCATAAACATAAAAAAGGAAGGTAGTGATCAAAGTTTCTTAGGTTACCCCTTACAACAAAAATGGAGAGAGAGAGAGAGAGAGAGAGAGAGAGAGAGAGAGAGAGAGAGAGAAGGACAAGAGAAAGACTCAAAAAACTTCCAGTCCACTCAGGAAGGTTCCTGTTATTAAACTAGTTCATTTTTTTAACTATTATAGCAGTAGCAGAAAACTGGATAGAAAATCATAAGGCTCTCTTCCCACCCTCCGCTCCCTTCCCAACAGAAGCGGGTACGGAAAAAGGTTGAAGAAAATACTTTGACCCTGGAAAAGTAGCCAAGGAAATTGTACAGTTATGCTATGCGCACACAGAGATCGTACATTAGATAGCACCGCTGTATAAACTAATACAAAGGAATACAAATGACACCAAAACAGCAACAAACCGGCTGGTCCCAGTTTGTGCCGATCGCACACCAACCACTTGGAATAGTCACAAAAAACCCGAACATGTGGTTTCGATTTTATACAAAATATTCACAGCTAGCTCTATTTACCGAGGTATCGGTCCAACAAAGACCCCATGGTCCACGTTAGGTTAGCCCCAAAAGGATTAAAAGAGAGGTAAAGATTAGTGATGGATCGAATAACCGCAACCGCAACCGCACTACAACCGCACAAAAATTCACAACCGCAACCGTAACCGCAACCGCCGTTCCATAAGTGCGGTTGCGGTTGTAGGTATGAACAGTGCGATGGGTCCTCGTCCCTCATCCTGGTAACACACTTAGTGCAAAATATGGTTTTAATTAATTTGACCTATTCTTTCATAATAGCTATATAAGTTTAGAATATACTTCATTTAAATAGTATTTATTTAGTAAATACCTTATGTTGAACACAAGTTTTGCAACACACAAATAGCGGTAGCGGTGTATTGCAAAACTTGTGTTCAACATAAGGTATTTACTAAATAAATACTATTTAGTATATATTATGTACCAAGTGTGGCTAAATCGCACTATAGTGGCTAAATCCAGTTAATAATTACGCATTTTTCCTAGTATATGATAACCGCAACCGCAACCGCGGTTGGAAAAAATTCGACAACCGCAAACACAACCGCAACCGTGGTTGTGAAAAACCGACCACTCGATCCATCACTAGTAAAGATTAAACTTTCCATGTCTCCACCCATGTACGTGCAAAGCCATCACGCCGACAAAGTGACGAAATGCTTCTACAGGAAAGGGGTTGAAACAGGAATTGAAAACAGAGATCAGACTTTCCACACAATGCCCTCACCCGTCACATGCATCCAGCCACCCAAAAGAAAGAAGAGAAAAAAGAAATCGTGACAGCAGAAACGCAACTCTACTTCACCTAATCCATGCCATGCATTTTTTTTCGTTATGAAATTATATATTTCTACAAAATACTTTTCTGCTCTATTCTTAAACATTAACAAGGCAGACAAGTGTGTGAGCGTGTTTTCTGTAATTGGATGTCTGTCATGGGTATGTGTCTATCAACTCTTTGAATGTCGCCGACTTTTAATTTGGGTCTCCCGCCGTGAAAGGTGTTTATGCGGCAAGTGATATATTGAGTCGTTCATACTTCGCAGTGTTGTGCCACTACGAGAGTAAAGAAAATCTATTTCCGGTGAAGAATATCAGTGGGAAGTCCCTGTATCCATCCCTGCGTAATTGTCCCTCATAAAGAATGAAAGTGTTTCGTGGGTGATCATCCGTTTGTTGCTACGGCAAATTCAGGAGTCTCCCATTAAGAGGTGTTTATGAGGCAAGTGATAAAAAATGAGTTGCTTGATGGTTGATCGTACTATATGAGGCACAATGCAACCAGTGCAAGTGGGGTGAAAACTAAGTATGGGAGTAAATGTTTAAAGAAACTCCTGCAGGGTTACGTATTAATGCTATTTTCAGAATACTTATTTAATCGATTCTTAAATTGTGTTATATGTGAAGACAGTCTTGAACCTTGACTATATTCAGAATTTTGTCTAGCTTATTTTTAAACATATTTACACTTTGGCTTGAAACAACCTCCGAGGGAAGTTGGTTCTACATATTAACTATTTTATAGGAGAAGAAATTACCCCAGATGCAGACGCTGAATATTTTTAGTTCCAATTTAAAACCATTATTTCTTCTCGAATTAGTATTAAATGAGAATAATTTCCTGTAGTCTACCCAGTCTGTTCCATTGAGCATCCTTGAAAACTTGAATAAGCTGAGCGTACAACTTCCTGGTTTTTAAGGTAAACAGATTTAAGCGCTCTAATCTTTGTTGGTAGTTTCGCAGTCTCATTGAATGGATCAATTTTGTTGCCCTTGTCTATATCCTTTCCAACCTTTTTATATCCTTCCTAAGGGACGGAGACCCAAAACTGCACGCAATACTCGAGTTGAGGTCTAACTAGTGAATTGTAAATGGACATTAAAATCCCCTTGTTTCTAAATTGGAACTGTCTTTTAATATAACCCAGTATTTTTAAGGCCCTCTTTTTGACTTCTGCACAGTGCTTTGACGGTTTGAGATCATTACTGATATAAACTCCTCAGTCTTTCTCTAGATCAGTCTCAGTCACGTTCCTCTTCAAGAGAGAGTAATCGGTCTTCTGGTTCTTCTAACTTATGTGCATTACCTTAAATTTGTCCAAGTTGATTGGCATCTGCCAAGTAGCAAACCATTCGCCCAACCTATCAAGATCATTTTGAAGCGTTCTTACGCCCTCTTCGATACCTACACTATTTCCTAATTTGGTATTGTCTGAAAATTTAGAAATTGTACTTAGGAGCCCAACGTCTATATCGTTTATATAGATGATAAAAAGTAAAGGACCAAGAACGGAACCCTGTGGAACCTCACTGGCGATGGGACCCACTCCATTTATTACCACGCTCTGTTTTCTATCTCTTAACCAATCTTCAATCCTACTAGATTCCTAGTCTTCTAAATTTAGTCATCAATCTTTCGTGAGGGACTTTGTCAAAGGCTTTTTGAAAGTCGAGATACACTATATCTATTGATCTAGTTGCGTCATATAAAATATATATAGACTATATTATGGAAAATTCTAACAGGTTTGTTAGACAAGATTTATGTCTCCTGAACCCATGTTGAGAGAGAGAGAAAGAAATATGTATTTTTTTGACTCGAACTAAAATTATCAGAAAGTTATTTCAGAGCGCTACAGTGCGCTGAAACTTATGGACCGGAAACGCTTTTCCTCCACTGTACAGACTCTATCATTTCATTTCGCTTCTCTATCCCACTTCTTTCTCAGTCTTCCTTTCAGGCGTCATTCACACATTTAGGTATTCAGTGCATCGCGCACACTCCGAGAAAACTTCCTAATTTTTCCTATACGATTAAATTCATATATACCTTCTATTTGTCTAGTAAAACAAACCGAGTTTAAATAAGCGTCGATGTAAGCGTCAAGTTTTCTCATTTAAAACTCTTAAACGAAAGAATTTCCAAGCGAACACGAAAAGTTAACGAACATTCAAACGTTTTGCGAAAGCTGCCAACATTCGGGATCCTTCTCACGCGCCTTCAATAATCCTCATTTGTCAAACTTTAGGCTCTAAATTGCAGGTTTTTGCTTCGTTTTGAGATTGCATCAGTTTGTAGAATTAGATTAAAACTTATCTCTCGCCTCACTTCAAATCTTCATCTTCGTCATATAAACTCTATCCGCACAAGTTACTGCCCGAAAAAAAATATTGCAACAAGGAACTTAAATAATTCATTCCGGCATGGCGGTGGTGGGGAAATATATATATATATATATATATATATATATACAGTGGTGGGCACCGTTAACCAAAAAGTTAACTTCGATAACGATAATCCGTTAACCCCAATTTTTAACTCCGATAACGATAATCCGATAATTTTACTACAAAGTTAACGGAAGTTAACGATAATCCGTTAACGATAACTATTTCTTTACGAACATTTAAAAAAATCAAGGAAAAAAGCTTTAAAACCCATAGAAAATGTTTATTTATGCAAAATCCAACAATAAATAGGTATTTAACTATTTTTATCAAGTTTAGCAACTTTTTTGCTTAACTTTTTTTTTTATTTTTAATAAAAAATGTACTGATTACATGTTTTGAAACCCTTGTAACCACTAACCATTAACTAAATTTTAATTTACCAGAGAATTATTATGGCGGGAACTGAAAGGTAAAATTAAATTTTAGGCACATTATTAAAGACTGACACAATGTGCTGGTTGCCCTTCAGAAAGACCAACTTCTCAAAGTTAGGCCCAACTGCCAGTCTTGACCTCTTGGGCCTCAGGATGTCCTTGCCGAGAGAGAATTGGCAGATTGAAGTTATGGCGGTTTGAATTCATTCGCGGAGCAGTGATCTTCCGTGAATGACTCCTCGCAGTTAACGTGTTAACGGACTTTAACAGGCTAAATATCGAGTTATCGGAAGTTAACTGGTCCGATAACGATAAATGGAAATTAACTTCCGTTAATAGTCCGTTAAAAAAAGTTAACTTCGTTAATTAACTGTTATCGGATTAACGCTTTAGTGCCCAACACTGCATATATATATATATATATATATATATATATATATATATATATATATAATTATGCGGGTTGCTTCTACAGAGCTTCAATTTAATATTTAGGAGAAATCCAATGACAAGGAGAAATGTAAATGCCATGAAAAGTCTTCTTTATTGCGCAACGTTTCGAGCAATACGCTCATCTTCAGGCTGTTTAATAACAATGTGAAATTAAAATCAATATTGAATGAAAAACAAAACAGAAAATTTCTATAACTTATTCGTAAAGACAAATTTTAAAAGACTGAGAAAAGAGGGTTAAATTCTAAGTTATACAGATTTACATATAAAAATTAAGAAGTTATTTTTAAATACATGTAGTAAATGTGAAATTAATACACTGGAAAAATTACCAATAGTACACTGGAACAATGGAGCTATCTACCTTACACAGCAGTATCCGAGGCCGACTAATTTGAGCAGAGGCAGAGGCAGAGGCAAGGAACGGGAAACACGAAAGATGGCGAGGGAGATAGGGGAAGGAGGGATTATAAGGAATTGGGGAAGGAGGAGGGATCATAGCAAATTGAGAGGACGGACGACGATGAGTCAACATTCAGACTAGGGGACAATGCTTTAATGAAAAGGGATTCTAAAATTCTTAGTGAGTTGGGACAAGTATTACAACCAAGAATTTTAAAATTGTCTAAAGTGACATCAATTTTGCATTTAATGCTATGTTCACGAATACTGGAGGCTTCCTTAGTTTTTAAAATTTTACCTGTTCGGCCACTTATTCCCATATGCGAATAAAATCTAGCCCTGAGAGAGCGAACAGTGCTGCCGATGTAATTCCCAAGGAGACACCTGGGGCAGGTAAATAAATATACAACACCGCTACGCAACGAGTCAGGGGTTCGATCCTTCGCTGAGAAAAAGCTACCTAAAGACGTTTTATTAATAAATATGATGCGGAAATCAGTATGATAAAAAAATTTCCTTAACAATTTTGTAAATTTAAGCTTAAATTCCTTATTCAAGGGACCCATTTCAGGTACCAAGAAATATTTTATATCCTTCGGCACAGTAATACATGGAAGTTGAGGGCTATAAACATTATTTAAGAAGGATCTAATTAGTTTGTCTACATATTGAACAGGAAAACTATTATTAGTAAAGTATGATCTTAGATTATTAAATTCATCATTAAGTAAGGTAAAATTAGAGGTCAAATTATATCCTCTGAACAGGAGAGTTTTAATACAAGACATCTTATAGTTGAAATCAGTAAAACTAAAAAAATTCATGCCCAAACCAGTGAAAGTGGGTTTCCTATAAACTGATGTAGTAATAGAATCACCGTTTTTCGAAATTAAAAGATCTAAGAAGGGGAGGGAGCCATTTTGCTCAGTTTCCATTGTATACGTTATATTGGGGTGCAACAATTCTTTAACTTCCTAAATTCTTTGCACCCCAATATAACGTATACAATGGAAACTGAGCAAAATGGCTCCCTCCCCTTCTTAGATCTTTAATTTCGAAAAACGGTGATTCAATTCTACATCAGTTTATAGGAAACCCACTTTCACTGGTTTGGGCATGAATTTTTTTAGTTTTACTGATTTCAACTATAAGATGTCTTGTATTAAAACTCTCCTGTTCAGAGGATATAATTTGACCTCTAATTTTACCTTACTTAATGATGAATTTAATAATCTAAGATCATACTTTACTAATAATAGTTTTCCTGTTCAATATGTAGACAAACTAATTAGATCCTTCTTAAATAATGTTTATAGCCCTCAACTTCCATGTATTACTGTGCCGAAGGATATAAAATATTCTTGGTACCTGAAATGGGTCCCTTGAATAAGGAATTTAAGCTTAAATTTACAAAATGTTAAGGAAATTTTTTATCATACTGATTTCCGCATCATATTTATTATAAACGTCTTTAGGTAGCTTTTTCTCAGCGAAGGATCGAACCCCTGACTCGTTGCGTAGCGGTGTTGTATATTTATTTACCTGCCCCAGGTGTCTCCTTGGGAATTACATCGGCAGCACTGTTCGCTCTCTCAGGGCTAGATTTTATTCGCATATGGGAATAAGTGGCCGAACAGGTAAAATTTTAAAAACTAAGGAAGCCTCCAGTATTCGTGAACATAGCATTAAATGCAAAATTGATGTCACTTTAGACAATTTTAAAATTCTTGGTTGTAATACTTGTCCCAACTCACTAAGAATTTTAGAATCCCTTTCATTAAAGCATTGTCCCCTAGTCTGAATGTTGACTCATCGTCCGTCCTCTCAATTTGCTATGATCCCTCCTCCTTCCCAATTCCTTATAATCCCTCCTTCCCCTATCTCCCTCGCCATCTTTCGTGTTTCCCGTTCCTTGCCTCTGCCTCTGCCTCTGCTCAAATTAGTCGGCCTCGGATACTGCTGTGTAAGGTAGATAGCTCCATTGTTCCAGTGTACTATTGGTAATTTTTCCAGTGTATTAATTTCACATTTACTACATGTATTTAAAAATAACTTCTTAATTTTTATATGTAAATCTGTATAACTTAGAATTTAACCCTCTTTTCTCAGTCTTTTAAAATTTGTCTTTACGAATAGGTTATAGAAATTTTCTGTTTTGTTTTTCATTCAATATTGATTTTAATTTCACATTGTTATTAAACAGCCTGAAGATGAGCGTATTGCTCGAAACGTTGCGCAATAAAGAAGACTTTTCATGGCATTTACATTTCTCCTTGTCATTGGATTTCTCCTAAATATTATATATATATATATATATATATATATATATATATATATATATATATATATATACCTTTCAACCTTTCAAATGTTCCGTGCGATGATTCCTCATTTCACGAAAGTCAAGCTTGTCGTTCCTTTTCTCGAGTTGGCCTGGTGAAGTAGTGAGTTGGTTCTTGTATTCTCCACCTCACATAGCCAAGTACGCCCGGCTCATCAGGAACTGTTCTGAGCCATATATATATATAATATTATATTATATATATATATATATATACATTCTAAGACCTTTGGTATATTGTTATAGCTCGTCAGGAAATGTATCACTTATTAATTGTATATATATATATATATATATATATGTGTGTGTGTGTGTGTGTGTGTGTGTGTGTGAAGCGGACAATTGGTTTCCGTTCTCCTCCTGCCCTCGTAGCCAACCATGCATGGTTGGTCAGGAACCGACTTTACTTAAAGCAATTGGCATCAATGTAGTCTTTAAGTATAATGATACTGTTAAATCACGCCTAATAAAGAATAGCCCGGATAATGCGGTTGGGTGTGTGTATTCGATCGGATGTACAAAATGTAACTCAGTATATATATATAGGCCAAACGGGTGAAACGTTAGATATTACGGTAAGACAGCATAAATATGCGTGTAGAACAGTAAATAATTCTAATGCATTGTTTAACCATATGTATAGATGTAATCATAGCAGCAAGTGGAATAGTTTTAAAGCGCTCGTTAAAAACAGAGATATAATTGAAAGAAATATTCTAGAATGTGCACTTATCCATTTTAAAAATAATTTCAATAACAGTGTGGGAATGTATAAAATTAACAATATCCTGTTTAAATTCCTTCTGCCTCTTATTAAGTCTTGTTAATTATGTGCTAATCTTTTTGTTTCCGACCCACTGTATATATTTAGGGCATCTCGCCTGCTCCCTTCATTCCCTGACGAGGTGTTCTTCTGAATACACGAAAGGCCTTGGAATCATTTTTCTTTTTCCTTGTGGGTTTACATCATTCATTCATTTCACGTGTTTAATCGTGAAATTCATCCCGTATATATATATATATATATATATATATATACGGGATATATAATGAATATGAGGGTCCCGCGTCTTAAGGTACCTAAGCGCCAAAATTAAAATTCGTCAGAAATTGCCTCCAAAGTTCAGCAATATTCTCGCAATAGTATCTCTGTTATTAATTGAGCTAGAACGTTCATTGTTGGCTAAATTAGAGTTCTAAATATGCTAATGAAGATGTTGATGAGTTTTTGTAATAGATTTTCATATTTTATATTTTATGTATATTTTTTTTCAAAAAAATTATTTTCTTATTATGCCGAACTTTGGGTGAACTTTTGGCTGGCGATAGAGGTGAAAAAAGTAGTTCGCTTCATAAGGTTTTCAACCATACTTCTAGTGTCGTAAGGTCATTATAACCCAAACCACGCGATAGAGGAAGGGTGAAAATAGTGATATCCATCAAAAACACGTTTTCGCCTGTGGTGGTGCTTAGGTACCTTAAGACGCGCGACCCCTCAATTATTATGTGCGATAGAGGATTCGATAAAACTAAACTCTTTCACAAATTAAAAAAGTGAGAAATGCCAAATATATTAAATAAATTCAGCTACATAAAAACTATAAACATAAATAAAACAAATGAAAATAAATTGATACGGTTTGACAATACAAACTTTTCAGAAATAGAAGTCTTTGGTCGGTATACAACGAAAGAAAATAATCTCAGACAAAAAGCATAATTAAGAAATGCGAAATGAGGAGGCAGTTAAAAATAAAAGACGAACTACATATATATATATATATATAAGGACTACATCATAAGTATATAAGATGTACATTATAATACAGTTTCGGAAACATAAAATGTATGTATAATAAAATATGGAAATGCAAGCGTAGAAAATCACGAAACGCTAAAGTATCGGAAAGAGATAATTAGTAAAATTACAACAGTCGAAAAATCAAAATCAAATGGTTAAAATCGAACTTGAGTGAGAACAACACCGGTTTTAATTCTTTCTGGAATTAATATTAATTAAAAAGAATAACAAATATATTAATAAGTGTAATAATAATAATAATGATAATAACAATTATTGATAAAAATAATACTAATTATGATGGTAACGGTAAACAACACGTATAGTGGTGGGGAAAAATATCAATGATACTTCCAGCAATAAGGATGGAAAAATTAAATTCGACTTTAAAGAGGTATAATGGAGAAATATTGAAGTCGTAACTACAAAATAAGAAAAGAAGATAAGGTAGTAAAAGTTTTTCCGAATTTTATTCCGGGTGTGTTTTTTTGGGGAGGAGGAGGAGGTTATTCTTCCTTGAGACGTAGTCTTCTTTAAATTCTATTCAGTTTGAGTTTACAAATGCGATGTTTTTCTGTGTTGAGTCTACAGATATATAATATATATATATTTTTTTTTTCTAAACTAAATACATGCCTGTATACGAATGGTTTGCGAGTGCGGTTACTTGTGGTTTTTATCATAGTTCAGTTTGTGCAGACTGTAGAGCAACCCTGAGGTAGTACGAGTTTGAACGTGATTGATAGAGGCAAATTTATACTACCTTAGGGAGGAAACACAAACTTACGGTGCATCTTGCTCATGAAGAATCAGGTACCAGGACTGATAATAACTGCAGGTGTCTGCAATACAAACTAACGAAAATTGCAATAAAATGACTAGACTAACACAGAGCATTGTTACTTTCAATGGTGATGAACCACATAGCATGAACCTCGTCAGTACTTTCACCCCCCTATTTGCTTGGCAATACTGCTGCGAGTTGCTCGTACCCTAAAATGGGCGTATGGGCAGAATGATGCTCTACTGTATGTGAAAAGATGTTTAGCTCGTCATACTTCCACTCAACTCGAATCTATCTATCTATCTATATATATATATATATATATATATATATATATATATATATATATATATATACATATATATATATATATACATATACACCGGTGCTCGTGTATGTGTGTATGGAGAGTGGTTTTGCAATACTGCCAAATACAATTAAAAAAGCTTTCTTCGAGAAAATATTTTAATCCTTTAAACCATAAATAAAAGAATTACATATAGTAAAATTCATACAGAAACTTACATCATACTTAGGTAAAATTTACCTTACTAATAATAAAGCCTGTATCATAAATTAACTTTCAGCAAAAATGTAAAATACCATTGCCTAGTATTGCATTACATCTCCAAAGTTAATTCACAACACCACACACCGATACTGTTGCGTTATGGTTGCTGGAATTTATGTTAATCTTTAGACAAAAGGATATGCTATTTGTAGGATACTGGATTAAAAACATACCTTTATGCATTTGGCTTTCATGCTTGCGGCATTTTGCCCTCCGGTTTTGAAACCACACCTGAAAATAAATGAATTATTCACTTTTGACTGTCAAATAAACAACTGATTACGAAGGTTTTTCACTCGTATTCCTTAATTAAAATTTAGCATGCTTCAAAATTCACTGAAAAGACTTTCATATACACATTTTATATAGTTGGGCGTGGATATATAAGCGAGCAATGGATTAACAATAGCCGTCACTCTAAACCCAATTAGACCCTTTGTTACATATTACGTGTCCCATTTTAGTAGCATTTCAGACGTAGAATTCAATGCATATCTATTATGAGTTTCATTATACGTTTCAAATGAAACATATAATTTATACACCTTCATTAGTAATTTTGTTATAGGTTTCAAGTGAAATGTATAACCAAACTCATAATATAAAATAAACTGGTTTATACACTTGAAATGACACTAAATTGGAACATGTACGATTATAATCAAACTTCTCATAAGATTTACAGCACCGTTTCCCAAACTTAGTTTCTTCTTTACCACGTACAAGTGATGTCGTCGAGACCACCATGGCCGAGATCGAGACCAAGATCGAAACCGAGACCAGAAAAAAAATCTCAAAACCGGTCTCGAGTCCTACATCACTGCACGTACAGCAATTCCAGAATTTTATACTTACGGCTTTCCCTCAATATGTTTAAAGACAGACCTATGGATTACCATCACTTTACGGGCATTTTCACTTCTCCAATCTACAAACTCTGAATTTATTCTCGTTTTAACTTTAGGGTTCACTGAATTCATTTTTCATATATTTGCGTACTACTAAGCAGTAGTTTGTGTAGCGCCAGTGGTACGCGTACCACAGTTTGGGAGCCGCTGATTTAGAGTGTTGTAATATTGTGAATAACTTCACAATAATTCAGTAAAAACATATGAAACGAAGTGAAATGGAAAAAGAACAAATGTGAGAAGAACCCTTCTCTGTGAAATGAATAAAGATAGTTTTTAGGTACTGAGTGATGTGCGAAGTGCAGGAGACTCTCTTTAAGTCTGATTTTATCACTGGCTAAAACGATTAGCTTGCGGCTCAGGTATTTCCTATCCGTAGAAATTCTGTATTTTCATTTATATATATATATATATATATATATATATATATCCCTCTGAGAAGTTAAAAAAAAAATTTTTTACACCAAAGTTACAGATATATGGACTTCACTTTTTGTTTATTTTCAAAACTACTTTTATATTTAATGGAAAAGCATTTGAGTTTTATTCAGCTACACACACACACACACACAGATATATATATATATATATATATATATATATAATATATATACTCTCTCGCTTTACACACACACACACACACACACATATATATATATATATATATATATATTTATAAATAAGTTATTTCACGAAAGTAACACGTGAATAATATTTATGATGAAAATAACCACGAATGAAAAGCGAAACACAGAATGGTGCTCAAGCACTCCTACAATTTTTAGTTTTCTATTTAATTTTTTTTGTGACCTATACATAGTCTCGAACTTGTTATTTATTTCACTGTTCCTGAGGATGTCATTAGACGAAGGCGCTTGAGCACCATTCTGTGTTTCCTTTTTCCTTCGTGGTTATTTTCATCATATATATATATATATAGAAAGAGAGAGAGAGAGAGAGAGAGAGAGAGAGAGTTTGGTGTTTATATTTTTACTTCTATATACATAGTTCTCTTAGTTCTCTTGTTCTTTTATATTCTATCTCCATATTCTTGAGTTCAGCATTTTTCCTCTTTCCCACTCGTTTCTTTCTTTCGTTTTCTTCGTCTCTAAAATCTCTCTCCTTTTCTTCGTATCCACATCCTTGCTTTCCCTCTCTCCTCTCCCCTCTCAATAGAACGATGTGAGAGTCACAGAGGCAAATGGCTGCTTCAGACACGAGATGGCCGTGGATGAATCAGACTGAGTCACTTGCTAACTGCGGATGCGACGCCAACGAACGCCGCCTCAAAAAGAAGTAAGAGCTAAAATTCTATCTTAATTTATGGGAAAATGGTCTTACTGCCTTGCTTATTTTACATCCCAAAATGCATTCAGTATGTTCAGGATGAGAAAATCTCCATTACTTTACGCGGTTGAGTGTCTGAATACTGAATAGAATTTAAGTTTTTTCTTTACATCTAAAGTACAGGTGTTAAACTCTGTAACAGAATTTATTTGGCTTCATTAGTGAACCTTTAACGCCCAGCGCTCCACCTTCCTTTTTTTGTTCCAGATAACGCCAAATGATTTTATTCAGTCTGAGAAAAGATTCCTAGGTATTATAAGGTTAATTATGAGGAAGTGTATTAAAATTAGTAGTTATGGTGCCTTATGTCCGCCTCACTTGTTAAACATATATATATATATATATATTATATATATATATATATATATAGGGTGTCCCATAAGTCTGGAACCATAGGGCAAAATGATAAAAACGGCAATAAAAACGGCTTTTATTCACAGAACGTGTTCAATGTGTCCACCATTATTATTGATACACGAATGCAGACGAGATATTCAGTCAGTAAAACCACGGCGAATGGTATCAGGAGTGATGGTGTTACATGCGTCAATGATGCGCTCCCTCAAATGTGCAACACTCTGAATTTTCTCCGCGTAGACCAACGCCTTCAAGTGACCCCAGAGATAAAAATCCAACGGGGTGAGATCGGGGCTCCTCACCGGCCACTCCACAGGCCCTCGACGTCCTATCCAATGACCAGGGAATTGTCGGTGCAGCCACTCTCTTACCCAGATGCTGTAATGGGCAGGAGCACCATTCTGCCGAACCATGTTGGGAAATCCCCATCTGTGTTCAAGACACTGGGGAATGCTTCTTCGTTGAGCATACGCAAGTAGGCGTTTCCTCTGACAGTTTCATCATAAAAGAAGGGGCCTATGATACGGTCTTTCCAAAAGGCACACCATACCATCACACGAGCGACACCTTGTTCCTTTGAAGCTGTAAACCAGTGAGGGTTGTCTTGCGACCAGTAGCGGGTGTTCTGTCGGTTCACCTCACCATTTGCATAAAAAACAGCCTCATCACTGAACAGAATAGTGGACGGGGAATTGGCATGTTGAGCACATTGTTCCGTAGCCCATTCACAAAATTCCATCCGTCGGTCTGGATCATCTTCGCTTAATTTCTGCAGGATTTGAAGTTTGTAAGGATGCCATTTGTGTGCTTGAAGAATGCGGTGGATGCTGCTTTTCGACACTCCTGTCTCAGCGGACAACTGCCGAAGAAACTTTTGGGGACTGTTTGTGAAATGAGCGAGGATGGTAGCGGCTGTGTCATCATCGGTGGATGTCCTCGGAGGTCCACTGCGTGGTTTATCTCCTATGGATCCCGTTTCCCTGAACTTTGCTACAAGTTTGCCGACACAGCTGTGTGTTATCGGCTCGCGGTCCGGATGCAATCTGTTAAATTCCTCAGCGACCTCCCTCTGACTCCGATTTCCTACGAGCAGAATTACTTGGATGTGTTCTTCCTTACTCAAAAACATCATGGGCACTTCCATAAAAGGAAAAACATGAATTACTTATTTTACCTTATGGCTCCAGACTTATAGGACACCCTGTATATATATAGAGAGAGAGAGAGAGAGAGAGAGAGAGAGAGAGAGAGAGAGAGAGAGAGAGAGAGAGAGAGAGAGAAAATAAACATTTAAATTAAACACTTTTTAAATTAAACATTATAAGGAAAGATTGAACTCTTTAATCGAGACCCATAAACAACCTAAATCAAATGAATATATTTTTTAATATTTCGTTCTCTACCTGGTTGGTTTTTACCAAGGTTACAATAATAATGTAAGGATTGCTTAACCTCTTTTGCGATGACAAAAGGTCATGTGACGGAAGGGGTCCACAACTTTACCTGGGTTCTGAACCACGGGTCGCTACAAAATTTGAACACAGAGGGCGCTCACCCATCTAACAGCTGAACAGATCCACCTCAATAATGTCCGAGTATATTTGCCAATCTGCCACATACGACACTGTTAAGGCAAATACAAATAAAGAGAACTAAACATTCAACAATTTTGAGCTGCTTCCTTTTGTCTTTATAGAAACCCAAAATATTACGACTTTGTTAAGGCTTCGCAACAAGCAGTCTTTTAGTCTTTTAATAAGAATAAATACAATTCGCATCTTATATTTTCCATTAAATTATATATAATTTTTTTAAATATATTTGTTCCTAAATCCCGAATATAATGCGAAAGTCCAATAATTTTTCTTTCTTATAATTTCCTTCTTATTGCTCGTCCAAACGAAGTTGGACGTGATACCAACAAATTCTAATTAAGTCTCACAGGACAACCGTCGATTTACTATCCAGGACAAGATTCCAAATCCAATTAGGAGTTCTGAGACCTATTCGCTAATTGATAGCTGGAAATGTAGGAGTGATTCTTTTGAAAGAGACGGGATGTGTGTCTTCTCTGAATGGGCGAAGTTCGGCCGCTTTTCTTGCTTATTTTCTTTATGATTTTGTAAATGTGACAAGCTCGGTTACGATGATTAATGGAAGGGAGAGAGAGAGAGAGAGAGAGAGAGAGAGAGAGAGAGAGAGAGAAACGAAATATAAAACAAGAAATAAAATAGGAAAAATAAGTTTTAATAAGTTTTAATAATGATAAAATTATTGTATAAAAGTGTATAAGAATATTATTTGATTTATTGGAAAGGATTTATTTTTTCGAAGAAAGAAAAATTAAATTTTAAGAAGCGTTTCATCAAATATTGTCATGTTTTCAATTACAAAAATTATTATTGTCTTTTCACTGAAAATCTTTATGTTCACTCTTCGAGAGACAAAATAATTAGCGTAATTGCTTTTATTGTGCGTGTGATACATCATCGTCATTCAATAGCCTCACTACATATTCTTTTACATAATTTTTCTCTCTCCCTCTCCCTCTCTCTCTCTCTCTCATATATATATATATATATATATATATATGAGGGATAAATTTTGCGCGCGCGCACACACACACACACACTCATATATATATATATAATGCTCAATTAGAATGTTTTAAAAAAGCTTTAATAATTAAATGGGACAAATTGTACAATTTTTGCTGCGTCCATAAGATTTTTTCCGACAACCCGAAGTCCCGAGCAAGTAATTCAGCCTTTCCAAAAAAGATGAAGATGGCAGATTATCCGAACTAAGTTGAGGATAATATAAGGCCTTTCTGGACGAGCAGTAGAGGCTCGTATATCTCAGACAATTATAGTTGTGAGCGAAATTCTACGCTGTGTAGAACCGCGTTTCTTCTGCTGTTAATTCTGTTTGTTAGAAGCTGCCTCGACAATTCCGTTTTTACGGCTCTTTATGGACTACATTGTTACCGAGCTTTGAAATTGTAGCAATGTATAGAGGCATCATATATACATATATATACTGTGTTTATATATATATATATATATATATATATATATAATATATATATGACATTAGGAGCTGAGAATTTTACGTTGGGTCCCTAGTCAGCATCAGTTCCGGTTGCCAAATTACATTATAACGCCGAAATGGAGATGAGCGCGCATTGGGTGTGTTACGTCACAATACAGTGATTGATTACATAATTTATGACGTCATTCAGGGAAGGTTTGAGGCCTTTAATATTTCGTTGAATAATACCAGAAAGAATATTTTGACATGGCACTTGCTTGCCATGTTTTCATATATATATATATATATATATATACAAAGACAGTCGGCAAAAGTAAATAGATACCACGGTAATTTTCCTCAAGAACAAATGGCGAGACTCATCAATAAAATGCTGGAACATGTGTCAGCTTTACATAATGCAAAAAGAGATCCTAAATACAGGGTGGTCCAAAAGTCCCTATCTATTTTGCTGAAATAATAGTATTTTAGGATAAAAATGTAGTAACATAATTAAATGTATATTTATTTATTTATTTATCAAGATTCGACGTGAGCACTATCAGTGTATCTGCAAATCTCAAATCTCAATTGCTGAACACATTCTCAAGCATCTCTGGGGTTATTTTAGCGACTGCCGCGAAAATGCGGGTTCGCAGATCCTGCAGGTCTGTAACTCTTGCTTTGTAAACCTCAGACTTTATAAAGCCTAATATAATAGTCTAATAGTGTTAAATCCGGAAGATCGTGCTGCCCAGAGCCTGTTTCCACCACGTCCAATCCACCAATTTCATAAGAGCTCATCAAGGTACGTCCGAACGATGTTTGCATAGTGACATGGAGCTCCATCTTGTTGAAAGACAACAGTGTCGAAAATGCCATATGAACGAAGCTGGGGTTCAAGAAATTGGTGAAGCATGTCAAGATAAATTGGTCCTGTTACGATAGCTTTTGCAAGGAAAAAGGTCCGTAAATCTTCGATCTTGTCATACCAAACCAGGCATTAACTTTGGGAAAATCTCTAGCCCATTCGTAAAACTCGGTTGGTTTTTCACTAGCCTAAATACGACAATTATGCCGATTAACCATTCCGTATGTGTGGAATGTCGCCTCATCGCTGAAGAGAATGTGATTTAATAAGTTTTGGGTATGAATTTTTTCAATCAATTCTGTGCACATGGCGGCTCGTTTTCGATAATCCTCTTCGTGTGACTCATGTAGGACTTGAATATGGTAATTTTTCTTTTTTAATGTTCATTTTAAAGTCCTTAGAATAGTCGTTTTTTGGTATGCTCAGTCTACGTGCTACTGTGCGAGTTGACATTCTAGGATTTGTTTCAAAAGCATCTCTTACCAATTCGACATTTCCTTGAGAGGTACCTGGACGTTCAGATCTTGCCTCATCATAAACAGACCCTGTTCTTTTAAATTAATTGACCAGCTCTCGAATTGTTTTGGCTGTAGGTCCTGGTTTGTGAAATCTTCTTTCGAACTTTTCTCGAATTTCTTTGCACTTCTTCCCTTGCATACGTAGTGTTACTACCATCACACGTTCTTGTACATTCATCATCATCTATGGCCTGCAGAAAATAAAATAGAAATATCATTATTTCAGCAAAATAGATAGGGACTTTTGGACCATCCTGTATATTGATTCAATAAATCCGTTATTGAATTTTATTATCATATCAAAAACCATGGAAAAAAACCCGAAGGTGTATGTATAGCTTTCTCAATCCTCCTTATAAATATATATATATATATATATATATATATATATATATATATATATAACCTTAGTTTTGCTTCCGCTCGAATTGTCCATTCAAACGATGGTCAAATTTGTTGCCTCGCTTTCGACCTAAAGCTTAACTTGAAATCCGAACACCGACCCACCAGGAAAGTCGGAAATTACAAGGTCCTCGGCCGGATTGGATCTCACGACCTCCTGATCGGCTACACATGGTACCTATTTTCTTTTCACCAACCAATTTTTTTGGTATGGAAGGATGAACAGCTGGGTGAGCTAAGCACTCTGCCTGTCCTCGCCAGAAACCGAACATGGAGCCTGTGGATTTGTAGTCAACGATGCTGAGCACACTGTGTGTGTGTGTGTGTGTGTGTGTTATTTTTCCTCTGTTGAGTCCTGTATACATTCAACTTATTCTTTACTAGATAAACTCTTCAGTACAGTCCGCACCAGAGAATTATGTATATATATATATATACACACACACAGTATATATATATATATATATACACCCACAGTATATATATATATATAGATATATATATATATATATATATATAGAGAGAGAGAGAGAGAGAGAGAGAGAGAGAGAGAGAGAGAGAGAGAGAGAGAGAGGGCGCAAAAGTCGCGCATCATAGGAATTTTTAGTGTTGATTATAATTTTTTTTTTTCTTTTAGGTAGGGGATGGCTGCGAAATTAGCAATAGACGAGAGGGTAAGCTTGGTTTTAATGCATGCAATACCAGGTACAACAAATCGCTGAATCGGTACATAATTTAAATTCTGTACCGATTCAGCGATTTGTTGTACCTGGTATTCCACGCATTAAAACCAAGCTCACCCTCTCGTCTATTGTTAATTTCGCAGAAATCCCCAACCTAAAGCAAAAAAAAATAATATAGTCAACACTAAAAATTCCTAAGATGCGCGACTTTTGCGCCACCCGTACATATCTCCAGATCTACAGAAGCTAAGGCTAACAAAGACCCAAAGATCCACTCAAAGGTTAGCGCGAAAGAAAGGAAAGAGTAGGGGGTTAAGAGAAGAGAATAAGGGGTTAAGTAAGTAGCAACACCTATCATTCGTGGGTTAACATTCATTCAGAAAAAGAGAAAGAAAGACTCACCATCATCATCCGCCGGCCACTGCCGACAAGTCAGAAAAATAGTCGAAGAGAATAGGAGATGGGTGAAAGATGAAAAGAAGTAAAATAAGAACGCTTACAAACAATGCAAACACAGTCATAACTCACTGTCATACCATGCAAACTACAGACATGCAAGTAAGGAGAGGATAAGAAAAAGAAAAAGAAAAAAGTAGGTAAAGTTAAACAAAAAGTGGGTTAGTTTACTCTACGAGCTACATCTACGTTCATGTTAGTCTAATTTTTTTTTTTTTTTTATTGCTGGCATCACACGCTGGCATGTCACAAGCTGGCATTAATCGTCAACAGACTCATCCTCGACCACCACCACCAGAGCCCCTGTTACTAATTGCTTTCTTTATATTTTAAACAACGTTAATATTTTTAAAATGCCTATCTAAACGGTTCTTAAACATATTAACGCTGGTAGAGTTCACGACGGGGGCGGGAAGATTATTCCATCTATCAATTACTTTAAACATAAAGAAGTTTTTAGCGATATTAGTAATGAAACGTCTGCCACGCAACTTAAATCCGTTATTACGAGTATTGCTATTATCGAAAGTGAACAGTTTGTCAAAATTTACGTTCTCGATGTTATTAACGATTTTGAAAACTTCAATAAGCTCCCCCCTTAATCTCCTAGTTTCGAGTGAATGCAAGTCTAGCTCTTTAATCTTATCTTCATAAGGCTTGTTGCGCAATGACGGAATTAGTTTCGTGGCACGACGCTGAACCCTTTCTAACCTATCAACATCCTCACGCAAATACGGGCACCAAAACTGAACTGCATATTCTAAATGAGGCCTGACTAGGGACTTGTAAAGGGGCAATATAATATCCTTCGATTTAAATTCAAAATTACGCGCTATGAAGCCTAACATCCTATTAGCTTTTGCGCAAGACTCCAGGCACTGGTTCCTAACTTTCAAATCCTTACATACGTGTACGCCAAAATCTACTTCCTCGTCAACGCTCGCTAAATTTCTATCATCCATCGTGTACGTGTAATTATTGTTACGAGAACCTATATGCAAAACTTTACATTTGTCAACGTTAAATTGCATCTGCCACTTATCCGTCCACTCCATAATCCTAATTACATCGTCTTGGAGCCTATTTCTATCGTCCTCGTTAACAACCTTACCGCCTATTTTAGTATCGTCCGCGAATTTTGACACGTTACTAGTCAATCCTACATCTATGTCGTTAATGTAAATTACGAATATCAATGGGCCTAACACTGAACCCTGTGGGACACCGCTACCTACATCCAACCACCCCGATTCACTACCATTAACAACGACCCTCTCTCTCCTAGCACGAAGCCATTCCTCTAACCAGTTAGCTACCTGACCTCGTATACCGTGCGCTTTAACCTTCGCAATTAATCTTCTATGCGGAACTGTATCGAACGCCTTTTTAAAATCTAAATAAATAACGTCAGCCGCTCTATGCCTATCGTATTCGCGCACTATTTCGTTATAAAATTCTAACAAATTAGTTAAACAAGATCTTTGGCGTCGAAACCCATGCTGACTACTATTAATCAAATCTATACTTTCTAAGTGATCGATGATACGATCCCTAACTACGGATTCCAAAAGTTTACCGACAATTGACGTTAAGCTAATGGGCCTATAATTGCTAGTTACTGCGCGGTCGCCTTTTTTAAAAATAGGCGTGACGTTAACTAATTTGACGTCTTCAGGAATAATCCCCGTTTCGAGTGACTGATTAAAAATCTTCGTTAAGGGGCGTACGATTACGTCTTTCAAACCTTTCAAATATCTGGGATAAAAAACGTCAGGGCCTGGAGCCTTGCTAACCTTTAGCCTATCGATATAATGCGCAATCTCACCCTCGTAAACAGTTATTTCATCCAAAATAGTCTTGCTACTAAATGGAACGATATCGTCCACGTCGGGGACATTATTTACGTCTTCTACGGTAAAAGCGGCCGCAAAAAAGTTATTGAAAATACCCGCCATCGCCTGAGCGTCAGAAGCCAAAGCGCCGTTAACATCCACTAGAGGGCCTCTGTTATCTTTTATCGGCTTACGATTATTGACGTATTCAAAAAACGTTTTTGGATTATGTTTACTATCCGCAGCTACAAGTATCTCTAAATTACGCTTAGCATTCATTCCTAACTGATCTTTTAACCTGACGTCTAAGCTCGATATATCTATTAAAGTTAGCTGCCGTGCCATTGCGCTTATTAAGTCTATACGCTCTGTTACGCTCGTTTATGAACTCGCCTATATATATATATTATATATATATATGAATAGAAACGACATAATATTAAGGAACGTTTCTGCACACGCGGAAGAGAAATAACGAATAAATGAAAAATGAGGCGAACCGCCCGGGAATCGAACCCAAGGCCTTCCAATTGCCGGTTGGATGCGCTACCACTACACCACGGACCTCAATCATTCACAAATCGAAATTCTCCTACATAGGGCAGAAACCAATGCCCTGAGAGGGCACCCTCGCAAATCGTGAATATGTGCATTTAACTACAATGACCACGCAGTATATAAATGAATAGAAACGACATAATATTAAGGAACATTTCTGCACACGCGGAAGAGAAATAACGAATAAATGAAAAATGAGGCGAACCGCCCGGGAATCGAACCCAAGGCCTTCCAATTGCCGGTTGGATGCGCTACCACTACACCACGGACCTCAATCATTCACAAATCGAAATTCTCCTACATAGGGCAGAAACCAATGCCCTGAGAGGGCACCCTCGCAAATCGTGAATATGTGCATTTAACTGCAATGACCACGCAGTATATAAATGAATAGAAACGACATAATATTAAGGAACGTTTCTGCACACGCGGAAGAGAAATAACGAATAAATGAAAAATGAGGCGAACCGCCCGGGAATCGAACCCAAGGCCTTCCAATTGCCGGTTGGATGCGCTACCACTACACCACGGACCTCAATCATTCACAAATCGAAATTCTCCTACATAGGGCAGAAACCAATGCCCTGAGAGGGCACCCTCGCAAATCGTGAATATGTGCATTTAACTGCAATGACCACGCAGTATATAAATGAATAGAAACGACATAATATTAAGGAACGTTTCTGCACACGCGGAAGAGAAATAACGAATAAATGAAAAATGAGGCGAACCGCCCGGGAATCGAACCCAAGGCCTTCCAATTGCCGGTTGGATGCGCTACCACTACACCACGGACCCTCAATCATTCACAAATCGAATTCTCCTACATAGGGCAGAAACCAATGCCCTGAGAGGGCACCCTCGCAAATCGTGAATATGTGCATTTAACTGCAATGACCACGCAGTATATAAATGAATAGAAACGACATAATATTAAGGAACGTTTCTGCACACGCGGAAGAGAAATAACGAATAAATGAAAAATGAGGCGAACCGCCCGGGAATCGAACCCAAGGCCTTCCAATTGCCGGTTCGATGCGCTACCACTACACCACGGACCTCAATCATTCACAAATCGAAATTCTCCTCCATAGGGCAGAAACCAATGCCCTGAGAGGGCACCCTCGCAAATCGTGAATATGTGCATTTAACTGCAATGAACACGCAGTATATAAATGAATAGAAACGACATAAAATTAAGGAACGTTTCTGCACACGCGGAAGAGAAATAACGAATAAATGAAAAATGAGGCGAACCGCCCGGGAATCGAACCCAAGGCCTTCCAATTGCCGGTTGGATGCGCTACCACTACACCACGGACCTCAATCATTCACAAATCGAAATTCTCCTACATAGGGCAGAAACCAATGCCCTGAGAGGGCACCCTCGCAAATCGTGAATATGTGCATTTAACTACAATGA
Organism: Bathynomus jamesi; assembly: GCA_023014485.1. Taxonomy (NCBI): domain Eukaryota; kingdom Metazoa; phylum Arthropoda; class Malacostraca; order Isopoda; family Cirolanidae; genus Bathynomus; species Bathynomus jamesi. The sequence continues at coordinate 378,806 of JAJOZX010001496.1, forward strand.
CCACGCAGTATATAAATGAATAGAAACGACATAATATTAAGGAACATTTCTGCACACGCGGAAGAGAAATAACGAATAAATGAAAAATGAGGCGAACCGCCCGGGAATCGAACCCAAGGCCTTCCAATTGCCGGTTGGATGCGCTACCACTACACCACGGACCTCAATCATTCACAAATCGAAATTCTCCTACATAGGGCAGAAACCAATGCCCTGAGAGGGCACCCTCGCAAATCGTGAATATGTGCATTTAACTGCAATGACCACGCAGTATATAAATGAATAGAAACGACATAATATTAAGGAACGTTTCTGCACACGCGGAAGAGAAATAACGAATAAATGAAAAATGAGGCGAACCGCCCGGGAATCGAACCCAAGGCCTTCCAATTGCCGGTTGGATGCGCTACCACTACACCACGGACCTCAATCATTCACAAATCGAAATTCTCCTACATAGGGCAGAAACCAATGCCCTGAGAGGGCACCCTCGCAAATCGTGAATATGTGCATTTAACTGCAATGACCACGCAGTATATAAATGAATAGAAACGACATAATATTAAGGAACGTTTCTGCACACGCGGAAGAGAAATAACGAATAAATGAAAAATGAGGCGAACCGCCCGGGAATCGAACCCAAGGCCTTCCAATTGCCGGTTGGATGCGCTACCACTACACCACGGACCTCAATCATTCACAAATCGAAATTCTCCTACATAGGGCAGAAACCAATGCCCTGAGAGGGCACCCTCGCAAATCGTGAATATGTGCATTTAACTGCAATGACCACGCAGTATATAAATGAATAGAAACGACATAATATTAAGGAACGTTTCTGCACACGCGGAAGAGAAATAACGAATAAATGAAAAATGAGGCGAACCGCCCGGGAATCGAACCCAAGGCCTTCCAATTGCCGGTTCGATGCGCTACCACTACACCACGGACCTCAATCATTCACAAATCGAAATTCTCCTCCATAGGGCAGAAACCAATGCCCTGAGAGGGCACCCTCGCAAATCGTGAATATGTGCATTTAACTGCAATGAACACGCAGTATATAAATGAATAGAAACGACATAAAATTAAGGAACGTTTCTGCACACGCGGAAGAGAAATAACGAATAAATGAAAAATGAGGCGAACCGCCCGGGAATCGAACCCAAGGCCTTCCAATTGCCGGTTGGATGCGCTACCACTACACCACGGACCTCAATCATTCACAAATCGAAATTCTCCTACATAGGGCAGAAACCAACCAATGCCCTGAGAGGGAGGGCACCCTCGCAAATCGTGAATATGTGCATTTAACTGCAATGACCACGCAGTATATAAATGAATAGAAACGACATAATATTAAGGAACGTTTCTGCACACGCGGAAGAGAAATAACGAATAAATGAAAAATGAGGCGAACCGCCCGGGAATCGAACCCAAGGCCTTCCAATTGCCGGTTCGATGCGCTACCACTACACTACGGATCTCAATCATTCACAAATCGAAATTCTCCTACATAGGGCAGAAACCAATGCCCTGAGAGGGCACCCTCGCAAATCGTGAATATGTGCATTTAACTGCAATGACCACGCAGTATATAAATGAATAGAAACGAAATAATATTAAGGAACGTTTCTGCACACGCGGGAGAGAAATAACGAATAAATGAAAAATGAGGCGAACCGCCCGGGAATCGAACCCAAGGCCTTCCAATTGCTGGTTGGATGCGCTACCATTACACCACGGACCTCAATCATTCACAAATCGAAATTCTCCTACATAGGGCAGAAACCAATGCCCTGAGAGGGCACCCTCGCAAATCGTGAATATGTGCATTTAACTGCAATGACCACGCAGTATATAAATGAATAGAAACGACATAATATTAAGGAACGTTTCTGCACACGCGGAAGAGAAATAACGAATAAATGAAAAATGAGGCGAACCGCACGGGAATCGAACCCAAGGCCTTCCAATTGCCGGTTGGATGCGCTACCACTACACCACGGACCTCAATCATTCACAAATCGAAATTCTCCTACATAGGGCAGAAACCAATGCCCTGAGAGGGCACCCTCGCAAATCTTGAATATGTGCATTTAACTGCAATGACCACGGAGTATACAAATGAATAGAAACGACATAATATTAAGGAACGTTTCTGCACACGCGGAAGAGAAAAACGAATAAATGAAAAATGAGGCGAACCGCCCGGGAATCGAACCCAAGGCCTTCCAATTGCCGGTTGGATGCGCTACCACTACACCACGGACCTCAATCATTCACAAATCGAAATTCTCCTACATAGGGCAGAAACCAATGCCCTGAGAGGGCACCCTCACAAATCGTGAATATGTGCATTTAACTGCAATGACCACGCAGTATATAAATGAATAGAAACGACATAATATTAAGGAACGTTTCTGCACACGCGGAAGAGAAATAACGAATAAATGAAAAATGAGGCGTGTGCAGAAACGTTCCTTAATATTATGTCGTTTCTATTCATTTATATACTGCGTGGTCATTGCAGTTAAATGCACATATTCACGATTTGCGAGGGTGCCCTCTCAGGGCATTGGTTTCTGCCCTATGTAGGAGAATTTCGATTTGTGAATGATTGAGGTCCGTGGTGTAGTGGTAGCGCATCCAACCGGCAATTGGAAGGCCTTGGGTTCGATTCCCGGGCGGTTCGCCTCATTTTTCATTTATTCGTTATTTCTCTTCCGCGTGTGCAGAAACGTTCCTTAATATTATGTCGTTTCTATTCATTTATATACTGCGTGGTCATTGCAGTTAAATGCACATATTCACGATTTGCGAGGGTGCCCTCTCAGGGCATTGGTTTCTGCCCTATGTAGGAGAATTTCGATTTGTGAATGATTGAGGTCCGTGGTGTAGTGGTAGCGCATCCATCCGGCAAATGGAAGGCCTTGGGTTCGATTCCGGGCGGTTCGCCTCATTTTTCATTTATTCGTTATTTCTCTTCCGCGTGTGCAGAAACGTTCCTTAATATTATGTCGTTTCTATTCATTTATATACTGCGTGGTCATTGCAGTTAAATGCACATATTCACGATTTGCGAGGGTGCCCTCTCAGGGCATTGGTTTCTGCCCTATGTAGGAGAATTTCGATTTGTGAATGATTGAGGTCCGTGGTGTAGTGGTAGCCGATCCAACCGGCAATTGGAAGGCCTTGGGTTCGATTCCCGGGCTGTTGCCTCATTTTTCATTTATTCTTTATTTCTCTTCCGCGTGTGCAGAAACGTTCCTTAATATTATGTCGTTTCTATTCATTTATATACTGCGTGGTCATTGCAGTTAAATGCACATATTCACGACTTGCGAGGGTGCCCTCTCAGGGCATTGGTTTCTGCCCTATGTAGGAGAATTTCGATTTGTGAATGATTGAGGTCCGTGGTGTAGTGGTAGCGCATCCAACCGGCAATTGGAAGGCCTTGGGTTCGATTCCCGGGCGGTTCGCCTCATTTTTCATTTATTCGTTATTTCTCTTCCGCGTGTGCAGAAACGTTCCTTAATATTATGTCGTTTCTATTCATTTATATACTGCGTGGTCATTGCAGTTAAATGCACATATTCACGATTTGCGAGGGTGCCCTCTCAGGGCATTGGTTTCTGCCCTATGTAGCAGAATTTCGATTTGTGAATGATTGAGGTCCGTGGTGTAGTGGTAGCGCATCCAACCGGCAATTGGAAGGCCTTGGGTTCGATTCCCGGGCGGTTCGCCTCATTTTTCATTTATTCGTTATTTCTCTTCCGCGTATGCAGAAACGTTCCTTAATATTATGTCGTTTCTATTCATTTATATACTGCGTGGTCATTGCAGTTAAATGCACATATTCACGATTTGCGAGGGTGCCCTCTCAGGGCATTGGTTTCTGCCCTATGTAGGAGAATTTCGATTTGTGAATGATTGAGGGCCGTGGTGTAGTGGTAGCGCATCCAACCGGCAATTGGAAGGCCTTGGGTTCGATTCCCGGGCGGTTCGCCTCATTTTTCATTTATTCGTTATTTCTCTTCCGCGTGTGCAGAAACGTTCCTTAATATTATGTCGTTTTTATTCATTTATATACTGCGTGGTCATTGTAGTTAAATGCACATATTCACGATTTGCGAGGGTGCCCTCTCAGGGCATTGGTTTCTGCCTTATGTAGGAGAATTTCGATTTGTGAATGATTGAGGTCCGTGGTGTAGTGGTAGCGCATCCAACCGGCAATTGGAAGGCCTTGGGTTCGATTCCCGGGCGGTTCGCCTCATTTTTCATTTATTCGTTATTTCTCTTCCGCGTGTGCAGAAACGTTCCTTAATATTATGTCGTTTCTATTCATTTATATACTGCGTGGTCATTGCAGTTAAATGCACATATTCACGATTTGCGAGGGTGCCCTCTCAGGGCATTGGTTTCTGCCCTATGTAGGAGAATTTCGATTTGTGAATGATTGAGGTCCGTGGTGTAGTGGTAGCGCATTCAACCGGCAATTGGAAGGCCTTGGGTTCGATTCCCCGGCGGTTCTCCTCATTTTTCATTTATTCGTTATTTCTCTTCCGCGTGTGCAGAAACGTTCCTTAATATTATGTCGTTTCTATTCATTTATATACTGCGTGGTCATTGCAGTTAAATGCTCATATTCACGATTTGCGCGGGTGCCCTCTCAGGGCATTGGTTTCTGCCCTATGTAGGAGAATTTCGATTTGTGAATGATTGAGGTCCGTGGTGTAGTGGTAGCGCATCGAACCGGCAATTGGAAGGCCTTGGGTTCGATTCCCGGGCGGTTCGCCTCATTTTTCATTTATTCGTTATTTCTCTTCCGCGTGTGCAGAAATGTTCCTTAATATTATGTCGTTTCTATTCATTTATATACTGCGTGGTCATTGCGGTTAAATGCACATATTCACGATTTGCGAAGGTGCTCTCTCAGGGCATTGGTTTCTGCCCTATGTAGGAGAATTTCGATTTGTGAATGATTGAGGTCCGTGGTGTAGTGGTAGCGCATCCAACCGGCAATTGGAAGGCCTTGGGTTCGATTCCCGGGCGGTTCGCCTCATTTTTCATTTATTCGTTATTTCTCTTCCGCGTGTGCAGAAACGTTCCTTAATATTATGTCGTTTCTATTCATTTATATACTGCGTGGTCATTGCGGTTAAATGCACATATTCACGATTTGCGAGGGTGCCCTCTCAGGGCATTGGTTTCTGCCCTATGTAGGAGAATTTCGATTTGTGAATGATTGAGGTCCGTGGTGTAGTGGTAGCGCATCCAACCGGCAATTGGAAGGCCTTGGGTTCGATTCCCGGGCGGTTCGCCTCATTTTTCATTTATTCGTTATTTCTCTTCCGCGTGTGCAGAAACGTTCCTTAATATTATGTCGTTTCTATTCATTTATATACTGCGTGGTCATTGTAGTTAAATGCACATATTCACGATTTGCGAGGGTGCCCTCTCGGGGCATTGGTTTCTGCCCTATGTAGGAGAATTTCGATTTGTGAATGATTGAGGTCCGTGGTGTAGTGGTAGCGCATCCAACCGGCAATTGGAAGGCCTTGGGTTCGATTCCCGGGCGGTTCGCCTCATTTTTCATTTATTTGTTATTTCTCTTCCGCGTGTGCAGAAACGTTCCTTAATATTATGTCGTTTCTATTCATTTATATACTGCGTGGTCATTGCAGTTAAATGCACATATTCACGATTTGCGAGGGTGCCCTCTCAGGGCATTGGTTTCTGCCCTATGTAGGAGAATTTCGATTTGTGAATGATTGAGGTCCGTGAATTAGTGGTAGCGCATCCAACCGGCAATTGGAAGGCCTTGGGTTCGATTCCCGGGCGGTTCGCCTCATTTTTCATTTATTCGTTATTTCTCTTCCGCGTGTGCAGAAACGTTCCTTAATATTATGTCGTTTCTATTCATTTATATACTGCGTGGTCATTGCAGTTAAATGCATATATATATATATATATATACAGTATATATATATATATATATATATATTAGGGATGGAAAACTGATAAATTTTTAATTCCAGTTTTTTATTTCAGTTTAAGTTTGTAAAAATATCGATTTCAGTTTCGATTTAAGTCTCTAATTTTTCTTCGATTTGAGTTTAATTTTCGATTCAAGTTTTACATTTTTCGGTTCCATTCAATTTAAATTTCGATCCCAGTTTTTTTCAGATTTCTTTAAAAAATTCTTTGTACTATTTATATCATTTTTTGGGGGGGTACCCTATTGACAAATTCAGATTTAATTTTATATTTGTATTTGCATTCGATTTCTGTTTTTCAAAGTGAGAATTTGCTTTAGTAACTATCTTTACTTTTATATGATTAAACATGTAAGCATCTCGAGCCAATTGAATCAGCACGAAACACTCTTTTTTTTTTTTTTTAACTTATTCGCTTCATTTCTGTCACATAAAGTTTTATTTAACAAAAAACTTTCAATTCGAAATGTTTTATTAATTCGTACACTTTTTAAATTTTAAAGCACACGACATGTATAAAATATATAAATAATAGATAATAGATTAGAGTAACACTCCAAAGGAATAACATTTGAGTTGAAGTTTGGTCATTCCCACGGGTTATCTCACTCACTTATGTGGATATAAATAGTATAGCTATTATCGAACTGAAAAATTTAATGGTCAGTAAAAACTGAAGGCGTCCTTACTAAGTGATTAAACTTAGGTCAACGAAAGAAGCACAGTTATTATTGAAAAGTATTTTGATATGGGATAAAAATTTTCCTCCCTAATTCTTTTTCTTTCTTTTTAAAACCATTGTCTCTAGTACTTTCAGCTGCGTTATTTTCTACATCGAATTAAAGGGTAAATGGATATTTTAAATCCATACAAATGTTAAGTCGCAAAAAAAGGAAAATAATTCACGTTATTTATATATTTTTTGCCATCCAAATGCTCCTCAAAACTGAAATGCAAAACTGTTATTTTTAATCTATTCGAATTCAGATTTCAGTTTTTGATTGTTTTTCATTTTCAGTTCGAATTTCGATTTTAGTAGTCAGAAGTTTTTTCAGTTCGAGTTTTTTTCGATTTCAATTCATAAAATAAGATCGGTTTTATCAGTTTATCGATTCCAGTTCGATTCAGTTTCTCATCCCTGATATATATATATATATATATATATATTATACGGTGGCCAAAAGAAAAACAAACACACATTTAGTTGAACTGCTGTTCATGTGATTCAGGTGAATTTTTATGAAACGAAGCAGACTTGCAGTGTGTTGTACAATGTGCTCGAGTGACAAATTTCGTAATGATAAGATGAAAGCTTACTACTTGCTTTTTAAGTTTTAATGATTGGGTGCAGGGGCGTGTTTAGCTACCGCGGGGCCCAGGGCACCAGATGAGTTGCGGGGCCCATTGGTTCTGTGAACACACATGGAAACCATAAACCTTAGCCCCCCCGCCCATGGTCTAAACCATTAGAGGTACAGTAAAACTAAACATACCTTCAAAAGAGAATTTAATCCTGCATTTAATGAGAAACAATTTAAACTTGGTGTTCCCGCCATTGGCTTCCAAGACAGCCTGAATTCGCTTTGGGTAGCTTGCCAAAAGTGACGTGAATAGATCTTGATCGTTACGCAAATTTGCTAAAACAGTTTCAATGTGTTGCGTCATTGTATCCTTCGAAAATCGATTTGCTGCAGGTTCTTGAAACAAGAGACATTCAACCTTGTCCTTTATAACTGATCCAATGTGTTCACAGACGTTCAGGTCAGGAGAATTTCCTGGCCATTCTTCATTTCCAAAGAAATCGATCTCATGGTTCCGCAACAACTGTTGAGTGGCTAATGCCTTAAAGCAGGGGGCCTTATCGTGCAGAAGTGTGACCTGATCGACATCTATAACATTGTTTGGGTTTCTTAGAAAAGGAATGACATGCTGGGATGGAATAATATCACGAAAATACTGCCCATCCCAACTCTGACCATTTGGCTTCAGCACCCACATGAGCTTCTTTGCAGTGAACAAAACAAACACACCAACACAGTCTGGACTTTTTAATAATTCGCGATAATGTTCACTGTCATCGATTTCATCTGGTGTTGTGGCCCACACTCGATCATTTTGGTAATTAGGCCGACGTGTTACGTAAACAAAAAATTCATCGGAGACAGCTAAATGCATGAAATCATCCACATCCCAATCTTCAAGATAATGGGCAAACCACATTCTGTCATCGATGTTAAGTTGAGTTTTTCTTGGCTTTGGAAGTTCATGCCAAGGCTTTAAACCTTGTCTATGACGGTACAGTCGAATGATCTCACCACTAACGATCTTTCCTCTCAACACTTCGATCTCTCTAGAAAGTTTAGCACAGCTCTTTTTCCGCTTACGCGTACCGCTTTCAATGATGTCCTTTGTTTCCTGAGAGAGTGGCAAATTTGGGCGCCCAGATTTGGTTGTATCCATTTCACATTCATCCAAAGCTTTATTCCAATTTCTTTTGACGAAGTCCTCACTTCTTCGCAACTTTTTGGCAACCCATGAACGTGTTATAAAGGTGGCTCCAGCATCACGAGCTTCCCGAAATATTATTGCTCGTATGCGATCTATCACACGTTGCCTCTCCGAATCACCAATTAATTGAGAAGCCATTATATTATCACTTTATCAGCTAGAGTAATTTTAATACCTGCAATAAATAAAGAATTTTATATATTTTTATAATCACTAAACTATTTCGATATAAGTAAACATGTAAGCTGCAAATGGGGGGGGGCTAAGGTTTTTTGGAACCCTTATATGAATATAAATGCATATTACAGTTTACAGGGTTAATCATGGCATACAGTGTGGTGAACTCATCTGTTTTAAATATCTCCTCCCTACAAAAAAATAAGGTCGACAATATGAAAAATATGTGAAAAAAATTGTAAAAATTATACTAATAGTATATATATTTTAGTTACAATAACATGGCAGAATATAAGTTGGTAATATGAATAAATGCAAGGTTTCTTGTACCAAGCAATTGAAATAATTAGCGATTTATTGCAAAATAATTCTAAATTTGACAGTTTGACGACAATATTGTCCTGAAAATTGTAACACTTACAATTAAGTAAAAAAAAATCAACTTCTTTTTTTTTTTAACAAACATATCAGCAAAACAAAGACGAAAGGCGATCTTGCCATCTTAAAAACACCCAGCGTATGTAGATGTACCATATGTATCAAGTTTTTTATGTTGTTAGTCAATAGAAAAACACACACATACAAAAACACTATACGTACGATGTACCTTTCCTTCTCAGCGACAAATCAAAACCTGAACGCTGGAAGCATTCGGCATCTTTAGGCTTACCTCTCTTTGGCGCTGCGGGCGAGACTCGGAGTTGCCAAATGGCAGTTAACTTTTTAGGAAAATTCTGCGCCAGTGTAAATATACAAAAGGTAATAATACTGTACGTTATACGTAAGAAATAGCGTTGGAACTTGAAAGGATAATCAAGTAAGGAAAATAAAAAAAACATGGAGGAAATCAATGTAAAGTGTTAAAACAGCAATTCATCAGCAGGATCAGCTATTACCTGCAGTATATGTAAAAATAAAAGTACAATAATAATGTTATTTTCTAACAATTTTCAGTTTTTTCTTGATGTGTTTCCACTTTCCAAAATCCTATATCTAATGACACAAAATCTGATCTAATTTTATATAATAAGCAGAATCTCTTCTCTAGAGAGCGGGGTCTATTAAAGCGCGGGGCACAGAGCACGTGCCCTAAGTGCCCTGCCCTTAACATGCCCCTGATGGGGTGAAAATTTTACGTGTAAAATTTTCTTTTCTATTTGCAGGTTACCGACTGAAAATCATTGGTGATTAGAAACAGGTGAAAATATTCAAAATAAGCATCGAAGAGTTAATTCTGATTAAAAATTTACGAATTGAAAAAGGTTTTGGTGCTACAGCAATGATGCAAGAACTTCTAAATAAGGGGTGGACATAATGTGGTCTTAAAAAGAGGGAAGAAGGTCCCCGCAGTGTTCGAACCTAGGAGAATAAAGAAGTTATTGAGAATTTAATATACAGTCAAGATGAATCTGGCGCACATTTGCCTCCTAGAGAAATTGCGCGAGAAACTGAGATATCAAGAAGTAATGTCCATCCAACCAATAATCAAATATGATTTGGGAATGAACGTTTACAAAAGAGTTGGAATCCATGCAATGTCAAATCTCAATAAAGAACTTTGGCTAGCCTATGTAACAAAATTATTAGAGAAATTCCATTCCCACAAACTCAGACGATTTGGTTTAATGATGAAAAAGCCTTTACAGAATGATCGTGTGTATTCCAGAGTAGAAAACAAAAGAAAGATCCGTCACTAGACCGGATCTTAAAAGCGCGGCCAACATTTTCCCCTATAATTATGGTCTCAGCGTTTGTTTGAATGCTTGGAAAATCACTTGTTTGTTTGGTGGAGCAAGGAGCCAAGATGAATGCATAATATTACCAAACGGTTCTAAAGCAACACCTGGAAGTAAGCGAGCAAAATCCGGCGATACATTTACCATCCAGCAATCCTGTGTAGCGCAGCAAGGTGGTCATTTTAAACATCTCTTCATTTGAGAGAACTTATTATGTTTATATGCTTTAACTTTTTTAATATTTGAGTGTAATATTTAATGGTGAAGGTAGGTATTTTCAGCAGGTGCTTTTTCAGTTAATGAGAAATATAATTTTATCATTTAAAAATTACTTTTCATATCCTTTTGAAATTTGGCATGAGAAACTTAGTTGAGTAATAGAAGGTGCCCTGAAATATTTGTGAATAGCCATAAACTGAAACAAGAACAGCAGATTTTACATATATATATATAGATGACATCCAACTCAGAATGGTCCCCTGAGATAACTTTTAGTGGAAAACACAGAATTAACGTGTATGGAACATGGAACATGGAACTCTTCTGGGATATTAACTCTAGTCCGAATAAGTATGGTAGATGGCAAATACTAAAGTTTTTCTTTTCATGATGAAAACCCAATGCGGGCAACGGATCACTAGCAAAGAGGCCCCAAAATATTGCTTCCCTCACCAACTATTTGCAAAGTAGATAGGATCCAACTTTGGGACAGGGTCTAGGGTTTAAAGGTAACCTAGGCATCTATCATATATTTAGAACCTCAAGTTACACCAGAAACTCACTTCATTCGCGTCGAATAATTCACATCATCGAAAAAGGGGGGTAACTATTGTATTTTTAGCCAAAATCCAAATACTTAAACCTCAACCGGTACATTAAGCGTCCACTTTCAAGGCACTTAACATGTCTGTTCAATGTGAACCAACTCCTATTGGTCCCTTGAGATAATTTTTAATGAAAACCACAGAACAAATGTGCATGGAACACGGACTCTTCTGGGATATTAAATCCACTCTAGTGGATGTAAAAACAGCGCCAAATTACGATTAACTCGGTGTTATGATCACGGATGAGTGCAAAATAGTAACAATTAGTAAGTCACGGTTAACTCAATTCACGGTTGAGTGAATCATAGATAACCGCGTGAGCACTGTATTCATTTATGCGCATTATACATACAAAAGTAAACAAACAAATTGTTTATCCTTTACTCGATTCGAAGTGTTTAACAAATTTGTTTAACAAATTTGGTATTTATACCTTTTCTTCTAAATTGGAATTTTATTAAATAACATTTTTAGGTAAAAAAATTTATATTTGTATTTAAAAACTATATATATATATGAAGAGTAATGCACTTTTTTTAAACTAAACCAATTAATATTAACCCTTTATGGACGGGGGCATATGTGCATATATGGATGTACTCGTATGGGTTCTCGTTCGGAAATATAATTTATTAGTGTTTAGCAATCGCAACAAAATTCGACAATAACAAAATGAAGTCAGAAAAATGCATATGGTACCTTTAACTAAAATAATTATTATATTTATCCTTTGATTTATTTGATTCACCGCGAAAATGTAGTTAAACTAAACGTGTTTTGTTTTAAATAAATGATCTCTCTCTCTCTCTCTCTCTATCTCTCTCTCTCTCTCTCTCTATATATATATATATATATATATATATATTATATATATATATATATAAGAAATATCGGTTGGATGGGAGACCGTCCTCCGCGCCCAGATTATGTAGCGACCCGTGGTTCGGATCCCACGTAAAGCTGTAGGTCCCCTCCGTCATATGCCCTTAGATGTTGCGAAGGAGGTTAAACAACCCCAATTAAAAAAATGTATAAATATATATATAAAACCATTATTTGATTGTGATAAGAGATAAAAAGTGCAACCTTAAAATTAGAGTAAACAACAGGTGATATTTATGGAAATAAATAACAGATAAGAAATAACAAACATTGGCAAATAAAGTAAAAACGTAATTTCAAGTTACATAAATAAACCAGTTAGACGTGAAACAGTAATTTATCAATTACGTACGTTTTAATTATTGAATTCAAGGATAAATAAAGCCTTTGCTGCACATTTAAAACAGTTTAACCTAAGATGCATTCATAAATGTCTTTATAAAGTAAATATCATGTTAATTATATGTTTAAAGAACTTGTAATATTTAATTTTAATTATTGTTATTTGTTTCCATATGCTAAAGCGTTAAGTACTTTAATTGCATTTGTATATGGTGGCGCAAAAGTCGCGCATCATAGGAATTTTCAGTGTTGACTATAATATATTATTTTTTTTCTTTTAGGTAGGGGATGGCTGCGAAATTAACAATAGACGAGAGGGTGAGCTTGGTTTTAATGTATGCAATACCAGGTACAACAAATCGCTGAATCAGTACAGATTAAATTCTATACAGTCATCGACTTCTTGTACCTGGTATTCCATACATTAAAACGGGGCTTTTCCGTTTGGAGCCCACCACCAGATTCTTTTGAAAATAGCACCAGTAGTGCATTTTAATCCTCTGGATAAAAAAGCATTCTTGTTTTGGAGAAATGCGAACATTTTGCATACTAAGGCAATAAAAATGCAAAATAAATTACATGATATTTATTATGCAAAATAGGTTACATGATATATATATATATATATATATATATATATATATATATATTAACATTAAAATTGCCCAACTGGTTAGGTTAAATGCATGCCCAATTAGGTCAACTGAATGCCCGATTAGGTTAATTGAATGCCCGGTTAGGTCAACTGTACGCCCTTGACGATTGGTTAGGTTAGGTTGTGATATTTTCGTTAGCTTGTAATTATTTTTGTAATATTCCAGTCTTCCTTTTATGCTTTAAGAGTGTCACGAATGTATATAACCTAGTTTTTTGCGCGAACTAAAAATAAGATGGCCTATAGCCAACATTTAATTTTTAAGGGAAATTATCGTCAAATTTTTAAAGAATAGTCAAATTAAATGTACGAAATTCGAACGTTAAATGGCTGTAACGTTTTTATTATTCATTTATCGGAAAAAAATTATATATTTTTTAAATCAGCGTAAAAAAGTACACATGATGGTAATAATTAATTTTCATTATAGTGATGGGCACCAAACGGAAAAGATCCATTAAAACCAAGCGGTGCTGGTTAAGTGTGCGGTCTACCTACGATTGGTTAGGTTTAATCATGATATTTTCGTTAAAACTAACGAAAATATCATGACTAAACCTAACCACTCGTCAAGGGCGATTGACAATGGGATGTAAACAAACAATTAGTAAACAAGATAAGAAGCTATAATTAAAAGGTAGACCGCCGAATCGTAGGTAGACCGCACACTTAACCAGCACCAACCAAGCTCACCATCTCGTCTCTTGTTAATTTCGCAGCCATTGGGGTTTCTCCTTATATGCAGCTTTCTTCATCCCGGGAAATCCCGGGAATTCCCGGAAAAATTAAGCCAATTCCCGGGATCCCGGTAAATCCAGGAAATGGTTGTACATTTAAGAGAACGGTAATTTGGTAATTTTTTTATTGTTCAGTGATAAAATACCCTTTTAGAATTGGGATAACCAATTACTTATGCCTAGATGACCACTTTTGCATTGTAATACTTGAATTGAGTTTACCAATCAGTGGTAGCTATTTATTATTTATTAAACATAATATTTATCATGCTATTCATCTGCAGGGACAAATAAAAGGCTAAATATTATATTCCTTTATTATAATTAAGTGCATTTGCAAATAAAAAAGAAAAAGAAAAAGAAACTTCATTCAAAAAATAATTTATACCTTTTATCTCAACATATTTTATCTTAAAATATTTAGCCAATACAAAAAAATAAAAATAAAATAAACTTCATTAGAAAAAATAATTTCATCCTTTTATCTTAAATATTTTATCTTAAAATATTTATCTTAAAGTATTTAAAGAGTCAATCAACATTTTTAAAATAGCTTCTTAAACACAAACAATCGATACTTCTATCACTAAGACGAGTTCTCAACTGCTGCAGAAAAGGCTCTTTCTGATTCAACAGAGGTTGGGGAATGGTTTTCAGTGCATCAAGTAATTCATGATGTTTGAAGTTCTGTTCCCTATTGTCTCGAATAACTGCAGTTTTTGCTTCAAATGCTTGCTTAATCTCTGAGCCTGACATGAAAAAGTTGAACGATGCATAGCTTTTGTCTGATTGTATTGCTGCTTCTAATTTGTCTGCCAGTGTCATGGATTGTGCAATTTCCTGACTTTCCTCTGTATTAAAGAATTTTTCATTTTTTTGGCAAATCCTGATCTTTGTTGACTTAGCTCATCAATTATGAAAGCAAATACTCCCTCAGCAGTTAGCAAAGTTGCATCACGGCTGCACAATTTTTCTGCGCCAATTTTTACTGGATGCAGGCCTGACCTGACACAATATCATGAAGGGCATCAGATTCTTCATTAGTTAGAGGTTGTTTTTCTTTAATATCAATCAAGGCTTTGGCAACTGCTGATCTTATTTCTAAAAATCGCTCAAGCATTGCCAATAAACTGTTCCAGCGAGTTTTGGAATCTAAAATTAACATCTTTTCATGACCATGCTCTGCTTTCACGTAATTTTGTAAAATTTCATTCTTGAGAGGTGACTTTCTGAATAATCTTACAATTCTTCTAACCTTTCTAAAAATCGCTCAAGCATTGCCAATAAACTGTTCCAGCGAGTTTTGGAATCTAAAATTAACATCTTTTCATGACCATGCTCTGCTTTCATGTAATTTTGTAAAATTTCATTCTTGAGAGGTGACTTTCTGAATAATCTTACAATTCTTCTAACCTTATTGATAGTTTCATTAATATCTGTAACCATTTTAATGCCTTCTTCTTCATATACATTGTAGATGTCTTCATGTTGGCAATTTGATTAATTTCCTGTTGTATTAACTCCTCAATTTCAATTGCTGTGCTCAACTCTTCGCCTAACTCATCCTCATCTGACTCGTTTTCTGTGCTATATTTCTACCAGAATCACCTGTTTTCTTATAAAGAACGTCACATACAGCAAAATGTATGCCATGCGCATAACATAAATGATATTCGCAACTCACTAATTTTCCAAATTTAATCATCATACTGGCACCATCTGTAACGCATGCAACAATGTGCTTCTGAATACTGAGATCAAATTCTTCTAGTTCAGCCTCTACTGCTCTTACAGCACTTTCTGCAGAAAAAGATCCAATAATTCGTACCATTCCTAAATTCCAAAATGTGCCTTCATCCACATGAACGTTTACATTTAAGTATCGTCTATTTTTCAATGACGAATATTGTCAAGAGATATGCTAAACCTTGATCCTGCTTTTAGCTTTGCAGAAATTTCATTTTTAACTTTGGCCTTAATGATATCATATTGTTTATATAAACATTCATTACATCACTAGGGTTTGCGGGAAACGAATACCCTTTGTCTCGTATTGACTGTCTTATAAAATTACTCCTTGTTATTGCATTTACAGAGAATCCATCAACAGCAACAAGTTTGCTAACAATTTCTTCTAGAGTATCTTTTTCCTTCTTGGCAAAATCCACTGCCTGTTGACTCAGTCAATTTATCTATTGAGTGCCTCTTTTGTAAATGCCGAATTAACCCACTTGTGGACCAGCTCGGCACAGTAATGTGGAGTTACACTTTTTACATTTTGCACTCTCTTCATTGGAGTTCTTAATAAAATATTGCCAAACAAATGATTTTGATCAGACATTGAGGGGTTTAAAATCTGAAGAAAAATAAGGCCGTAAATATTAATATACCTCGAGCTATGGATGATAGGTGGCAACTGAGAACTGAGTCTGTGGCAGCGTTGCCAGATTGCCGAAGCTTAAATATCGTACCACGAGAGTAAAAATTATCGTTTTTTATCCAAAAATATCGTACTCAGGAAATAAGAATGGTTTCAGTATTATGATGATTTAGTGAGTGACACTAATATGCCTTTTTATTTTTGATGTAGAAAGAATACTGAAAATTATATCTTTCTCCAGATTTTTTTTAAACCCATTTTTTTTTCTTTTTTGATTCAGAGTTTATTATAAAGTACCTAAACTGACTAAAATGAAGAAAATGAGCATTTTTATGTATTTTCTTCCTAAAATTAGCCCATAAAATAAAAATAATTATTTAGCATATTTGTAGCATAAAATAGAACAGGTTTTAGCATAATTTAGGCGATTTAGCATAATTTAGCAGCAGTTTAACATAATTTGGCTTAAAATTTCTGGAAACACTGCAAGAAAGTTGTCAGAACTATTTGACAAATAGTAGCCCAGCTTTGTTAAAAAAAGTAGTAAAATTGAAATTCAATATCACAATTCAAAACAAATAAATTCAATTCAGAACATCGTACGAAAGTCAAAATTATCGTATTTATGCGATAATTATCGTACGTCTGGCAACGCTGTCTGGGGTCAGTAAGAGTTGCATACAAGATGAGTTGCCTGCGATCGCTAGATAATATACTGAGACTCGGTTCCTTGTATTATACGCAGCGCTAGCGACATTCCCTCGGCCAGTTTTTGGCTCTAAGTTGCTAATGCTAGTAGGTGTTCACTTAAGAAAGCAGAAAAGTAGAATAAAATGTGGTAAATATTATGCAGTTTCTTTAATTCTACCCAAGAGCCTTCTAATAACAAAAGAAAAAAACAAATAAATCAATAAAAAATAAATTAAGTCATTTTAAAATTCCGGGATTTCCCTGGATATTTGTCCAATTCCCAAGATTTTCAAATCAATAAAAACAGGCGGGATCCCGGTTTCCCGGGAAAGAAACCCTAGCAGCAATCCCCTACCTAAAAAAAAAAATATATAATCAACACTGAAAATTGCACCTTATATGCACCGTATTTACTCCTGTATCTACGCATTTTTTACCATTTTTCCATCTTTAAAAGTGGGGTATGCAGTATACGCGATGACGCTCTATATATGCAGGCAAAACACAAAAAACATCAGTAATAAATAGGTACAACAAACAGTGGAAGAATACACAGGCATTTTTATTAAACTCTTATAGCCATACTTCCTTAGTAGGGAAATAAACGACTCTTCAGAACTCACTTAACATTATACTATCGACAATATTAAGTTAATCAGGTATTCACAGTGCAACAGACAATTTTTGAATGAAAGGTTTACCATAATTACTGTCTCTACAACTTTCGCGCACATGCCCGAGTCACTGGTGTTTGAGGAGTCGCCTCCTTCTTCAGAGGGGTCGCTTACATCCTCTTCCTCCACCCACAGTAGATCATCTTTAGTACTGTCGAAGACATTGCTGATACTGCATTTCTTGAATTGGCTACCAAACAGTGCATGGAAAGAGCGACAAACAAGTCGCAGTTTGTTTCGAGACTCAGTATGAAAAGACACCAGCACCACGATCGAGCGAGACGCGCATTATACGCGAGTAAATACCATATATATATATATCTATATCAGAGGCGGTTCTTGAACTGGTGCATTGGGTAGGCAGAATATTATATAGGCTATATATATATATATATATATATATATTTCAATAAAAGTATATAATTATAACTACATATGTATATAAGGGTACTTACCGCAGTTGAGATTCCAATGCATTGCAATTTTCGTGTAACAGAATAACACCTTCCGACAATCTCCCGTTGCAAGGAAGTTCAAAGCGCAGCCCAGCAGGTAAAATTATGCTAACACTGTTTAGGGATACACGAGGCCCTATCCTTGAACATTATCTAGAGCGTGGAACTACAGTAACAAGTGCATCGTATTCTGACATGCTTCGGAATGAGTTAAAGCAAGCAATTCGCACAAAACGGAGAGGGAGATTGTCGGAAGGTGTTATTCTGTTACACGACAATGCACGCCCTCATACCGCTGCACAGACTAGAAAATACCTCCAAGAACTTAAATTTTAAGTTCTCGACCATCCAGCCTACAGTCCAGACCTGACACCTTCGGATTTTTACCATTTGGACCACTAAAAGACGCTCTGAGAGGTCAGCGATTCAAAGGCGATGATGACCTGAAGGAGGCGGTGCATGACTGGCTACGCACACAGCCAAAAACATTCTTTTGTGATGGCATTAGGAAGCTTGTAGATCGCTGGACTAAGTGTATTGAGAAACAGGGAGACTATGTTGAGAAGTGATGTGTTTATAATATCAGATGTGAAAATAAAATTGTGAAAATAAAAAGTGCGGATACTTATTGAATTATCCTCGTACGTAAGTATATAAAAATTGTGTACGGTATTCTAATGTGTATAAATTACCAATTAAATTACAAGAAAGTAACCCGATTTAGAAGGGAATATTTACTACTGTCAAAGAGGAAGTAGGTAAGCATTGTAATTAAGGAATGCATTAGACATATTATCGTACTGTATTGTACATAGTTAATATGGTCAATTAACCAAATAGAATTCAAATAATTCTGTGAAAATGTCTTATGCACCTAGGTGATTTTCATCAATTTTCCAATTTTAATAAATCTCTTTAAAATGCTTTTCTATGTAATGATGGGCATTCATATATACTGTTTAACAGTGTTTATAGTGTATAATGTATATGTTATTCTAATGTTATCTTTATTTCTCTTTTTTCAGATCACAGTGACAATGGCACTTGCTAAAGTAACGCACTCAAAAACTGCAATCTGGCTTGTTGGATGAACGGAAATGGTTTTCAAGTGCTCCAAACTTCCATCTCGTGGAGAAGTGTTGAGGGTGCTTTTCCATTCCATAACTGCGAACAAATGAGCCTAAAAGTGAGCATTGCAAAGACTTCTGAACTTCTACTTCCAATCTGGGAAAGAGCTAAAATTCCAACGAAGGCTCCCAATCACGTGGTAGAACATATCAGAAAGCTCCATGATGAATGGCAAGGGCTAAAGAAACTAATAAATCGCACGTCGGCGAAGAACCTGGTGAGCCAACAGATGTTCAGAGAAAGGCTGGATGATTTGTTCGACATTGCCCACCGTGAGGCAATGTCTATAATAACATTTGAGGAGGACCGGCAGTTCTTGAAAGCCCAACGGGAGAAGGGTCGCAAAGGTACGATAGGAGGACTCGATCAAACATTAGCTCTCCATGAAAAACGTGTGATGAAGAGGAAGGCTTCTGCGGAAAATCGAACATTGAAAGCCAAGTCAGAAGGGTAGTGGCAACTGAAGTCGCTGTATTAGATGACTCGTCTTCTGACCCATCTGACCCAGAGGCTGAATTCACCGTACCGCCCATGCCCAAAACTCCACGACTGCGAGGCACGATACCAGTGGTGACTCCTGAGGTAGCTGCAGCACTCGACCGGACTAAAATTAGCAATCGAAATGCTGCTCATATTTTTTCGGCAATGGCTTCTACGAGTCAATTCCGTCCGCACGTGGAACAGCTCGTCATCAGCACCAGTGTTATTCGACGAGCAACACAGAGGCTTTCACTGCTGAAATCAAAGCCGCTTTTGACCCTAATGTGCCAATGATCCTGCACTGGGATGGGAAGATCATGGATGACCTCACTGGACTTGTTCGAGAGCAAACTGACAGGCTCCCGATTTTGGTGTCTGAACATAATGTGGTAAAGCTGCTATCAGTCCCAAAACTTCAAGACGCACGCGCAGTTACTATGTCGCAGGCAATTGTTGAGACCATAGATGAGTGGGGATTGCGGAACAGCATCAAAGGTATATGTTTTGATACCACAGACTCAAACACTGGAATGAAAGGTGGAGTATGTATCAGGTTAGAGTCTGAGATTGGCCGTGAACTGTTGAACGTGGCTTGTCGCCATCACGTCGCCGAAATCATGTTGGAAAAAGTTTTCAGCCTTCACGATGTTTCAAAGTCTCCCAACATGGAGATCTTTGGGCATTTCCGAGACATTTGGCCTAAACTGGATAAAACATCCTTGTCTACAGCGGTAAGTGACGAGAGCACAGCATCTGTGATCGCCCCATGGAAAGATGAAGTCATTGAATTTGCGGTTGATCAGTTGAAGAAATCACAACCCAGAGGTGATTACCGTGAGCTGCTGGAGCTCTCAATCATTTTCTCGGGAGCTGTTCCTCCACGCGGAATACATTTTCGGTATCCTGGGGCTATTCATCGTGCTCGCTGGATGGCCAGGGCTATCTACTCTATCAAGATGTGGGTCTTCCGCAACCAGTACAGCCCACAACAGCCGTGGACAACTTGATCACGAAAGTCCCGTGGACCATCTTACAACGAGAAAATTTGGCATCATCTAAAGGAGATGTGTCTCTTTGTTACTTCGATTTACGTTAGATACTGGTTCCTGACTACATCGTCAACAGAAATTCCAAAGAATGATCTCGCCCTGCTACGTGCGCTGTCTGTATATCCAAACAAAGTCATTGGAATGGCAGCGAGTAAAGCATTTGGCAACCATCTTTAGTTTCTTTGATGAAGAAGTATCAGCAGAGGAGAAACGAATGATGGTGTCAGCCATCAAAGAGAAGGACGGATCTGCGAATCCTGGGAAACGCATTGCGCCATTCCTTGAGCCAGCATCAATGGAGTTGCATGACTTCATCATGAAATCAACAATGAATTTCTTCAAAATTCTCGGTGTGTCTCAGAAGTTCTTGGAGCACGCCCAGCGAATGGGGAAACCAAGAGTCGTATCGGAAGAGTCGTGAGGTTGCCCACTCAGTGAAGGTAGTAAATGACCTTGCAGAACGTGGCGTTGCAACGATACATGAATTCAATGCTTCAATCACACGCAACGAGGAACAAAAACAGTTCCTTCTACAGGTCGTTGAGGGTCATCGGAATATGTTCTCTGCACCAACGAAGAGTGGAGCCATCAAGAGGTCTCGTTCAACATAATAATAGATGTCTGTGATTCATTTTTTTTGGACACATTTTATAATACTATTATATATTTACCGGGAAATCCCAAACTTTGATTGGCATGTGCAAGTCCTAAATATAGTTTGATCTCAAAAATACTTTTACTGTAACGTTTCTATACCTAATGGCACCTGATAGCGGGTTGGTCATTATACTTTGCTGACTTTCATTTTTTGGAACCACCTAAATTATATATATAAAATTTCATTTAAAGGTTTGCTCCAAGGGAAGCATACTTTATTTAAGAATAAACAGAAAACCCAAACATTTATCATTCTTATTTAATATACGTCGTTTTGGAAACAATTTTCCATCTTCAGTGCTTCTTTAACAAAAATATTAAAAAGGTAAAAAGTAGTACAAAATTATAAAATATTAAAATGTTAAAAGGTAAAAGGTAATACAAAATATTAAAATAAAACATTTGTGGAAAGAAATTAACATTAAAATAGAGTTAATGATAAAAACTTGCTCTATAAATCCTTCAGTATCTCGCATAATAATAAATATTGGCTCAGAGCCATTATGCAAAAAACTTTAAAAGTTTAAAACGTTTAAAAAAAATTAAAAAACTGAAAAATTACAAAATTACGGAATTGCAAAATTGATGTTATCCTATGACTGCTAGGTTGAAAGCGGAACTGTAATCGTTTTGGGTGGGTTTAGCTTTTCGAATGTGTAACGATTCTAAAATGTAAAGGTTAGTTACTTAGTTGTTGGTGGTGGTGTTTATTATTTGGAAAGAGGAGGGGTCAATGGGGCGATCTGTAGTGAGGCAGTGATCTCTTATAGGCAGTGGTGGGCACGGTTCCGCTAATCCGCTAACCGCTAATTAGCGAAGCTAACTTTTCCGTTAGCGGATTAGCGTTTCCGCTAACTTTGAGAACTGTTAGCGGACCAATTAGCTTCCGCTAAATTTAGTTCCGCTAACCCTAAAATCATACATGTTTGTTCCAGTCTGTTCTGAGCGTGTCTGCAACAGTCAGTCTGGCACGCTATTGGCTGACTACGTGTAAACACAAGACGTGATTGGTCGACGCAGCAGCAGCTGAGCAGCGTTGTGTAATTCTGCAGTTCAGTTCACTTACGACGTTACAGTCTTACAGTGTCAGCGACAGCGTACGTTATCATAAGCACCAGCTGCACCACCAGCAATGAGGATGAGGAAGATGACTTCTTCAGCAGCATCACTCAATCCCAGGTGAGCAGGAGCCACAGGTCACTGAAGTCCAAGGCACAGATCTTGGTGAAGACCTGGCTGGAGGCCGGCTCGAAGGAGGTCCTGACTGACGTCGCCTTCTTGGGTGAGCAAGTGTTGATCGACCTGTTCATCAAGTACAACACAGCCATCCCATCCAGTGCTGCAGTTGAGCGCCTGTTCTCCATAGGCAAGGACATCTTGCGCGCCAAGAGAGCCACCCTGTCAGATGCCAACTTTGAGAGGCTGATGTTCATGAAGGGCAACCAGCATCACGTCGAGGCGATGGAGAAGGAGCAGGAGGCCAAGCCAGAGTGAATGCATTATTAGATTATTAAAGTTATTTTTTATGTGTATTTTTATTTCTTAATATTTTTGATTCGTTTAATACTTTTTGTACTGTAAATAAACTGTATGTTGAATGTAAACTAATGTTTAATTTCATTTGTTCATTTAATTATTTATGTACACCTTGATCATCATCTGATCTTGGCATGCTATACCTTTTTGGAAAGCTCTATGTCTAAGCTGCAACATATTAAAATTTCAGCTCTCTTTAAGGGTTTTAGAGCCAAAAAACCAAACCGAAGCTAAATTCATATAATAAAAGTTAGTGGTTAGCGGTTATCGTTAGCTTCCGCTAAAAGTTTTAGCGGTTTGTCGGTTTAGCGTTATCGAAGTTAAGTTTTGAGTTAGCGGTTCAGCGGTTATCGAAGCTAACTTTTCGGTTAGCTGTGCCCACCACTGCTTATAGGTGATTTCGAGGGCTTATTCAGAGGGCGTGAGAAACTCTTCGATACTCAGCTATTCTGAATTTGGGATCACTTTAACATATTGCTTCCCAGGAACCTCTCTTTAACATAATGCTTCCCAGTGTTAATCACTTTAACATATTGTTTCCCAATATTTAGGATAAGGAGTACGATAAAAAGTGTTGGATCACCTGAAGATCCGTCACTCTAGCCTTTTTGAGTTAGCTTTATAAGGCTAACTAACGAAAATATCACGACTTAACCTAACCAACCGTTAGGTCAACTGTACGCCCTTGACGATTGGTTAGGTTAGGTCGTGATATTTTCGTTAGTTAGTCTTATAAAGCTAACTTAAAAAGGCTGGGGTGACGGATCTTCAGGTGATCCAGAATGTTCGCTTTAATAAAGTAAAGGCATAAAAAGTAAATCATAACATGTTAAAATATTAGAATGAAAGTAAATTTATTAGAATTGTTGCGCTATATGGTCACACAAAGTGACCAACTAACCTCTCTCTTTTTAACATATTACTTCCCAGTGTTAATCACTTTAACATATTGCTTCCCAGGAGGGATTACTTTAACATATTGCTTCCCGAATGCTTTGGGAAGCAATAGGTTAAAGTGATCTTGAATTTGTATTGGCGGTAAGTCCTGCTAATGTACTTCGCTTGACAGCGAACGCATTTAAAAAGCTAGACGACAGACAAGATGAGCGTATCAGGGAGTTTTTCTTTATGAGGAAAATAGAATTTAATGCTATGGGTGTTTGTGAATATAAAACGGAAATCAATCTGAGGGTACAAAGAAGTAAGGAGAATGAGTAGATCAGTTTGCAGTTTTGAGCTTGAATAATTACAGAAAGGGAAGTTAAAGTATTGAATGTCTTTGGAAACAGTTGGGATATTGTGAGTTGGTTGCTGAATCTTATTAAGAAATTTTTTAACGGTGATCTGAAAAAGGTGTCCAAAGAAAAGATTGTTAGAGAAAAAAGTCTGAAGCAAGACAATTTCATGGTGAAAAGATAGGAGCAGCATAAATGAAAAGCACGGAAAATTAGGATCTTCATACTGTTAATTTTATATATAATGGGTCTATCGATAAGAAAATTAGTACCTAGTACTGTGTAAGTGGGCTTTTTATATACTGATGTGGTAAATTTGTTATTCTTTTTGTCTAATGATATCCAAGAAAAGTAGAGTTATTGGCTTCTTCTTCTTTAGAAAATTTAGTAGGTTTATGTTGGCTATTAAGATAATCAATGAAATGTTCTCTATGGGATTTCAATTCAGAAAGGAGAAAGGTGTCGTTCATGTATCTCTTATATAAATAAGGCTTGAAGGAGGTGGGCACTGTTGTAGCCACAGGTGTTTATGGTGGCATAAAAATATATTTGCAAAGATGGTACTCAGGGGCGACCCCAAGGCCAAGGCGTCAGTTTGTTTATAAAGTTGTCCGAGAAAGATATAACGAAATTTTGTGGGTCGAGTTACAATGACCCAACTGTATATAAACAGTTCTAGCTATAATCGTCTTCATTTGTGAATATTTCAACAGTGATTTAAGTTCCTTTTACGCAACATCGGTTGTGCTAGATTCGACATTTCGAACTCAACAAGTTTTACTTCCAAATCCATGTAAGCTTTTTGTTTTACATTTGTTTAAATGTGTGTAATTAATTTATTTACCAGATTTTAAAAACAACGGTACTTTTTTCTATCTATTTTTTTCTGTTCATCGTTGTAGTTCCCGGGCCCAGTTTCACGAAGCTATTCAAAATGGCATCATATTCGACGAATCTCTAATCGCGGAGGCAAATAAAGTTTTTTCGGGCTTCGTGTGAGTAACTGTATTATTATTTACAATTTTCCTATTCATTACTTTTTGTAAATGCAACGTGCCATTCATCTCTTTCTCATAACAAAACAACTTACTATTTTATTTAATCTATTCGACTAAAATCAAACATATACAGTGGCGTTCAAAAGTATTAGTACAGAGAAATATTTCAGTTATATCCGACCATATTTTTGTACCATAGGATAGTTATGAAAAGTTTACCGTTCATTTCGAAAAATTTAACGAATAAAAAAATTAGTTTAACTTCAACATATAGTAAAAGCTCCATTTTTCGTATCTCAACATTCCTAAATGCTCAACATCACGGAATTTTTACCAAATCGTTTCCAAATTGTTTCGGATTGTTTTAAGTTGGCCCACCAAAATTAGTTATTCGAAGCAGCCACACCACAGTTCTGTCCGCACAGTGGCGTAATTCTTCAAACTAAGCAACAGTTACAGGTCGCCATCACTGTGATTCCGTTGTGTGCTTCGTGTGTTTTCTTCCTTTAGTATTATTTTAATATTTACATCAGCTCAAAAGAGAAATTTGGGGAACATTTTACTATGTATTTTTATTATGTATTATTGTTACTTTGAAGGCTCTACAATATTAATATATACTTACATAAATTATAATATAATGTCCTATTATTCAATTACCATGCCTATAATGGTAAGTATCTATCCGATCTGAGAGGGGAATCTCTCGACTTTACGGAATATTTGATTTTACGAACACCCTTGGGTCCGGAGCTGTCCGTAATTTAGAGCTTTTGCTGTATAATGTAAAACATCAAAGAATTTGAGGAAATAAAAAAGTTAAAATTCAAAAGTTCTTGTACATTTCCTTACAAAATTATTTAATATTTTGTTGTCCACACTGCTTGAATGACTTCGGTGATTCGTTTTAGGTATTTTTCGACAATGTTTCAACATCTCTCAGTAGAAATTTTAGCTCATTCTTCTAAAGAAAATTGTTGCAATTCATTCAGATTCGAAAGGATTCTCTTGTGGACAGCTTTTTTCAAATCAAACCATAAATTCACGATTAAATTGAGAGCTGGGCTTTGACTAGGACACTCGAGAAGCTTGAAGTTCTTTTGCTGAACCCATTTCATGGTGCTCTTACTTTTATCTTTTGGATCATTACCTTGTTTCATTATCCACTTGCGACCCATTCGCAATCACGAAATGAAGGCAACACATTTTCTTCTAAAATTTCCTCATATGTCTTCGAATTAATGATTCTATTGATGAAAACAAGCTTTCCTGGACCAGGAGCACTAAAGCATCTCCAAAGAAGCAAACTATCACCACAATGTTTAACCAAAGGAAGAATGGTTTTTTCCTGGAATGCAGTAATGATTTTTGTCAAAACATACCGTTACCGTTACGTTACCCGAATAATCCAGTTTTGGTCTCGTCTATCTAGAGAACTCTGTTCCAGAATGCAAATCCATCAGTTTGATGATCCTTGGTGGAGCTACTTCAAACGAGCTTCCTTGTGCACTTTTCGTAGTAGAGGTTTTCTTCGTGCAACTCTTCCACACATATCATTCTTTCTCAATGTACGACGTACATTAGAGGGATGGACATTGATTTTAGACAGTTTTAATGTTTGGCAAATATCACCTGCAGTCACTCGTGGATTCGCAGCAGCTATTCTTTCAATCCGTCCACACCTTGGTACAGTTTTCATTGTTCCAAAACTTTTCCATTTCTTTAAAACTGCAGGAAACCTCATAAATGGAATTCGAAATTCTTCTATCTTCCTATAACTTTTTCCAGACTTGTGTGCAGGAACAACAAATTTCTTAAGATCTGTAGACAGCTCTTTACCACGACGACCCATTGATTACTAATGGCTTGTACAGTTCATACGTCTTCCATGAAGATTCACAGAGAAAATTCTAGAATTCAAAATTGCCAACAGTCTGTAATCAATAAACAGCCAACAACTGATACACCAAATGTTAAATAATTTTGTAGGTAAATGTATGAAAACTTTTGCATTTTATTTTTTATTTTCCCCAAATTCTTTGATGTTTTACATTATATGTTAGAGTTAAACTAATTTTTTTTTTTTTGTTAAATATTTTTAAAGGAAGGGTAGACTTTTCAAAACTTTCCTATGCATGGCACAAGAGGACGAATAAAACTGAAATATTTTTCTTTTCTGTACGAAAACTTATGAGCACCACTCAAAATTGCCAACAGTCTGTAATCAATAAACAGCCAACAACTGATACACCAAGTGTTAAATAATTTTGTAGGTAAATGTATGAAAACTTTTGCATTTTATTTTTTATTTTCCCCAAATTCTTTGATGTTTTACATTATATGTTAGAGTTAAACTAATTTTTTTTTTTTTGTTAAATATTTTTAAAGGAAGGGTAGACTTTTCAAAACTTTCCTATGCATGGCACAAGAGGACGAATAAAACTGAAATATTTTTCTTTTCTGTACGAAAACTTATGAGCACCACTACATATATATATATATATATATATCGTAAAGAACGACGCTTGTATAGGAGATATTCCGCGCAAGACGAGAGAGAGAAAACGGAACAAATGAAAAAATGAAGTAACCACCAGGGAATCGAACCCGGGATCTTCCGATTGCCGGTCAGACGCGATACCATTACACCATGGACTTCACTCTTCCAAATGCCGTAATTCTTCTACATACTCGCAGAAACCAATGCCCCAAGGGGGCACCTCCCGCATGCCGTAACATTATATACATTCAACTGCAAAGAACACGCAGTATAAATACGTAAAGAACGACGCTTGTATAGGAGATATTCCGCGCAAGACGAGAGAGAGAAAACGGAACAAATGAAAAAATGAAGTAACCACCTGGGAATCGAACCCGGGATCTTCCGATTGCCGGTCAGACGCGATACCATTACACCATGGACTTCACTCTTCCAAATGCCGTAATTCTTCTACATACTCGCAGAAACCAATGCCCCAAGGGGGCACCTCCCGCATGCCGTGTTCTTTGCAGTTGAATGTATATAATGTTACGGCATGCGGGAGGTGCCCCCTTGGGGCATTGGTTTCTGCGAGTATGTAGAAGAATTACGGCATTTGGAAGAGTGAAGTCCATGGTGTAATGGTATCGCGTCTGACCGGCAATCGGAAGATCCCGGGTTCGATTCCCAGGTGGTTACTTCATTTTTTCATTTGTTCCGTTTTCTCTCTCTCGTCTTGCGCGGAATATCTCCTATACAAGCGTCGTTCTTTACGTTATTTATACTGCGTGTTCTTTGCAGTTGAATGTATATATATATATATATATATATAGTTTATGACGATCATTGTATATGAACTCTATTCGATTTATTTATAGAACAAGCAGTGAGGTCAAAAATGCGCCAGTATCTGACCACTCGTTGAAGAAATTCAATGTGTATCCGACTCAGCATATCCAATTTAGAGCCCATGCAAGTTTTTACATTTGTTTAAATATATGTATATAATTTATTCATCAGGTTTTATAAAACAACAATAAGCAACGACGCTTTTTTTCCTATTTAATTTTCTTCTACTCATTATTGTATCGCCCACTCTTGTGAACATTTTCATCAAACAATGGAGAATGGCATCATTTTCAATTCAGACACCTTGTAGAAAGTAGAATCGATCATTCACGACTGTTTGTAAGTAATTTTACACAGTTTTTTCACAAGTCCAACGCGCCATTCATGTATTTCTCAAAACAAAAACAACAATATTTTTTCTTGTTCAATGAAAATCAAACATTTATATATATATATATATATATATATATATATATATATATGTATGTATATATAGGGTGGCGCAAAAGTCAGGAACCATAGGCATATTTTATGAAATTTTAATAAATATTCGAATTGGTGGCCTTTCGCTTGGAGACACTTTCTGACGCGTTGAATGCATGATGTTTGAACATTCCTTAGCACATTGGTACTGATTTTGGCACACTCAGTTGTGATTTTATCCTTTAATTAAAGAACGTATGGTTCAGGGTCGATCAGCATAGACTACCGACTTGAGACAGCCCCACAAGAAAAAGTCAAGAGGGGTGAGGTTTGGAGACTTAGGTGGCCATTCGAAGGGCCCTCGCCGTCCGTCCGATCCATTTGCTTGGGAATGTTTCATCTAAAGAGCTCCGGACGAAGGTTGCGAAATGTGGTGGTGCACCATCCTGCTGAAACCACATCTCCGCCCGTTCTGCCAATAGAATGTCGTCCAGTATGGGCATTAGAAATGTTTGCAGCATATGCAGATATGTTTCACCTGTTACATTGCCGTCGAAGAAGTATGGACCAATTAACTGATCCCCCCAGAGCGCAGCCCACACCATAATTCGTGGATCGAATTGTACATGTCCTTCCCCCATCCAGTGGGGGTTCTCACTGGTCCAATAGCGTGCATTATGCCTATTGACACGACCGCTGAGATGAAATATCGCTTCGTCGCTGAACTTTATCCTTCGTTGAAGCTGTCGATGTTGTAAAAACTACTGGCAGAACTCTACACGACGGTCTGTCTCGTCACCGAGCAGTTTCTGAACGAGTTGGACTTTGTAGGGGTGGAAGCGATTTGTTGTAAGAATTCGTTGAATAGATCTTCTGGAGACACCCGTTTCCTGGGATAACTTTCTTAAGGACTTACGTGGGCTGTTTTCGAGGTGACTGAGTACCGTTAATGATGATGCTGCATCGGTTGAAAATTTTGACCGGACACTATGCGGCCGATCATGAACACTTCCCGTTTCTTTGAAGCGAGTGAACAGTTTTCCAACTGATGCCTGAACAACTGGCGGCCTCTCAGGGTGTTTGTCATTAAAAGCAGTAGCAACTGAGCGGTGTGTGTTACCACGCCTTGCACACATTAAAACTATCTCCACCCGTTCATCTATTGTTAATTTCTGTGCCATAGGTTCAACAACAAATCTGAAAAGAACAAAACACATATTAAAACACAAATTATTAAAATGTGCTTGGGGTTCCTGACTTTTGCGCCACCCTATATATATATATATATATATATGTATATAGTCCGTTGGACTCCGATCACAATCTCTTATATCTGTTTCCTGTCCTATCGCTCCAATTCAGCCTTTGGAACCTCCCAAGAGGAGGCGCCTTTGGCACTTCGGCGCCGCTGATTGGGAGACCCAGAGGCAGTACTTCTCTGATTTCCCATGGAATGATTACTGCTTCCGTGGCCGGGGCCCTTCTGAGTGTGCAGAGCGCATCACAGAGGTGATTCTTTTGGGCATGGAGGCGTACATTCCATATTCTATTCCGACTACGAATGCAAAAAAACCTTCGTTTAACTTTACTTGTTCTAACGCTATCCACAACAGAGAGGAGGCTTTCAGAAGGTACCGTCGCCAACCAATTCCTGACTTTCACTCAGCTTATATTTCTGCCCGGAATCGTGCAAAATCTGTTTTTCGACTCACCAAAAATTCCTTCATCCGATAAAAACGTGAAAATCTATCCAATTCTAATTCTTCTAGCGCTTTCTGGCATCTACAGTAGCTAAGAACCTCTTGAACAACTTTACTTCCTCTTCTTTCCCACCTATTTTCCATTCCGACAGCACAGTTGCCGTCTCTTCTCATGAAAAAGCTGAAATCTTCGCTCAAACTATTGCTTACAATTCAACCCTGGACGATTCCGGTGCTGTTCCTCCCCCTCCTCCCCCTCTGACTTTATTATGTCTGAAATTAGAATCTCTTCTAAAGATGTTTTTTCTGCCCTATCTGGGCTCAACTCTAGGAAGGTCCTGATTGTGTTCCTCCTGTTGTTCTTAAGAACTGTGCTTCTGTGCTGGCGATCTTCTTGCATATCTCTCTGACTTTTGGTCATCATCTTTTCGGGATTTCGGTGAAACTTTTGCTATTGCGCAAAACATATCGAAAACTTTTGATAGAGATTGGCACAAATCTTTAATTTCGAAACTGCCCTCCTTCGGTTTCTATCCTTCTATCTGTGCCTTCATCTCTAATTTCCTTTCTGGCCGATCTATAGCTGCAGTTGTAGATGGCCACTGTTCTTCTCCTAAAGCTATTAACAGTGGTGTTCCTCAGAATTCTATCCTGTCACCCACTCGTTTCCTTTTATTTAGTAGTGATCTTTTAATTCGCAGTTCCTGTCCTATTCATTCCTATGCCGATGATTCCACTATTCACTTCTCCACCCACTTCCCACAGCGTCCCTCACAGCAGTCGCTTCATGATTCGCGTAGGACGGCCCTGGGACACCTGACCTCTGATCTTTCTGCTATATCTGATTGGTGCCGAGAAAACCTTGTGGCTTTCAATGCCTCAAAAACTCATTTCCTCCATCTCTCTACTCGTCACAATCTTCAACATGACTATCCCCTTACCTTGAACAATACACAACTGAATCCTTTCTCTTCTCTTAACATTCTTGGCATTTCCTTTTCTCGTGATCTTTCCTGGAAAGATCACATATACTCTCTTTCTAAAACAGCTTCTAAGAGGTTAGGTGTGCTGTACCGCCTCCGCGGTTTCTTCACCCCCACTCACTCCCTAACTGTATGCCTCCTCCTTTAAGGAGAGCACACAGTACCAGACTTTCTACACTTTCTCATTCCTATTCTGTCCAACTATCTAATGCAAGGGTTAATCGGTATTTTAAGTGTTTCATCTACTCACCCGGTCAACCCTGGAACAATCTTCCTCAGCCCATCTATCCTCCTGTCTATAACCTCCCATCTTTCAAACGCAGAGTGTTTAGACATCTCAAAACCCCCGAATTTTTGCTTTCTTCTTCTTCTGTGGGAGGGGCGCTTTTGCGGCATTTGCCGTTGGCCCCTTCTTCCTGCATAAAATATTTATACAGGGTGTTCATAAAAGATCTAAACGATTTCAATCTTTATTAATGTGATAACCCAATAACAAACAAAGAAACAAGCTTGTCCATATGACTTCGCACAGCTAAAAGTTTTACATACATGTTCAATAACCTTCAACATGTGCGCCCTTGGTCGGCCGTACAACATCGAATCGACATTCAATTTGTCGCCATGTGCGTTAAAGCATGCCAGCATCGACCATCGCTATTGCATCCCTGATCCTGATTCGTACTTCATCGATGTTGACAACCTTGATCTTGTACAAAAAAAAACACTTTTATTAGTTGCTCTATCGCTTACACATGTTTCATGCTTTATATCTTATTTAGTATGAAAAATATTAAAGAATCAAATCGTTCAGATCTTTTATGAACGCCATGTGTGTATATATATTATATACACACACAGTGTGTGTATATATATATATATATAAGCACACCGGACAAAAAATTAGTCACCCCTCTCAGAATGTACCTAATAACGTGTGAAGGCGCCTCTGGCCTTGATAACCGCACGAATCCGGCGAGTTTAGTATGCGGAGGTACGCCTGCTGGTTCAAATTCATCGTCACTGGAACGAGAGGGCCCATTTCGTGGTACGAAAAACATCCCCAGAATATCACGGAACCACCTCCAGCCTGAACAACACCTTCGACGCATTCAGGATTAAAGGCTTCATTGGACCTGCGATGTACTCGTCGCCTCCCATCATTGGAGAACAAACAAAAACGGGACTCATCGGACCAAATTACACGTTTCCAATCTGCCGCAGTCCAGTTTTTGTGCCTCTGAGCCCATTTATAACGTGCCAAGTTGTGACTTGCTGTTAACAGCGGCCTCTTCCGTGGTACCCTGCTCCAGATGTCCATCGCATGCAGTTCTCGTCGTAATGTCCGTTCGGAAATTGGTCGCTGGAGAACCTCATTGGTTTCTTGGAGCAATTGTTCTCTGGTTTGAAAACGATTTGCAGTTACTAGACGAGAAACATGGCGGCGGCCCCTATTGTCGAGAATTGTTTTCCGGCCACAGTTACGCCGTCGATTTTCAGTTGATTGCGAACTACACCACTCTTTGTAAACTCGCTGGACAGTACGCGTTGACACACCAACAAATTGGGCTACTTCAGACATTTTGTGTCCGTGGGCTCTGCCAAACACGATGGCTCCTTTTTGCCACTGAGTAACGTCTGCCTCACGACCCATTTTGCAGACTATATCCAACACACACTTTGTTCTTCACCACCTCACGAAACAGATCTGATCCTGTGTGCTACGTCACCGCTACTTGTCACTTACCAATGCTACATCAGCGCCCTCTGTGTGACCTTGAACTTCCTACTATCGGTGCTAGTAGGGGTGACTAATTTTTTGTCCGGTGTGCTTATATATATACACAGGGTGTACATAAAGTCAGGATCTATTTTTGTGAAGCACTTGGAAATTATATGGAATTCAATCATAAAATGATAAAGTGGTAACATTTATTAAATAATTAAGAGTAGGATTCGACGTGACGCCCATCAGTATCCCTGCACAGCTCAAATCGTTCCGCAGCATTTCTAAACACATTCTGGAGCATTTGCGGGGTTATGTTATCTGCAGCAGTTCGTATACGTGTACGTAAGTTTTCAAGACTCGTAATCTTCGTTTGATAGACGTGCGATTTGATAAAGCCCCATGCAAAGAAATCTAAAGGGGTTAAATCTGGTGATCTCGCTGGCCAAGGTCTTTGGTTGCTTCCGCGTCCGATCCAGCGATTTGGAAAACGTCCATTTAGATAATCCTGAACAATTTTGGCATAGTGACAAGGAGCACCATCATGTTGATAGACGACGGTACTAACAATCCTATCCCCGTCGTCTATCAACATGATGGTGCTCCTTGTCACTATGCCAAAATTGTTCAGGATTATCTAAATGGACGTTTTCCAAATCGCTGGATCGGACGCGGAAGCAACAGACCTTGGCCAGCGAGATCACCAGATTTAACCCCTTTAGATTTCTTTGCATGGGGCTTTATCAAATCGCACGTCTATCAGACGATGATTGCGAGTCTTGAAAACTTACGTACACGTATACGAACTGCTGCAGATAACATAACCCCGCAAATGCTCCAGAAGTGTTTAGAAATGCTGCGGAACGATTTCAGCTGTGCAGGGATACTGATGGGCGTCACGTCGAATCCTACTCTTAATTATTTAATAAATGTTACCACTTTATCATTTTATGATTGAATTCCATATAATTTCCAAGTGCTTCACAAAAATAGATCCTGACTTTATGTACACACTGTATATAAATAATTTTTTTAGGCATAGAATGATTGGATTTTAGTAGAATATTTAAATCCCCGAATTTGTTTCTAAGGGTATCTTTTCGTTGTTTAGACGTATCGGTATTTCACTTTTTATAGAATTAATGACATATATACAGGGCGGGAGAAAAGTATTTAAGGATTTTATACATACAACTATTTAGTTAACAACATTATACAGATTGTTCAAATGACGAAACAAATCAAACAAAAATAAGAATTTTATTCATACAAATATTTTGTTAAATTGTAATTTAATCTTCAAAGAGTTCTCCATCCGCTATCATACAATTGTGGATTTTCTCAGTGAAACTCTTCATTGTTCTTCTGAACATATCGAGTGGGATCCTTTTCAGTTATTCATCTATTCTGCGGCCAAGGTCATTCACATTTATAGAGATAAAACAAGGAGTGTAGAGTTTGTCACGAAAATAAGTCCGAAGCCAGAAATCACACTGAGTTAAATCAGGTGATCTGGTTGGCCATTCGATAGGACCTCGCCACCCAAATCATCTTCCTTCAAGGTTCGTATCCAGAATCTCACGGGCAGCTGCAGAGTAATGTGACGGCGCTCCATCATATTCATAATACCAATTCCTGCCAACGCCATTAGTAAACTGTAGCAAAACTTTGTTTCTTAGTACCTGGTAATAGCGTTTTCCATCCATCGTATATCTCGATATGTCAAAGGAAACGAGTCCTGAATAACCAATGCACGCCCAAACTGTTAGTGTATCTGTTTCACTGGGATCACCCAATCGTATTGTGGATTTTCTTTTCACCCAATAATGAACGTTGTTTGTTTCCTTTACTCGTTAAACGGAAGACACATTCACCTGCAAATTTGATCTTTCGAAGGAAATCTACATCAATGTTGAACTTTTGTCTCATTGTTTCAACAAACTGCAGCCGTCTATCAGAATCATCGTCATATATGAGCTGAGAATAAATGGGTTTGTAATCGTGGTACCTTTGTCATTTCAATATTTTTGCGAGTGAAAATTTGAAAATACCCAATTCCTGTGCAACTTTTCTCGTTCAAGTTGTTGGATCGACTTGAAAACTGGTGAGGACATTTTCTTTGTTGTTATCTCCTGTCGCCGTTACTGGCCTTCGCTCCTTGGACGATTTTTTACCAGGTTCCCTGTTTCCAAAAGTTTGAGCTTCCAGTATCGAAGAATGGTTGCATTTGTTGGTGGTTTATTATATTTTTCTTGAAATAAACGCAAACTTTCTTCACAATTATTATAAGAAATAGCCCACGATACAAAATACACTTTTCCTTCAGTGCTTTTTTCCATACTTACTGACATAGCGGTGACTGGGGATAGGTCCTAGGGCGTTCCTGTTCAGGCCTAGGGTCAATCTTGGCCTTGTATAGTTGCTTTGATAAGTATCGCATACACTGCAGTGATATCATTTGAATTTATTTATTATTAACAAGTTATTTGTTTGTATAAAATCTTTAAAGACTTTTTTCCCCACTTTGCATATTCATCACTGAAGTAAAGCCGCGCACTGGTAACACAAAGAGTTTAGATTATTTTGAGAATTATATTATTCATTCAGTACTTCCTTCCAAACGGAAGTCACGCGGTAGTGACGTAAGCACGTCGCGCTGGTGACGCAGCCAGACTCTTTGCATAATTGCGCCTTAGTGACACAATGGATTTAGATTCCAATAATAAGATGCTCCCCTCTCCAGAGTTCACTCGGGACTTTCTTCCAAACAGAAGTCACACGCTAATGACGTAAACCACTAGCGCTGGTGACGTAGTACGACTTCCGCTCCTTCTAATATATAAGAGGGGGCTCAGCGTCCTTACGACAGATTCCGGCACGCGGCGGTTATTTACAGATCTCCAGATTGCGGCAGGAAGGCCCAATCCGTATAGCGTTGTGAAGACAGATTCGTGCGAGCTACTGTTATTTTCGGGTCTCCGGATTAAGGCAAGGAAGCTAATCCGTATAGGGCTTAGATTGAACTGAAGAGTCTTGTGATTGGATAGGCGGCGGTAGAGAAGTTCTGAGGAACGTAGCATAAAAAGTTAGACTTAAGGAACTTATTAATTTAAAGTCGATACAACAACGACTCAACTCTTGCTTAAATTGATTCAACATACGTGCACGCTAAATTCAAGTAAAGTAAAATTTCTGCCAACGAGTTTTCTTGTCCTCAACGAACCTATAATTCGCACTCTACTTTGATACGCCTGGAGAAGTCAGACATCGAGACGACGTCTTCAGATCATCATCATCGAGAGTAAAATCTGTTGTACTTATAAATCTATTATTCTCTTCGGAAAAGCTTTAAGTATAATATATATATATATATATATATATATATATATATATATATATATATATATATATATATTATACTTAAAGCGAGGGTGGCAAAGGAGGATGCTCAAGTGCTTTATGGCTATTCTAACGAGAGTATCACAATGATTCGTAATGCTAAAGAAGTCTTGCAGTAAGTATAAAATTTAAGCTGTGTTAAAGAATATAGCCATTGTGAAGCAAAAGTTCAGACGATCAGTGAAGAAAAACAGAGACTCTGGATTTCGAAACTCGTTGACGAATGGAACGACAAATCTTATTATACCATGTTACACCTCACCTTCGTAACAAAAAACGTGAACCTTGTGATCATGGACAATTTAAAATATTTTTACCCCTACATCAAAGTTTACCACGATTAATTGTCTAATGAGGTTATAGCTGGGGTACCTTTTGTACCCTAGAGTGCAAGAGTATGGATACGCCTATTTCTCGAATAGAGCCTCTCAATGTAAGTGATTTATTATCGAATCACATACGTGTTAAGTAATTTTGTGTACAATTTTTTTCCCGCCCCAAACTATGATTTCATGTTGGTGCATAACCTTACATGTTTCGTCAGCGAGGCCGAGTCGCCAAGCCACCAACAGGGCCGCCTCAATCCTAATATACATGACTCACCACAGGTCAACTGCACGAACTGAAGCAAGCATGTCCGCCTCACAATAGCATTTGAGCTTGGAGGGTCGTGACGTGCTATCCAGAAGCTTCCTGGCAGCAGCATCACCAAGAAAACACCTGCACCTACAGTAACAAAGAAAGTTGGAGCTACTGCTAAGCAGTATCATTAACGCTCAATACGCCATGACTTTTTCCAAGTCATTGTGTTTAAACGTAGCAGTGGCGCAATTATTTATGTGCTCGAGACAAATTATAAACGTACAGATTCCACCAAACGTCAGCTGAGAATTATAAAGTACCAGCTACCACGAGTGCAACAAGAGTATCGATCAGTGACACTCCCTCATGTATAATTTGTATGTTAACTGTGAATCGTCATACGGATCAAATTCTGCGTTG
Source organism: Bathynomus jamesi (assembly GCA_023014485.1). Lineage (NCBI taxonomy): Eukaryota > Metazoa > Arthropoda > Malacostraca > Isopoda > Cirolanidae > Bathynomus > Bathynomus jamesi. Next base: position 416,509 of record JAJOZX010001496.1, read on the forward strand.
AAACACGACTGATGTGGAAAACTAATCTAAAAAACATCAGTAGAAACAATGTTAATAACGGATTAGTGCCTACTCATTGCCGATTCATCCTCGATAAACTATTTGAAATAGCCGCCTTCCTCAACCCCTGAAATCTTTATTAAATGCGCGAGTTGATAATATATATTATTTTTACACGTTTTGAGCATGCTTATGCATTTTAAATTGACGGTTTTATTATTTAAAAGACTTTCCCGAGAAGTACCAGTCGCTTTGGGACGCTGTCTAGGTCGTTATAAACCTTCCCTCGCCTTCAGTTCATCCGGAGGAACTGTTTCTTTATATATGCCCTACCTGTCGCTACGATTTAGAAAACTTCTTACACATCGTTATGAGTTCTGAACAGTTAACAATTGAAAAAAACTGGGTAAAGAGAAAAACGCTCAACTTAGAACGTGTTATGTATACATGACTTTTCATGACAATGTAATATCCGACCGTGTACTTACGCCCAATTCTAAAGTAGGAACAAAAAGTAATCCTAAATGATCTAAAGACTCTGTATATCGAGTATAGAAAGCTCATACATTAAACGGGATATTAGTTCTAAAAAGAATTGGATGTTTTATACAAAGCAATGAGAATGTAACTACCGTATTGGTCCGAATATAAGATGAGTTCTTTGTCCAACATCACGAACTTAAAAAATGCAACTCGTTTTATATTCGCGGACAATATTCGAGTCAAGTCGAAATGTGTCATACTTACGGTATTTACTTGTTACCTACTATCCGGTGCCCGAAGACGACAGGATTGAACATGTCTTTCAGAAGTGCTTTGTTTTCCAGGTTATGCCACCATTGTATCATTGTCTATGAATAAACATTTTTAAATTATGTTTATATATGCGACATAATAAGATGCTGCTCAACCAGGATTGTTTGTGAGCGCAGAAGCGCGAAGAAAAGAAAAAGGTGAGGAAGAAAAATAAATATATATATACGAGGGTGAGCTGAAAAGTAATGCTTCCACTCAAATAAAATTTAAACGAGTTGAAGGATTTTATCGAAAAAAAAGCAGATATGTACCTTAGAGTTTATTCTTCAAAACGATAATTTACTTTCCTAAAATCACCCTCTACCTCGATACATTTCTTTTCATTTACTAACGCCCCTGGTGTTAGTAAAATGCCTACAACTGTTAGAAATGGTTACAAATGCTTACAAACTGCTTACAAATGGTTAAAACTTTTCTATCTGAATGACCTAGAGGAATGTACACCCTACTCGTATCCCCGATCGTCTTGGAGATAGGCTCAATAGGGCATATCATACTCTGGGTTCAAGGTTGAAATTTTGGAAAAACAAAGTGGCTAATATGTATTCCTATGTAAAATTTAATTCTAAGATGGGTTTATTATTTGCAACTTTTCCGAAAAATCTCATTTTCATAGTCAAAATCGCGATTTTCTGATTTGAAGGCTGCCTAACGCAGCCTCAGGGCACCCAAACCAAAGCGCGCAGCTGTTCTGCATATGATTTAGTTTAAAAGCTGCTTTTCTGACCTCATCCTTGCTTTCTTGCGTGTTTCAACACCTCTGGGTGCTGAAAAAATGTTTAGATTTCACGTAAAACTTAAGAATTTTAAGTTTTTCTTCAAAGAATAGGCGTGGCTCCAATCATTACAAGGCTCTCGTCAGCTCCGTGATCCAGAAGCCACTCCTGAAGGCCCTGACCGATCTTATGAGCAGGCTTTTCTCCTTCCTCAGGTTCCTCGGGAGTGAAATGGAAGAGGTACTTTCCTTGAGGCTCCCACGTGATAGTGTAATGCTCCTCGATCACTTTGCCAGGATGAAATCTCCCTGTCACTTCGTCATATTTCAACACCTTTGTGTTCTTATCCTGCTTGCCATCAAAGAATATCCCAGAGATCTTCTCCTCCTCTGACCTCTGCGTGAGAGCTTCAACTGGTGAGGCCATTACTTCCTCCTTGGCCCTCCAGACTTTCATGCCATCTATGGCCAAGTAAGCCTTGTCTTTGGAAAGATGACCGGCCTTGATGAGGTCGATCAGGAAGCCAGTGGCAACTGCAGCTGCCGGAACATTTGCCACCCTGTACCTCAAAGCTGCTGAAGCTGTCCCTTGGAGCTTCATGTAGTTTCGTGTAGCAGAAGATGGAGTTTCGGCAGGTACTTCAGCGGGAACGTCCATAGGAGCTTCAGTAGCCTTAGCATTGCTAGAGGCTTCTTTTGCAGCTTCTTCCAAGTTTGGCTCTTCGTCCTCCTCAAAGTCTTTCATGAGAAGCTCCTCATTAGTAGCCTCCTCTTTCTTCTTCCTCCCCACAGCAGAAGCTTCTTCAGCCTCCTTCCTCTTCGCTGCTTTGATCTGTCTCCTGCTCTCTTCGAAGTCTACGGAAGACATCTGGATTCCTGAGGCTTCGGAAGTCTTCACTCTCTGGTAGTACAGCCACTGAAGGTCCAGTTTAGGAATTTTCACCTCCAAAGGACAGTTACAGTTCACATGGGCCTTGAGGGAGCATCCTGCGCATCCACTCCCCTCTGAGCCGCACAAGAAGATCTGATGCTTGGAAACGCAGACTTCACAGAGTTTATCCAGATCAGCCATCCTCTTCTTCTGGGTAGCAGACTTAACTCTCCCGTCCACAACGTCTGTCATCTCCTTCCATTTCAACAAAATCTTATAAGAAAGCGATTTTTCCGTGATTGTCACAGGCGGGGAGAACTTTACATTCTACTTCCTCCACTGAGTCATCACGGGTGAAGCCATTTCGTCAGTCATCTCTCGGATAGGGTATTTAGACCTTTGGATGTCATGAATGAGGAACTTTTCCTCCCGCAGACGAATCCCTCCCTGGAGAAAGCCTCTCCAAGTCGGCACCTCGCTGGGAATGAACTCCGTCCCCGGGCCCACAACATCCGAGAGCTTTGAACCTGACATTTTCCTGGTTTTGGGGGCAGATTCGGCCATCACGTCTAGTCGGTGTTTATTCTCGCTCTTGTCCAATCTGTAACAAATTCATATCAGTATGTTTAGTGTTCTTTCGCCATAAATATAGACAAGGAATATAATTTTTGGTTATAATCAGGGTTGCCAACCGGATTTTTAATTACCAAATTAACCTAAATTTAGTAATGAATATTTATTTTGGTAATAGAAAACTGAATTTGGCATTGCAAATTTAATTTAAAATTCGTAATAATGGTGTAACATAAGTTTAACCCTTTGTCATTCAGTACCATTTAATTTTAGCGTAGGTTCATTTTTTTACTTGAAATATGCATAGGAGGTGTATATATAAGCATTTTTAGCAATCTTTTTTTTTTAAGAACATTTCTAAATGAAATAATTTATGTGTCCATTAGTCAACAAAGGTCTAATAAGGTAATTAGTAGGTGGTAGTTAGTACTCTCTCTCTCTCTCTCTCTCTCTCTCTCTCTCTCTCTCTCTCTCTCTATATATATATATATATATATATATATATATATATATATATAAAACAGTACAAAAACAAACGTAATGAAAAATTCATTTCATGTATCCAATTGGACACACGTGTTACCATAGACAGAAATTTACCCTATGAAAACTTTGTGTCCATTTCGAAACGAACTTTGAATAAAGTTTTTTCTTCACAGTTATTAAAAATATTACTTAAACAAAGTAAACAGGGAGCTTCCTTAATACTTCTACAGTAGAATGAAATTATAGTCAAAACAAATATAATAATGGTGATTAAACTTAGGAAAATTACAAAAAACACTTACCGAAAAAAATGGCGTCCACTCACTTTTACTTCACAATTATAACTGGCGTAATTGCTCAGAGCCATCTATTGAGAGAATGTTGAACTTCGCCTTCTGCGTCCAAATGGTTACAAAGATTCAAATGGAGTATATTTTTTTTCTTATGTATGTATGTATTAAACCTGTGTAAGAATTAAGCAAAGTTAATGTGTCTAAATGGCAACAAATTACGACAAAGGGTTAAAAATATGAGGTTGTGTTCAATTGAATATTCGATATTTCAACAGAGAACAGAAAACCGCAATTTTGAACATGATAACGCGATTTTTGAGAAAAGTTGCAGAAAAGAAATCCTCTTAGAATTAAATTTTACATAAAAATATATATTAGCCAGAGTGAAATTCGGACTCGGAAAAGTATGATATGCCCTAAGGCCCAACATTCTGGATTTATTTCTCACCTCTCATCCTTCTTACTCTGTCAAACATTTTTCTCCGTTGAGCTCCTCCAACCACAATCTTATATCTGTTTCCTGTCCTATCGCTCCAATTCGGCCTTTGGAGGTTCGAGGAGGAGGCACTTTCTTTTCTTTGATTTCCCATGGAATGATTACTGAGCACATCACGGAGGTGATTCTCTCGGGCATGGAGGAGTACATTTCATATTATATTCCTACTACTAATGCAAAAAAAACCTTGGTTTAACTTTACTTCTTCTAATGCTATCCGCAACAGAGAGGTACTGTACAAAAGGTACCGTCGCCATCCAACTCCTGACTCTCATTCAGCTTATATTTCTGGCCGGAATCGTGCAAAATCTGTTCTTCGACTCGCCAAAAATTCCTTCATCCAACAAAAATGTGAAAACCTATCCAATTCTAATTCTTCTCGCTTTCTAGCATCTAGCTGAGAACCTCTTCAACAACTTTACTTCCTCTTCATTTCTTCCTCTTTTCCATTCCGACGGCTCAGTTGCCGTCTCTACTCCTGATAAAACTGAACTCTTCGCTCAAACTTTCGCCTCCAACTCAACCCTGGACGATTCTGGTGCTGTTCCTCCATCTCCTCCCTCTGACTTTATTATATCTAAAATTAGAATCTCTGCCAAAGATGTTCTTTCTGTCCCATCTAGTCTCAACTCTAGGAAGGCGTACGGTCCTGATTGTGTTTCTCCTGTTGTTCTCGAGAACTGTGCTCCTGTGCTGACACCCTGCCTAGGCAAACGCTTTCGTCTTTCTCTCTTATCTGCTACTTTTCATTTCTACTGGGAGTTCGCTTTCATTCAGACTGTCCCAAAGAAGGGCAACCGCTCTCAACCCTTCAACTATCGTCCAACTGCTCATTTTTTTGCCTTTCGAAAGATTTTCAATCTATCCTTTATAGGAAAATTCTTAAACACTTCTCTTCTCACAATCCTCTTTCAGATCGTCAGTATGGATTCCGCAAGGGACGTTCTACTGGCGATCTTCTTTCATATCTCTCTGATTCTTGGTCATTCAACTTTTGGGGTTTCGGTGAAACTTTTGCTATTGAGTTAGACATATCGAAAGCTTTTGATAGAGTTTAGCACAAATCTTTAATTTCGAAACTTCCCTCCTTCGGTTTCTATCCTGCCTTCCTCTCCAATTTCTTTTCTGGCCAATCTATAGCTGTGGTTGTAGATGGCCAATGTTCTTCTCCTAAACCTATTAACGGTGGTGTTTCTCAGGGTTCTGTCCTGTCACCCACTCTTTTCTTTTTATTTTTTAATGGTCTACTAAATCGCACTTCCTGTCCTATCCACTCCTATGCCAATAATCCCACTCTTCACTTCTTCACCCGCTTCCCAAAGCGTCTTTCTCAACAATCACTCCATGCTTCGCGTAAGACGGCTATGGTACACCTGACCTCTCGTCTTTCTGTCATCTCTGATTCAGGCACAGAAAACCTTGAGACTTTCACTACCTGAAAAACTCGGTTCCTCCATCTGTCTACTCGTCAAAATCTTCCACACGACTATCACCTTACCTTCAACAATACACAACTGAATCCTTAGGTGTGATGTACCGGCCCCGCAGTTTCTTCAACCCCATTCAGTTGCTCTCTCTGTATCGGGGTCTTGTCCGCCCCTGTATGGAGTAGGCTTCTCATGTGTTGGATGGTTCAACTCACACAGCAGTACTTGACCGGGTGGAATCAAAGGCTTTTCTTCTCATCAATACTAAATTTTGATACTAATAGTAATTTACACTGTGAAATCCATTTATTATTTTTAAGTACTCGAACTGGTTCTATAAGTTGACGCTTTTCAAGTGAATACATATCAAGTTCAGCTAATTTTTCCCAAAATATTTTGCTTCTGAGTTATGGATTTATTATTTGGATTGCTCTAGCCCGAACCCTTTGTAATTTATCAGTCTTTTCTCAAGTATATGATGTCTAGCTTAGAGATTGAAGCCAAAGTAGGCCTACTGTATACCAAGTGGTCTTGGTCTAAGACTAGGTTCAGGATCATAGGTTGGTTCTTAAGTGGTTCGGCCTAGCCGAATAAAAAATTATTAAATGCATGAAAGACACCTAAAAGACCTAAGCTTACATGGAATAAATGAATAAATGCACAAATATAATAATTGTTTTATCCTCTTTTCGAGATAGCCTATAAATATGAGCACTAATTGACCTGCGTCACAACGTCAAAGTATTTTTAATCACAATACGCATGCGTCTAGGCCCAAAGAATGGAACACTAACTTGTTTAATTTGTATATTTGAAACATTTAAGCAGTTTTCAGATATTTGAAATATCTATTAAACACTTCAAAATAGCTATTATTCATTTCAGAAAGCTAAGTTCATAAAGAGAAGACGTTTCATATATATATAAAACCAAACGTCTAATAGCATTTACTGTAGAGTGTGTAACATATATATATATTCATGCATTAATTGCTTGCCTTAATGATGACACAGGTGGTTGTTATATATATGATATAGGATTAAATAACTTAGCATACGCTAATGGTGTTGTATTACGGGTTTCAGATAAAGGTGTACAATTTCTTACTGAGTTATGTGAAAAGTAAGCAAAGAAGCATGACGCTGATTTCCATTTTGTTGTAACAAAGTTATGCTTTTCTACCCTAAAATCTAAAAATTCGAGCTGTTCTGGTATTAGAACTGAATGAAGAACCAACTTAACTAGCAGAAGAGTTTAAACATCTATCATATTATTACTAGTTAGTTGTATGATGATAGTGATATTAAAAATAATATTAAATTTTGTTTGATAAAGCAAATATTTGGTGAAAAGGAATTTTAGACTGCGGATAAAATTGAAATTAAAGGTGTTTTTGTCTTACTTTTTTAATTTACGTTTATAGGCAGTAGCTGAGCTAATTATCAACAAAGCTCTGGAATGATCCTAAATTTATTTTATGAAAGGTATTTACAAGACGCTGTAAAAGTCATCTACGAGATGTTCAGTTTTTGTAGGAGTAAATGGACGTACCCAGTATAGCTCAATAAAAGAATCTAAAACTCTAAAATATCTTAATTCGTGCCATGTATTATCTTGGTTATATGCCCCGAAATTGTGGACATCGTGTTATGAAAATGTTTATTTTTATTTTCAGTTAATGATTTAATTTTTCGGGGGTTACAATCTTCTTTTCAGTGAAGTGTGTTTACTTGAAATTGCACCAAATCATTCAGATTGTTATTTCCCAATATTGATCTTTGTATCAACGAAGTTACTTTGTGTCATAGAATTTTGATGACTTTAATTAAATTTTATTAAAAAGAAGAGTTAGAAAAATGTACAAATAAATTCTACGGAATTCTCTCATACATTTACACAGTATTTTATCATATTTTTATCAAATGGCAATAATTATCTCTTCATCATCCAGACGTTGCACTCTATTAGCGTGTGAACGGAATTTACATGAAAAACATGATATGAAACACGAGTTCATTTCTCGTTCTTCGGTTGTGAGTGCAAACCTCGGGAGGCGTGGGAGGAGTGAAAGAACGTTGGTGGGTGCACGAGTGTTGGGAAAGAGGTTGAAGGTGGAAAGGTGATGAACACAACTGTATAATCAAACAGGATCTTTTGGGCCTACAACTGATCCAGTGATTGAGCGAAGTTGTAAGTTGTACTTGAAGTGTTTTTGATATTGAGTACTTTACTACTTTAAGAGGTGAAGTAGTCGACGTTCTGAGTCGGAATATTGTAGTGAAAAAAAATTCTTTCTTTATTATTTGACTATAATTATCGCTCTTTCTTCTATTCTCGCTCTTTACTCTCGTTTTTCTATTCTTTACTCTCGTTTCGCCGTGTCTTATACAGACGCGGGTAGACGGGTAGCCGGATAGCATGGCCTCCATTAAGATTGTGAACAATGCGAGGAATGGGGAGAAATTACAAACTATCATTACTGTTTAATGACTTTTTATTTACGCCGAAACAGTTAACAAGCCGGGGGAAAGCGAGTGCCGAATCACTGCTAACATTTTATCGCGGAGAGAGAGACAATTAAAAACTTTAGAATCACAATAAAATTAATAACAAAAGCTGCCTAACTGCGACACGCCCCGTCCGAGTACTGACTTTTGGGTACGCCTTGCCTCGCTGTGGCACATTTCAAGTGTTGCCAACTAGTTTCGGAATATGTCACCATACGAGTTTCACTTACAAGTTGTATCAGTATAGGAGGAACCTTTTATCATATAGATACGATTCTGAAGACATTTAATTATTCTTGTAACGTTATACATAGGGTTTGGTTTGTAAATATATCTCTTGGTACTGTTTTATTAAGCTTGCTACACACACACACACACACACACACACATCTATATATATATATATATATATATATATATATATATACACAGTATATGTACACAGGGTGTTCGAAAAGACCCGTCACCCCCTACAAAATGTACATATTGTAATACCAATTTTATTTTTGTGTGATTAATTGAATTTATATGTGATTCATTTACATTTTTTCTTTTCCAGGTATTAGACTTGTGGACAATGGCAAACCAGTCCACTTACACACTGGCAAAACGATGCATGTTATCCAGAATAATTTCAACACAAAATTCAATAAGGTTGCACCACCGAACAAGACGGTATTACGCTGGGAGAAAAAGCTGTTTGAAACTAGCTCCATCAAAGACAGACCACTGCCGGGAAGACCAACAACGCGAGCAGCACAATGTGAAGGTGTGATTGCATCGGTGGCTCATTCACCGAAAAAATCACTTCGGAAACGATCACAAGAACTTGCAGTTCCAATGTCTATAATGTAATGTCTCCGTTCATAAAGATAAACGATTAATATGATCGTGAACAGCGTTAAACTTCATGTTTACTAGTCTTATACAGTAATAAGGTTCCATTATGATTACTGCAAGTCTATATGAACAGATACCACAATACAACTGTTTATATACTAGTGAATTTGAACCAAAAATAGACATTACACCACATTACGATAGGCATAGAGCGGCTGACGTTATTTATTTAGACTTTAAAAAAGCGTTCGATACGGTCCGCATAGAAGATTAACTGCGAAGGTTAAGGCGCACGGTACACGCGGTCAGGTAGCTAACTGGTTAGAGGAATGGCTTCGTGCTAGGAAACAGAGGGTCGTTGTTAATGGTAGTGAATCGAGGTGGTTGGATATTAGGGTGGCCCACTTTTCAATTTTTTTTTAAAAGTATAGGTTATCGTAGTTTTTCCCATTATTTGGCACTATACTAGCACATTGGTACCATTTTTACAAAAATTGATCAATATTTAGGGGTCTCGCATCGACCTTGAAATTACGAGTTTTTTTTTAAAAATGCGTACGTTTTAACGTTTTACTGAATCAAGATAAATCATTAAGTAGGGATGTTTTCTGAATCCTCTTGATGAGAGAAGTCGTTTGGTGTGCCTTCCAATGTCATACGACTAACGGTTTAAAAAGTTGTGCCTGTATACAGGTAATACCAATGTGCTAGTATAGTGCCAAATAATGGGAAAAACCACGATCACCTATACTTTTCAAAAAAATCAGCAAATAGCAGACAAATAAGGAAGAAAGAAACAATAACTTAAACAATCACTTTTGCATTGTATTGACCACTATCACACGTCACTGGCTGCAACGTTGTCCCTCTGTGCTATGTCATCGTGGCAAGTGATGACTTCTTGAAGTCGCCGAGCTCTTTCCGGTTCTTTTCCACCACTTGCAGAAGATCCTGCAGCTGTGCCTCGTCCTTTGTGACCGTGTTCGCATAGTCTTGTATCAGTTGGACTCCTCTTTCAGCGACGTCATTGGTGACCTGGAGATTAGAGATCGATGAATACTATACACAATACGCACCTGATTATTGGACATGCAGAAACGATCAGCCACTTCCATGACAGCAGGTGCATTAAGGATGCGGCGAGGAAGATTGACAGACACACTTGGCTCTTTCTGCAGGGGGAACGCTAGTTCTGTCTCCGACTCTCCTGACATGCCAGTATCATCATTCTCCATGGCCTCATCTCCGGTTTCGTATGCACACTTTGAGGTTTGCGGCTCCTGGCGAGGACGTTTTCTTCCTTCCTGTAGCTTTCTTTTACAGCGAAAACTTTATCGTTCCCGCTCATCGTTGCCACCCGAGGACCACGTTGATCGAGGTAGAAGTCAATGTCTTCTTTCTTGTCCTTGTCGGAGAGCAGTCGATTCTTCTTTATATCTTCGACAGCGTCAGATGCTCCGATATCCCACAGCTTGTCCACACTGTCCGAAAACTTCTGCCGTTTTCCTCCGGCGACAGTTTCTCGTTTTCTGCTCTTTTGGAGTAAGTGCCACTCTTTCCACAATGCCTCTAGCTTCCGTTCGCAGTTGAGCTTTGTGATTGTTTTAATGCGGGCCATGTTCCAAAACTTTAAGACGTTGTTTACGGTTTCTTTGAATGCGTCTTTCCTGTTAGCAGTGTACTGGATAACACTGAAGAAGTATTGCAAAACATGCCGTGTTGTTAGCAATTTGCTACCACTGATGGAGGACGACGGTTGGCCAACTAAAAAAATTTCCGAGGCCGATCTTAGAGAAAGTAGCGATGTTATTTTCTCCTTTCCTTTTGATGACTCTCTATTTGTAGCTTCAAGAGTTCTTCCAGTTATAGTTGCCATCGATTTGTCCATGACAAAGGATGAGGAACTCAGACAGAATTTCAAAATGTTATGATCTGCAAAAAAAGAAATAGGTTAGGTACCTGGCACAGGCATAGTGCATTTTCTAATTACCTATATACATTATACATTCCGCCCGGGTATGGTGACTCATTTTTTTGAAAAGTATAGGTGATCGTGGTTTTTCCCATTATTTGGCACTATACTAGCACATTGGTATTACATGTATACAGGCACAACCTTTAAACCGTTAGTCGTATGACATTGGCAGGCACACCAAACGACTTCTCTCATTAAGAGGATCCAGAAAACATCCCTACTTAATGATTTATCTTGATTCAGTAAAAAGTTAAAAAGTACGCATTTAAAAAAAAAATAGTAATTTCAAGGTCGATGCGAGACCCCTAAATATTTATCAATTTTTGTAAAAATGGTACCAATGTGCTAGTATAGTGCCAAATAATGGGAAAAACCACGATCACCTATACTTTTAAAAAAAAATTGAAAAGTGGCCACCCTATTGGATATAGGTAGCGGTGTCCCACAGGGTTCAGTGTTAGGTCCATTGCTATTCGTAATCTACATTAACGACATAGATGTAGGCTTGACCAGTAACGTGGCAAAATTCGCAAACGATACTAAAATAGGCGGTAAAGTTCTTAACGTGGACGATAGAAATAGGCGGTAAAGTTCTTAACGTGGACGATAGAAATAGGCTCCAAGACGATGTAAATAGGATTATGGAGTGGACGGATAAGTGGCAGATGCAACTTAACGTAGACAAATGTAAAGTTTTGCATATAGGTTCTCGTAACAACAATTACACGTACACGATGGACAATAGACAGTTAGCGAGCGTTGACGAGGCAGTAGATTTAGGTGTACGGATATCTAAGGATTTAAAAGTTGGAACCAGTGCCTGGAGTCTTGCGCAAAAGCTAATAGGATGTTAGGCTTCATACCGCGTAATTTCGAATTTAAATCGAAGGATATTATATTGCCCCTTTACAAGTCCCTAGTCAGGCCTCACTTAGAATATGCCGTTCACTTTTGGTGCCCTATTTGCAGGAGGATATTGATAGGCTGAAAAGGGTTCAGCGACGCGCCACGAAACTAATTCCGTCACTACGCAACAAGTCTTAAGAAGATAGGATTAAAGAGTTAGACTTACATTCATTCGAGACTAGGAGATTAAGGGGAGAGCTTATTGAAGTTTTCAAAATCGTTAATAAAATCGATAACGTAAATTTTGACAAACTGTTCACTTTCGATAATAGCCATACTCGTAATAACGGATTTAAGTTGCGTGGCAGACGTTTCATTACTAACATCGCTAAAAACTTTTTTACGTTTAAAATAATTGATAAATGGAATAATCTTCCCGCGTCCGTCGTGAACTCTACCAGCGTTAATATGTTTAAAAACCGTTTAGATAGGCATTTTAAAAATATTAACGTTGTTTAAAATATTAAAACAATTAGCAACAGGAGCTCTGGGGGTAGTGGTCGAGGATGAGTCTGTTGAGGATTAATGCCAGCTTGGGACATGCCAGTGTGTGATATGCCAGCAATAAAAAAAAAGTAGACGAACCCGAACTTAGATGTAGCTCGTAGCGTAAGCTAACCCACTTTTTGTTATCCTGTTCATACTTTTTTTTTCTTATCCTGTCTTTACTTGCATGTCTGTGGTTTGCATGGTATGACAGTGTTTGAGTTAAGACTGTGTTTGCATGGTTTGTAAGCGTTCTTATTTTACTTTTCTCTTTCACCCCCTTTCCTATTCTCTTCGACTATTTTTCCGACTTGTCGGCAGTGGCTGGCGGATGATGAGGGTGAGTCTTTCTTTCTCTTTTTCTGAATGAATGTTAACCCAAGAATGATAGGTTTTGCTACTTAACCCCTTATTCTCTTTTTTTAACCCCCTACTCTCTCCTTTCTCTCGGGCTAACCTTAGAATGGATCTTAGGGTCTTTGTTAGCCTTAGCTTCTGTGGATCTGTAGATCCTCCACACTCCCTCATTCCACTTTCCCACCCACCAGTCTCGCGATATTAAACCATTATGTAACAATACTAATAAAGTTGTTTGTAGAGTCCGTGTGCAGCTTTAAACCTTTACTAACTTACGAATTTACACGATTTTATATATATGTATTGACAGTGAGCGAGAAAAAGATTGAGACAGTGTGAGAGAGAGCGAGGTAGAGGGGCAGAGAGAGTTAGTGGGAAATGACTTATCGATTGTTACACAAAGAACTTGTTAACAGTTTCGATTTGAATAACAGTAACTGATTCCATGGCTATGTCAGCTAGAGAGAGGCCTGCTTCCAGCATACAATTATCCACCCTCGCTGTGCAATTCATCTTCAGCTGGATTCATTTTCAGAGTCGGTGCTCGTCATACGGTGTAGAAAATGGTATGAACATAGATCATGCGAGTAACCATGTCAACACCTCGGTTTGGCCCATCAACGTCATTTTACAAACATTAGTATAATATTGTATGAGTTTATAAGTATATATACTGTAAACCAGGTTAATTTCGCAGCAGCAATTTTTGCTCTTTCAAATCCTTGAACGATTTCGCTGCATCATAATTTCGCGGTCAGCAGTTGCTTGTTATAATCTTAGATTAAAATGACGTCATGAATGACGACATTTATTCTGGATTGTGATTGGTCGAGGTTGAGGTCGTATATCAAGGTAAGTTTTACCTCTTGGTATGCGGATAAAGTTTCAGCAGCACTCAACGTAAATGAATTTCTCGGTAAGATAGATTTGAAGTTCTCCACACTGAAACCTATTCATGCTAAATGGATTGTCTCTGTATGGGATAACCTACACAAAATGAGGGGGACCATTTGGAAAGGTTGGGAAATTAGCGGCACTGATGACATTCTTGTTATACAGTAATAATACAATATAATTTAAAATGTTTTTACTGCTTTTACTTTACAGTATTTTATTACAATATACTGAATTTACTTTTCAAATAAAGTATTTTAATGATCTAAGTTTTATTTTCTTACTATCTTCCAAAGATTAGTTTAAATTGTCAAATTTTCGCCTGCTGGATATTTTCGTGTAAACTATAGCCGACGCGAAAAACGCGAAAATTTCCTGCAGGCGAACATTTCGCATTCACTTGTACATAAAAAGTTCGGATCACCTGGAGATCAGGGCCCCCATACTTCTTTAGTTACCTTTATAAGGCTAACTAACGAAAATATCACGACCTAACCTAACCAATCGTCAAGGCCGTACAGTTGACCTAACGATTGGTTAGGTTAGGTCGTGATATTTTCGTTAGTTAGCCTTATAAGGCTAACTAAAGAAGGCTGGGGCCCTGATCTTCAGGTGATCCAAAAGTTCTATTGTAGTAGCGATTCATATAGATTTGCAGGGACCTTTTCCGTTCTCTGGGCACCATTGAAATGAGAGAAATTTATATTTTTTAAACTTATTTTAACTTTTTATTAATAATCAATACATTTTGAGTAGGAGAAATTTAATTTATTTAATTTAACATCTATGAACATAAATAAAAACAAAAAATATTTGTCTATTCTTCGAAAATTTGACGATAATTTGCGTTGAAAATTGGACGTAGGCTATAGGCCATCTTATTCTTAGTTTGCGCAAAGACCGAGGATACATTCGTAACACTTTTAAAGCATTTTTATTATCATTATTATTGGTCATACCTAACCTAACCTAACCTAATTCGTGAATAAAAATAATCACTTTTAAACAAAATGAAATTTACTGAAATATACTTTGTTAATCATAATGCAAACGCAAATTTAGTTTGGTTGGTGCCCATAGAACGGAAAAGCCTCATTTGCAGTAATCATAATGGAACCTTATTACTGTATAACAGTATAAGACTAGTAAACTACATGGAGTTCAAAGCTGTTCACGATCATAAGTAATTGTTTATGAACACAGACATTACATTATAATTACCTGTATGTCAATGACTGCACATTCAATTGTCCTTTAGATATATACTATATGTCTGTGTTATATGTTGTTGGACTCGGTTGTACTCCCTCCACCCCACCTTCCCCTAGTTGGGGTACCTTGACTAACACTGCGGCGTTTCTAACGGAGTCGCCTGTGAGGCGAGGAACATTACATATGGGGGCAACTGTACATATATTTGGAATAAGTTTCACAATTAAACACTTGAAATAAATAAATGAAAATGAAAAATGAAAAGCGATTCCAAGTCCTTTCGTGTATTCGTATATATGAATGCACATTCTGGAATGTTCCTTTCAGTTATGTCTATTTTTAATAAGAATTTTAGAACTCTCAATTAATACTATGATTATATCTAGACATATGGTTAAAGACCGGTCCCGACAAAAGCCCCCCAGGACAAAAGCCCCCTGGAAAAAGCTCCTCAGTTAAAGTGCAAAGTAGGACAAAAGCCCCTCAGTTAAAATGCAAAATAGGACAAAAAACCCTCAGTTAAAGTGCAAAGTAGGACAAAAGCCTCCATTTTTTATATTATTGTTCGTGTGCTATGAAGTAATCCTAAACAAATATTATAATCTTTGTCTATGTTGATTCACTCTAGTTAATCACTGTTTTGTCTACCTGAATGATTAGGTTAGGTTAGGAACGTGCCACAAAGGAGCATCAACAGCGTTTGAAGAACCTATGTCTGGACTATGTGAATGAGAGGAAGACCTTGGAGGAATTTCTGAATGGTGTAGGTCACAGCATTAGGTGGAAGTAAAATGAACTTTAAATGAACCTTAACACTTAATGAACTTTTCAATATTGTGCTTTATTTGTTTGATTTTCCCTAGATATGGTATGATGTTCCTTTTATAATGTTCATTTTTATGGTCGTGTAAATAATTTTGTGCTCCTGTAAAATAGTGAGCTATGAATTTATAATGCAAGTGTTAATGTGTGCTACTGTATAATACTTATAAAGCTGACTTTGTCTAGATAAGGCATGATGATCTTTTCATAATGTAATTTTTTATGGTTGTGTAAATATTAGCGTTAATGTGTGCTACTGTATAATACTATAATGCCTTCCTTATTGCAGTCTTATGATATAATAAATGTAATATTTTACATGTCAAAGAAGTGTTCATAAACTGTAAATAATAAAGAATAAAAATAATGATTAAAAAAATTCTTATTATTATTTGTCCTAGGGGGCTTTTGTCCTACATTCGGTTAAAGAAGGCATTAGAATTATTAGCCGTTTTACACGCTTCTTGTAACTGATTCTCTATCACTATCAAATGACTCTCTATAATTTACATTATCAAAGCCAATTATCATTTTTAAATACTCAAATTAGTTCTCATATAAGTCGACGCTTTTCAAATGAATACATATCGAGTTTAGATAATTTTTCCTCAGATAAGTTACTTCTCACTTCTGAATTCATTTTGCTTGCTTTCGCCCGAACCCTTTCTAACTTATCAGTGTCTCTTCTAAAGTATAAGCTGTCTAAGTTAGAGACTGGACCTACGGTAGGTCTACTGTACATCAAGAGGTCTAGGTCTAAGGCTAGGCTCATGGTCACAGGCTAGTTCTTAATCCTGAAAGACTTTACTAGCCAAGACTTAGCTAAATAAATGAAATTAATAAACGTATGAAAGGCTTTAGAAGACGTTACAGGGAATTAACTAATAAATGCACAAATATAATAACTGCTTTCTCCTCTTTTCGAGATAGCCTATAAATGCAAACACTAAATAAACTGTGAAACAATTTCAAAATATTTTTAATCACAATGCGCGTCTCTCTGCGCAAAGAATAAAAAATTAGCATATTCTACAAATGAAATGTTTAATTTCTACGCTTTTATATATTTGAAACATTTGAGGACCGTTTACAGATATTTTAAATATCTAATAAACATTTCAAAATAGCTCCTTTTCATTTCGGAAAACTAAGTTCATTATGAGATGTCGAGTAGACATTTCATATATATATTAAACCAAACATCTAGTATCATTGAAAATGCAGCAGTATTATCTGCACTGTTCTCGGAGCAAGTGTAGTTTACGTCCCCCTGACGAAAAAGGGGACACAAACTACACTAGGTCAAAGTTGGGAACGTAAATTACACTAGGGTCTTTAGGAGACATTTTTTAAATGAATCCATGAAATAAAACGTTAAAATTAACGAAAATATTATGACTTAACCTAACCAATCGTCAATTTATATATATATATATATAATTGACGATTGGTTAGGTTAGGTCGTAATATTTTCGTTAGTTTTAACGTTTATTTAATTAGGTATACGTAGACAAAGTTGGGGAACGCAAACTACACTAGGATAATGTAGGGGAACGTAAACTACACCAGGATAATGTAGGGGGAACGTAAACTACACTAGTATAATGTAGGGGAACGCAAACTACACTAGGCACCACAAGGGGACGTAAACTACACTTGCTCCCTGTTCTCTACTAGGCGAGATTTAATAGTATTTTCATACTTAAAGTATAAAGTTAATTCCAATTGTTTTAAGTAAGGTTGGGTACTTGTAGGTTATCTCCCCTCCCCCCCCCCCATGTTTGATTTGTCATCGTGGCAAATAGCATGAAGTCGCAGTAAATTCATTCTGGCTGAAAAAGCAATAATTAAATTGGGAAAATGTAGGTTATCTCCCTCCTACCAATTTTGACAGAATATTTTCGTTAACACTAACGAAAATATCACGACTTAACCTAACCAATTATCAAGGGTGTACAGTTGATCTATTAGTAAATAGTAAATACTATTCCAGAAACAAACAATGTTATAATTAATAATAGATCAACTGTACGCCCTTGATAATTGGTTAGGTTAAGTCGTGATATTTTCGTTAGTTTTAACGAAAATATTCTGTCAAGATTGGTTGGGGGGAGATAACTACAAGTACCTTAAATTGTGCAAAGGATTGGTAATATCTACTGAAATAGATACTATTAAATATATAATTTGGCTCATGTAATAATTATTGATACGATTTATTTTTTAAAATAATTTATGGCCGGATTCTGAAGGATCGCCATTATAAGTTAAGGATCACCTGAAGATCAGGGCCCCCAGCCTTTTTTAGTCAGCTTTATAAGGCTAACTAACGAAAATATCACGACCTAACCTAACCACTCATCAAGGGCGTACAGCTGACCTAATGACTGGTTAGGTTAGGTCGTGATATTTTTGTTAGTTAGCGTTATAAGGCTAACTAAAGAAGGCTGGGGACCCTGATCTTCAGGTGATCCAAAGTTAATGTAAGTTGTATAACAAATCAACAACCAATGTGCATCAAACATTCTAGAACGGAATGCTCGTTTGATTGTTCTGCGTGCGTGCTATTTGCCACGATGACAAATCAAGCGTGGGAGGGAGATAACCTACAAGTACCTAAGGTTGGAAGATGTTTAAAATTTACACGGTAAAGGAGGCTAAGGATATTTTTATGATCTGATTTCTTTCGAATTACACTATTATAATACCCTTTTTATAGCTTTGCTTATTCAATTTGGATCTTTTCCGTTATAGCACCCCTAATTTCTTTTTAGTTAGTTGTACACCCTTGACAATTGGTTAGGTTAAGTGATATTTTCGTTTGTTGTAACGAAAATATCACGACTTAACCTAACCAATCGTCAAGGGCGTACAGTTGACCTCCGGGCATTCGGTTAGGTTAATTGAATGCACGGTTAGGTCAACTGTACACCCTTGACAATTGGTTAGGTTAAGTGATATTTTCGTTAAAACTAACGAAAATATCACGACTTAACCTAACCAGTTGTCAAGGTCGTACAATTAACTGAAAAGAAGAAATTAGGGGTGCTATAAAAGAAAAGATCCAAATTCAGGACTAACAATTCTTAATATTCTGAGAAGAATAGAAGAAAGCGTTGAAGATTTTACCGAAGGGTGATGGTCAGAATAAAAATCAATATATTCGTCATTATTAGTAAGCTTGCGAAAATTTTCAAATATGAATTGATTTGTGCATCACCAAATATTTAGATCCACAAATGGTAAGCATTCTTCAGTTTCCTTTTTAACGGTAAATTTTATAAACTGAACTAAATTGCTGAGCCTCTCAAGCCCGGCCAGACTCAAGGAATTCATCAATATCCAAATTATCAGGCCAAAGGCATAAGATATCATCTATATGCTGGTACGAAACTATGTTGAAGTTTACAATAGTGGGCAAAATTTTACTTTCCAAAAATTCTATATATATATATTTTAGTAACACAAGTGAGAAGGGATTTCTCATTGCCAATCCAAACGACATATAAAACTTATCTTCAAACCTGAATTAGAACCTTTGGCGCAAAGCTTAATTGTCCCAATTTTGTGAATTTTATAGTTTTTAATGCGTCAGAAATTTCACATTAGTTAAACATTTCGTTTGGCATTTTAGTAAGTCAATTGAAATGTCTAAACTGTCCGAAATTTTTAAACATTTAAAACATCGGATCACCTGAAGATCAGGGCCCCCAGCCTTCGTGAGTTAACCTTATAAGGTTAACTAACGAAAATACCACGACTTAACCTAACCAATCGTCAAGGGCGTACAGTTGACCTAACGATTGGTTAGGTTAAGTCGTGATATTTTCGTTAGTTAGCCTTATAAGGCTAACTAAAGAAAGCTGGGGGTCTTGATCTTCACGTGATCCAAAACAACTAATCCGAAGTGTCTAATGAATTGTTTGACAATGAAATGTCTAATGCATGAAAGTTTAAGTCTAAGTATAAATTTAAGTTTATATGAAAAGAATTGCTTGAAAGCATTACTCTTAAAATCTTTTGTTTTTCAATTTATATTCATTCTAAATGCAAAAAACTTCACTTTTTTCTACGTGAAGGTCAAAATATGAAAATAAAACCCCACTCTAATAGAAATAAACTCTGTCTATTAGAGTGGGTTTTATTTTCATATTATATTCATTCGTTCTTGTAACTCATTCTCTATTACTAACAAATAGTCCAGCATGCTCTCAAACATACACTTCTCCCTCCATTCCTCACTACACATACGTGCATTTTCACACGCCACACAATCTTTTCAAAATTAAAAAAAAAGTGGCATAGGTTCTAAGAACCAAGGAGACGATGATTTTGGCTCTCCTCTTCTCCTTCTGTGGGAGGGGCATTTTTGCGGGCATTCGCATTTGGCCCTCTCATTCCTGCATAGACAAAATAATTTCCCGTAATTTATATTATAAAAGCCATCTATTGGTTTTTAAATAATCGAACTAGTTCTCCTATATAATTCGATGCTTTTCAAGTGAATACATATCTAGCTCAGCTAATTTTTCCTAAAATATTTTACTTCTCAGTTCTGGATTCATTTCGGTTGCTCTAGCCCGAACCTTTTATAATTTATCAGTATCTTTTCTCAAGTTTAGGCTGTCTAATTTAGAGATTAAACCAGGGTAGGCCTACTGTACACCAAAAGGCCTAGGTCTAAGGCTAGGTTGAGGGTCACAGGCTGGTTTTTAATTTTAAAAGACTTTACTAGCCAAGTCTTAACCAAATAAATAAAATTAATAAATGTATGAAAGACATTTATAAGACCTAAGCCTACGTGGAGCAAATATAATTATTTTCTCCTCTTTTAGGGATAGACTATAAGTATGAACACTAAATAAACTGCCAAACAATTTCATAATATTTTTTAATCACAATGCATATTAGGGTGGAGTGAAAAAACTTTTTTAGAATTCAATTTTGTAGGGGCACCCAAAAGTTAGTCTGGGTAAAATATTAGCTATCTGGGTAAAATATTAGCTACCTGCGACATCAACTTCACCGGCCCCAAGGAGGTCAAAGATTTTGCCTTTCAGGTCCCCCCAAAGATTAAGGAAAAATTCAAAGATTTAAGCGTATCTTCCGTTGTGTTTAAGCTAGGAAGATCATTTTTGTTTCATTTGATTTGTCTATTTATGTTCTTTAACTTTTCACTTATACCTTTTCTCCTATTCCTCACAAAAATTTGAAAACTTTGGTATTTCATAAAAAATACAAACAAAAAATAGGAATTTTTATATCTTTCGTTGAGTTTTTCAACTTTAGTAGATATTTTAGCACCATTTTAGGGTTTCCATTTGTTTAGATTTTCACAGATTTAAGTTATTTAATTATTATATTATTTAGGGTTTGTTATTTATACTATATTACATTATAATTATATCTATTTTTCAGATTATTTGATTGCTTTGATAAATTTTTATACTGAATCTGATTCGCTAAAAACATTTACAGTCACTAATGTAATCTAATTTTATTCCGAGGACAAAGCAAAATTAGGGATTGCTTCCGTGGCCGCGAATGAATCAGCTAAAAGGAAGACAAGGAATACTCAACAGCTGAATCCAATCTTTCGACCACCAAAGTATCACTCACTGATTTATTTGCCTTCGTCCGAAGATATACTTCAGTGTTTTCTTTATGTTAGACAGGAAAGAATTAACTCAGGAGAAGCTAATCCAAAAGTTTATGATGTTGCTACATCGTTGCCCACAAAGTAAAGACTGTATGGGATCGTGCTTCTATTATTCCAACTAGCCATCATAAGACCATAACCCAGAGCATCCAAAGTTTGTACGAAAAATATAAAAATGTCTTGAAACAATTCAAAGGGCGGAAAGACCCAGCATCCTATCAAGCATTGCTTCACAAACTTAAACTTCACTCA
Organism: Bathynomus jamesi; assembly: GCA_023014485.1. Lineage (NCBI taxonomy): Eukaryota > Metazoa > Arthropoda > Malacostraca > Isopoda > Cirolanidae > Bathynomus > Bathynomus jamesi. The sequence continues at coordinate 438,096 of JAJOZX010001496.1, forward strand.
CTGAAGCTCTTTGATATAGCTTCTTGTAACTGTGAAGACTTCCGAACATGTTGTTGTGAGAAAGACCGAAAAGTTCCTTCTTTGGAAAGGGATTTCTTTAATGACAAACGAACGTCTCGAAAAATTATTGGATCCGTAGATAAAGTGGTCACCAAAAAGATGGAAAAAGGAAAAAGGCTACACAAAAGTATGAGGAATATACAGCACGGATCTCGAAAGGAATGAAAGAATTTGATACTGCTGCAACTGTTTCGTCAAGTTCAACGAAACGGACGAAAGCATTGAGCCGTTTAAACTCACGACAAAGCCATTAATTAACCCCGATCTTCACAAATGAGAATGCGGTTGCCAACAGTGGGTAGAGAATGCGATTGAAGAGGAATATCTGACCGTGCTGGGGCAGCTCTTGCATCTGCTGTTTTTCAAGATTTAAAATTAATTAGTGGTGAAGATACTTCTTCAGTGATCGACAGAAGCAAGATAAGACGAGAAAAGAGTAAGATTAGAAAAGATCTCTCTGAAGATACCTCAACTTTCAGTTCAAGGGATCATGTTATGGGTCTCTACTTTGATGGAAGAAAAGATCGAATAAACGTTGTAATAATGAAAGGTAGTAAGTATCATTCTAGGATTACTATGGAAAAGCATATTGTCCTTTTGAAAGAACCAGGCTCAACTTATTTAGGCCACATATCTCCAGAATTGAGCACAGCAAAAAGCATTTATAAAGGCATTTTGGAGTTCTTGGGATGCAAAAATATCAGTGCTAGAAATACTGTTGCCATTGGCGGTGATGGCACTGCAGTCAATACTGGAATAAAAGGAGGCATATTAAAAAATTTGGAGCAGAACTTAAACAGGCCCTTTCACTGGTTTATTTCTCTTTCATTTTAATGAGTTACCACTGAGGCATTTGTTAGAATACCTCGATGGGCCCTCCCATGGTCCACGAGAGATGTCAGGACGAGTTGGAAAAGCATTCAAATCTGTCGACCAACCAATAGTTAAGTTTGAAGCCTTGGAAGGAAATCCTCTTCCAATTACTGATTCTGATGATCTAAGTTGATCAATTGTACCTCAAAGCTTCTTAGGCTATTACTTCTGGGTGTTGCAGCAATGACTTAGCAAATCTTCAACCTAGGCTAATGTTCCAGTCCAGATGGTTGACTACTGTTAACCGCATCCTGCGTTTCTACATGGGATGTGAAAATCCGATGAATAGCTTAAAAGTACTGGTAGAATACATCGTCAAAGTTTATGCTCCAATGTGGTTTACGATCAAGACAAAACGTTGGTTCTATGATGGACCTCGTCACCTGTGGTAGATGGTAGCTTATTCAAGATACCTAACAAAGGAGCTTAGAGACATTGTTGATAACGTTATCATTCGTAACGCCTACTTTGCGCATCAAGAGAATCTTCTTGCAATGATTACTGATAACCAGCCAAACATTCGAAAATTGGCAATACGAAGGATCGAAGTAGCAAGATCTCAATCTGAAAAAATGAAAAGCATTCGCGAGTTCAGTGTACCGAAGCTAAATTTCCATGCACTTGACTACACTGATATTATATTTTGGACAGATAGTCCCATCAGGCTTGAGCCACCATTGCCAAAACGCTTAACCAAAGAGGAGTTGACATCATTGGCTGAGAACACTAGCGAAGAAAAATTAAAACTCTTTCAATTCCCTTGTCATACACAAGCAGTAGAAACGAGTATCAAACTTGTAACAGAAGCGACAAGAGCAGTTTATGAAGTTGAGAGGAGAGATGGCTACGTAAAACCAAAATTCCATCTCGAGCAACAATGAAATCATTTGAAACCAAGAGAGACTACAAAACTGAATAAGAAGCTTTAAAATTATTGTCATGGGTGGGTTAGGGTGGAACTCAAAGAGCAGCCACCTCCACGTGGCCAACATATTTAAAGCTATGCAGCTATTTTATGAGCTTCTAAAAGAAAACTGAATCACTGAATGACGCTTAACATCAACTAATCAACGAAGCAAGATAAGACGAAATTTCCGTGAGGAATGGGAAAAAAGCGTATAAGAGTAAGGTTAAAGAACTTAAATAACCAAATCAAATGAACCAAAAATGATCTTCCTAGCATAAACACAACGGAAGATACGCTTAAATCTTTCAGTATTTCCTTAATTTTTTGGGGCGCCTGAAAGGTAAAATCTTTGATCTCCTTTGGGGCCGGTGAAGTTGATGTCGCAGGTAGCTAATATTTTACCCAGGTAGCTAATATTTTACCCAGACTAACTTTTGGGTGCCCCATAAAACTGAATTCTGAAAAAAGGTTTTTCACTCCACCCTAATGCACGTGTGTCTAGGCGCAAAGAATAAAAAATTAGAATATTCTACAAATGAAATGTTTAATTTCTGCACTTTTAGATATTTGAAACATTTGAGCACCGTTTTGAGATATTTGAAATATGTATTAAACACTTTAAAATAACTATTATTCATTTCAGAAAGCTACGTTCATAATGAGATGTCGAGTAGACGTTTCATATGTACAGTGCGTTCGAAAAGTCTCTCCGCAGTCAACGTGCTTGTTGTCAAAAGTGTTTGACAAGTGTAGACGAGTTGCTCTGTGCTTGCAAAAATGGTGGAAAACACTTTCAACACATGCTGTAAAATCAAAAGGTTATGTTATAAAATCACTAAATCATGGTTGAATGAAAACATTGTAGTTTTTCAATTTCCTATGCGTTTAACATCGCACTGCGGAGAGAGAGACTTTTCGAACGCACTATACAGGGTGTTTCAAAAGTCCCTCATTATTTTTAAAATTTTATTAAAATAGCAATTACAAGAGGAACCAAATGACAATTTGGTTGCTGAGTCTACGATTCATGAGAACTTTGGTGGCATCAAACTTGGCTTCATAAGTCTACTGGAAAGTCACTGGTACACCTCAACGTGGGCACCGTCTTTTTCGAAACAAGCGAGCCACCGTTTTACGCATTCTTTGCCGACATTGGACAACATTTCGGGAGTAACAGAAGCACACGCATTCCTGATCCGTTCTTCTAGTGTGGGGAGGACTCGCGGCTTGGTGGCGTACACTTTGCTCTTAATGTAGCTCCACAAAAAGAAGTCGCATGGGGTAAGATCAGGCGAGCGAGCAGCCCATTCGATGGGACCACGGCGACCAATCCACCGATCCGGGAACTACTTATTCAGAAATGAGCGAACCTCACGCGAGTAATGAGCAGGGGCACCGTCTTGCTGGAAAATGACTTCTTGCATGTCAGCTACAGCTGACAGTTGGGGGATGCAGAACTCCTGAAGCATACGAAGGTAATTGTCTCCGTTGACGTTCACGGAATTTCCATCTTGATTCCGGAAGAAGAACGGACCAATCAGCCCAGCTGAGGAGATGGCACACCAGACGACCAATTTCGGCGTGTCCCTTTCATGTTCACGGATCTTCGCAGGATTGTGAGTTCCCCAGATGCGGGTGTTGTGCCGATTGACGCGACCAGAAAGGTGGAAGAGAGCTTCGTCGCTGAACTACATGTGCTCCAGGATCGATTGGTCTCTTTCGTAGTGATGCAGCAGTGTCTCACACATCTCCACCCGGCAATCGTAGTCTTGAGGTTCCAGCTTCTGAACCACCTGGATCTTGTACGGATACAGCTTGAGACCACGCCGCAAAATCCGTTGGATAGATGTCGCGCTGATGTTCAGTTCCGCAGCAGCTCGCCGAATGGACTTTCCTTGACTCTGAGTAAACGCCTCACAGACAGTTTCGACATTCTCCTCACTCCGCCCACTTCGAGGTCTTCCTGATCGTGGTTTGTCCTTTACGGATCCGGTCTCCATAAACTTCCGGTGGGTGGCGACGATGGTGTTCCTATCCGGTGCATAATGCTGTCCGTAGACTGCCCGGAATCGTCGCTGCACTTCGACCACAGATTGAAAAACCTCCTGCCATGCAGCGATTTTACACCTCTGCTCTAGAGTCAGCATGGTGGCAGAAGAAAACGGAGCAAAACTTCAAATGTAGACTCAAAAACATTCTCAACTACTGAGTAAGAGTTTACCACAAGATGAACGTCGTTGGTCGAATAGCTGCAAAGAAAATTGAAAATCAAATTAGTGAGGGACTTTTGAAACACCCGGTATAACCAAACGTTTTGTATAGTGGTGTACCGATTAATTGGCATCGGCATTGTCCAAATTTTGCCGATTCTTTCACCGATTCTTTGAAATTTAAAAATTTTCATTACAAAACAAAATCTATATTTATGGAAGATTGAACAGACAAAACACTATTTATGATAACTTATACTCATTTCAAAGTGTAATTATATAAAAATATTTTGCATTCACGAGAAAGGGAAAGCTTAATAAGTTAAGTTGCAATTAAACTTCCATTTTCTATAACTAGCTAATCTCTAAATATTATAAACTATTGTAATCGCCTACTCTACAGGGTGGCTCATAAGTCCCGATCGGTTATAATTAAAATGAAAATACAAAAAAATCAAGAAAGTAAAAAGTTTGTAATAAGTTTAGGAATATTTATTGATTATTCAAAGTGCAAAATATAACCATCTCTACAAATATTCTTTCTTTAGTAATCGATTAGGTCAGTGTGAGCTCCGCTGGATGGATTTTCGCTTTAATTATAACCGATTGGGATTATGGCCCACACTGTATATTAATAATAATTCAATATTAAGTTGTACTTTATAATTTATGTATGAGTATCGAGTATCTTATTATGTTGACTTTATTTTAAGTATTTTAATAATTTTATAAACCCAAATTATGAGTATATTAATTTTTTTTACTCAAATTGGGCACCAGGGACTTCAAATTTTAATGAAAAATTTTGTTGTTGACATGATTGAAGAAAGAAAATACCTTCAACAGAAGGAAAACAATTACTTTAAATATTGGTATTCAATTTATGAAACTAAAATAAAATTATTTTATCATTTTACTGAGGAAAAGCATTTAAACAAATTTGAAATGTAAAAATATGAAAATTTAACGTTTTCGCATTAGAGTAGTAAATTTATAAAGGGAATTGATTTTTTAAAATACGGGCAAATAATCGACATCGGTATCGGCATTGGCATCGGCATCAGCTAAATTTGGAATCGGTACATCATTAGTTTTGTACCACTTGGTGTTTGAAATTAGGATCATTAGAAAACTTTAGTTCGTCAGTAATATCCATGCTGTTTATTAACTAAGGGGTTCCAAAAAACTTTAGCCCCCCATTTGCAGCTTACATGTTTACTTATATCGAAATAGTTTTTAGTGATTATAAAAATATATAAAATTCCTTATTTATTGCAGGTATTAAAATTACCCTAGCTGATAAAGTGATAATATAATGGCTTCTCAATTAATTGGTGATTCGGAGAGGCAACGTGTGATAGATCGCATACGAGCAACAACATTTCGGGAAGCTCGTGATGCTGGAGCCACCTTTATAACACGTTCATGGGTTGCCAAAAAGTTGCGAAGTGAGGACTTCGTCAAAAGAAATTGGAATAAAACTTTGGATGAATGTGAAATGGATACAACCAAATCTGGGCGCCCAAATTTGCCACTCTCTCAGGAAACAAAGGACATCATTGAAAGCGGTACGCGTAAGCGGTACGCGTAAGCGGAAAAACAGCTGTGCTAAACTTTCTAGAGAGATCGAAGTGGTGAGAGGAAAGATCGTTAGTGGTGAGATCATTCGACTGTACCGTCATAGGCAAGGTTTAAAGCCTTGGCATGAACTTCCAAAGCCAAGAAAAACTCAACTTAACATCGATGACAGAATGTGGTTTGCCCATGCTTTAAGGCATTAGTCACTCAACAGTTGTTGCGGAACCATGAGATCGATTTCTTTGGAAATGAAGAATGGCCAGGAAATTCTCCTGTCCTGAACGTCTGTGAACACATTGGATCAGTTATAAAGGACAAGGTTGAATGTCTCTTGTTTCAAGAACCTGCAGCAAATCGATTTTCGAAGGATACAATGACGCAACACATTGAAACTGTTTTAGCAAATTTGCGTAACGATCAAGATCTATTCACGTCACTTTTGGCAAGCTACCCAAAGCGAATTCAGGCTGTCTTGGAATCCAATGGCAGGAACACCAAGTTTTAATTGTTTCACATTAAATGCAGGATTAAATTCTCTTTTGTAAGGTATGTTTAGTTTTACTGTACCTCTAAAGGTTTAGGCCATGGCCGGGGGGGGGGGCTAAGGTTTATTGGAGCCCCGTATATATTTAAGGTTATGAATTAATTATTACGAATATGTTTTAGACCTTGTTTGGCTTATATCTTTAAAAGAGTCTATGGAAGTATTATTTACTACTTCGGGTGGAAATTATTCTATATTTGCATAAATAGTCCATATTCCATTGCATATATTCCAAAAATACTGTATCCTTCCCACAAGAAATTCAGTTGAGTGGGTGGGCTAAAAAAAACTATTACCGTGATTTTGAACAATATAATTTTACCTTTATCAAATGTTATTTGCACAATCAATATATGTGTCCTGTATAGAATTTCATGGTCGATCTCGTGGTAAAGTTGGATTTTTGCAAACTGTAACCATTATTTTGTAATTCGCTGTTATACAGACACGGGTAGAAAAACTTTCTGTTTCTATACAGTTACTTAATTGAGTCCAAGATTATGCGGAATATGCCCTCCTCCATTACCAATGCACGCTTGCAACCTTGACTTCTTCCTTATCGATGGCAGTACCGCATCAAGGATTTTTTTCTTGGTAATAAGCGACAGTGATTTTGGCATTTTGATCAACAAAAGCAATCTCTGACTTCCCTAACTTTGAAATAAAGATGGAAACCATGACTTTTTGAAAAAAATACGGACGTTCCCTGCAAAGTCGATCTAGACTGATAGATTTTTTGTCCTGTCTTCCATAAACTCGGTCATTTTGTGTGCTTATTGTTGAAGCAACCGTAAAGGTTTTCTCGTCGCTGAACCATATTTTCGACACTTCTCTGTCTGGGAATCGATCTAACAGAGCACGACATTTTTCAACTCTTGTTTGCTTATTTGATGCAGAGAGCTTATGAACTTCGACTCTTCTAAAACATTTAAGGCCCAAATCATCTTTTACAATACGATGAACACTAGAGCGAGAAATGCCAGTAGTTTTTGAAATTTCTCTAACGGACTTGTGGGTGTTGGGCCGTTCTTCTTGACTGTATATCATGAACGAAACCGTGTCAATATTTTCCTCAGTACGTGATGTTTTTGGCCTTCCAATGCCTTCTTTTCGTTTGGTCGACCCTGTGATATTGATTTTCTTTACGAGATATTGAAGTCCAGGTATCGTCCATCGTTTATTTGGAAAATCTTTCTTCATTCGTTTTGCACCCCAGTGTTTCTCGTTATGCAGGTTCAATATCAATGCTTCCTTTTCCAAAGAGTATTTCATTATGTTATAACTTGTTCACCAACTATAGCAGAATGATGGTCTGAAATGAAAAAGAAAATAAATTAATTATTTGTGTAAGAATTAGGAAAATTAATTATTCATGGAGAAACTGACTGTCATCTGAAAGTATCAGTTGCTGACTTTGACTGCCTTTCAATTGAGCACCATATTCTGATACCTCCCTCCAGTTGTGAACCTGTACCTCTACTCCTGGGGCGTTGAATCTAGATTCAAAGCCAGCGTTTGAAAGAGTAAAAGTATGGGTACAACATACGGCGTCACCAGTAAGATCAATATAGAGGGTGAGCCACAATATTTTTTAAAAAGTTGGGTAATAGCTTTTCTGGCCCACCCTGTATATATATATATATATAATATGAAATCTTCCTAGCATAAACCCAACGGAAGATACGCTTAAATGTTTGAATTTTTCCTTAATTTTTTGGACGCCTGAAAGGTAAAATCTTTGATCTCCTTGGGGCCGGTGAAGTTGATGTCGCAGGTAGCTAATTTTTTACCCAGGTGGCTAATATTTTACCCAGACTAACTTTTGTTAGTCTGGGTGGCGATCCCACTTCCCGCCTTTCGGCGGGAAGTGGGATCGCCACATTCCTACGCCATAATATATATAGATATATATAAGGTGGCGTGACAATCTTGACCTTCGTCAGAATGAACAATTCGGGCTGAAGCAAAACCAAGGTTAACCAAGGTTATATATGCAGGGTGGGAGAAAAGTCGTTAAGGATTTTATACATACAATTTGTTAATAATAAATAAATTCCAATGCTATCACTAGAGTGTATGCGAGACTTTTCAAAGCAACCATACAAGGCCAGGAAGGCCCTACGCCCTAGCCCCAGACACCGCCATGTCAGTAAGGATGGAATACAGCAATGAAGAAAAAGTGTATCTTGTATCGTGGGCTATTTCTTATAATAATTGTGAAGAAAGTTTGCGTTTATTTCAAGATAAAATATAATAAACCACACCAAATACAATCATTCTTCGATACTGGAAGCTCAAATTTTCGGAACAGGGAACCTGGTAAAAGATTGTCCAAGAAGCGGAAGACCAGTAACGGCGACAGGAGACAACAACAAAAGAAAATGTCCTCACCAGTTTTCAAGTCGATCCAACAACTTGAACGAGAAAGGTTGCACAGGAATTGGGTATTTTCAAATTTTCACCCGCAAAAAGATTGAAATGACAAGGGTACCACGATTACAAACCCATTTACTGTACTCTCAGATCATATATGACGATGATTCTGATCGACAAATGCAGTTTGCTGAAATAATGAGACAAAAGTTCAACAGTGATGCAGATTTCCTTCGAAACATCAAATTTTCAGATGAATGTGTCTTCCGTTTAACGAGTAAAGGAAACAAACACAACGTTCACTATTGGGTGAAAAAAAATCCCCAAAAAACGATTGGGTGAACCCAGTGAAACGGCTACACTAACAGTTTGGGCGTGCATTGGTTATTCAGGACTTGTTTCCTACGATATATCGAGATATACGATGGATGGAAAACGCTATTACCAGCTATTGAGAGACAAAGTTTTGCCACAGTTTACTAATGGCATTGGCAGGAATCGGCTTTATGAACATGATAGAGCGCCGTCACATTACTTTGTAGCTGCCCGTAAGATTCTGGATACGAACCTTGAAGGAAGATGGTTTGGGCGACAAGGTCCTATCGAGTGGCCAGCCACATCGTTTGATTTAACCCCATATTATTTGTGACTTTCGGTTTATTTGCGTGACAAACTCTACACTCCTTGTTTCATCTATCCAAATATGAATGCCCTTGGCCGCAGAATAGATGAACAACTGAAAAGGATCTCACTCGATATGTTCAGAAGAACAATGAAGAGTTTCACAAAGAATCCACAAATGTATTATAGCGGATGGAGAACTCTTTGAAAATTAAATTACAATTTAACAAAACATTTGTACGAGTAAAATTCTTATAGACTTTTTGTTTGATTTGTTTCATCATTTGAACACTTATCTATATAATGTTGTTAACTAAATAGCTGTATGTATAAAATCCTGGGAGACTTTTCTCGCGGAATTTGGGTGTATATGAATTTCATAATAATGATAAATTATTATTATTATTACTATTATTATTATTATTATTATTATTATTATTATTAGTAGTAGTAGTAGTAGTAGTAGTAGTAGTAGTAGTGAAAGGGATGAATGTAAAGGGTTCGCTGCACGTAATGTAGGTTATTTGGCTGAACCCAGTTCTACAAGGTGTGCACAAATTATCTTTACAACTTCTCTATCAAATAAAAATATTAGGAAACATGGTACACAGTAGTATGACCGCAAAGAAGACGAGTACAGAGTAATTGCAATGTTGATCAAATGAGTGCCAGTGCTAACCCGCTTGTTCCAGGGTGCCAAAAAAGGGAAAAAAGGGGGAATCTCCCCAGCTGCAACAAGCTGGGGGAGTCCACCTAACCTAAGAAAAAAGAGACTTTGGGGGAGAAGAAGGGACGGCCTCACCCCTCAAAGGGGTTTCCCTAGCTTAGGAAGGTAAGAGAGAGAGAGAGAGAGAGAGAGGAAGAGAGCATCCTACGTCTGCGAGACACAGACGCATAATAAAATTTCTTGGTAGCATCACAGGACTTAGAACTCGAAATCCGCCAGTTAGCTTAGAAGGCTTAATCTGGCTTAGAAGGCGTAAATGGCAGATGTATATATATAGATAACGTTTGAGCTGCCAGATTGCACTATTTATTTAATTAATGGACATACTCTTGACACTTGGCTTGGAAATCCGTCAGTCGGCTTAGAAGGCTTAACCAGCCATTTGGTATTATGTATATATATATACAGGATTGTATACAAAGTTTTGTCCGATGAATAAACGCTGATATTCTTGTAATTATGAGGTCTATGGCTACTGAAATTCGGTTGATTTATTTAATATATGATTCTCGTGCTTCGAACACTATGCGTAGGCTATGCGTAGGCTAGGCGCTACATAGCGCCTAGCCTACCCAACCGTCAGCCATCATCATTTTCTCTTCATTCATTTCTCGCTGCATTTATCATTTATTGCTTATTTTTAAGCATGGAATTTGAACGAAGAGACGTACGTAAGCTGATTTATTTCTTCTGGAAACATGGAATGTCACCTGCAATCATAGCAGCAGAGAAAAATTCGACACTTGGTGCTGAAACAACAAATGAACGTACATGTCGTCGGTGGGTGGCTCAATTCAAGGAAAACAATTTCAATGTCGATGATAAACCACGTTGTGGTCGACCATCACTGGATTTGAACACAGGTATACAAAACTTTCTGGATACAGAGAAGTATGCTACGACTAGGAGTATTGCATTAGAACTGGGAGTTTGTCACAGAACAACTCAGCAGCATCTTATTCAGATGGGGAAACGTAATTTATCTAATCGATGGATTCCACATTATTTAAATGTTGAACAAAAGGCAAACCGTGAACGAATATGTTTAGAGTTGTTGGAGAAATATGCTGCAAATGATTTCTTGGGAAAATTAATTACAGTGGACGAAGTTTGGATCTATTGGGACAATGATGGCAGCTATCACCATATGAGTTGGAGAGGAGATGGTGATATCCCAAATGTGGAAGTTCAACGGACGTTGACCATTCGTAAACATCTGCTCTCGGTATACTGGGACTGCAAGGGTGTTCTCCTTTTGGAGGTATTGCCACGTGGACAAACAATAAATGCTGATATTTACTGTCAGCATTTAGATCGCTTGAAGGTAGCAATTCAGCAAAAACGTCGGCGACTAGTTAATGAGGGATACCACCATCTTCACTACCTCCATGATAAGGCGAAGCCTCATACAGCTGCTAAAACTGTTCAGAAACTGCGCGATCTCGGTTTTACAGTATTGCCACATCCCCCATATTCACCAGACCTCGCACCGTCTGATTTTTACCTTTTCTCCCCACTTAAATCTTCAATTCGTGGTAGGAGGTTCTCATCTGCGGAAGAAATTCACGCTGTTCTAGATGCCTGGATTACCGCTAAACCACGGACATTCTTTGCACATGGCATCAGGAAATTGCCAGGAAGATGGCAAAAATGTATTGCAAATAAAGGCGATTACTTTGAACATCTTTCTACCACTGAAGATTAATTATGTTTGGTTTTATTGAATAAATTTATTTATCGGACAAAACTTTGTATACAATCCTGTATATTATATATATATATATATATATATATTGAAGGTGCATTTTTTATATATATTCCCATCTCCCCAGTTATTCCTTAATATCGTTTATATATATATATATATATATATATATATATATCAAGGTAAAGAACGACGCTTGTATAAAAGACATTCCGCGCAAGATGAGGAGAGAGAACGAACAAATGAAAAAATGAGGTAACCACCCGGGAATCGAACCCGGGATCTTCCGATTGCCAGTCAGATATGATAACCATTACACCATGGGCCTCACTCGATCAGAAATCGTAATTCTCCTACATACGCGCAGAAACCAATGCCCCGAGGGGGCCACCTCCCGCATGCCGCACATATATACATTTTCAACTGCAAAGAACACGCAGTATAATTAACGTAAAGAACGACGCTTGTATAGAAGACATTCCGCGCAAGATGAGGAGAGAGAACGAACAAATGAAAAAATGAGGTAACCATGGTGTAATGAGGTGCCCATGGTGTAATGGTTATCATATCTGACCGGCAATCGGAAGATCCCGGGTTCGATTCCCGGGTGGTTACCTCATTTTTTCATTTGTTCGTTCTCTCTCCTCATCTTGCGCGGAATGTCTTCTATACAAGCGTCGTTCTTTACGTTAATTATACTGCGTGTTCTTTGCAGTTGAAAATGTATATATGTGCGGCATGCGGGAGGTGCCCCCCTCGGGGCATTGGTTTCTGCGCGTATGTATGAGAATTACGATTTCTGATCGAGTGAGGCCCATGGTGTAGTGGTTATCATATCTGACCGGCAATCGGAAGATCCCGGGTTCGATTCCCAGGTGGTTACCTCATTTTTTCATTTGTTCGTTCTCTCTCCTCATCTTGCGCAGAATGTCTTCTATACAAGCGTCGTTCTTTACGTTAATTATACTGCGTGTTCTTTGCAGGTGAAAATGTGTGTGTATATATATATATATATATACACACACACACACAACCAGAAGAATTAAATAAAACACCATTACATCATTCTGTTTATTTAGAGGAATTAAGGGAAATAATTCCTGAAATATACATTAAATAAATATACATTAAAAAATAATATACATCAAAAATACACACATTAAACGAAGGATATATATACCTTCTTAAATAATAATATTAGTACAGTAGAAATCTATATACTCATTTATATTAAATAATAAAATTTTAACAAATATATAGAAAATAAATATACATTCAAATTAGTTCAGAAGAAATCTATACACACTTTAAACGATATATATAAATATTAGACCGTTTCACGATTATATGGTAATTTTTCAAATTAAATTTTGATAAACGCACACACTTTTATTTTTTTATAAAGGAAGAAAAACAAATAGACAAAATATCATTTTATTTGAATGATAAAAAGGCACCCATCAGATGGCACTTCTTTTACATTAATGGATAATTAGAGCAAATATAAGACTGAACGAAAAATATGTTTTAAAACAAAGCGACTTAAATTCTATTTAAGACATATATTGATTAAGAATATAGGGATTTCAGTGGCTGAGGGACCTCCTTTCTCTGATTTTCAATGATTTGAAAGGCCAGTTGTCTCTCTCTCCTCACTCTTTGTGAGCTTCTCATTAAACTCTGTAGCCAGTTTGACTCCTCGTTCAGCACAGTCGTTGATTACTTTGACTGCCATGACCCGATTACGGTGCTCCTCAATGTCTTCAAGTTTCTTGGGAATTTCTATTTTCAAACACTTGAAGAAGTCTTGTGTTTGAGTTGTGACAAAACTGGTAATCTTTAAGTCATTGGGGTTTTGCAACTTCGGGGGTCCACCTTTCTTGCCCCCACTTTTCGAGGAGGCGCGTGGTGAAGGTTGTGGAGCATTAGAACCTTATCATCTTCAGTCACGAGGTTTGAGAAAAAGCCAAATCCTACAAGATCCTCACTCAAGTACCAACCATGGTTCTGAAGTTTTTTGAGGGCTGTAGCACCCACTTCCTTATCAACCTGGATCTTGTAGATATGTAGCATCTTGAGGAGGGCCAAATCATTTGCTGGAGCATCAATTCCAACTGGAGATGTATACCAAGCTTGAAGATAAACTGTCACTGAAAAGGCGTTTATTCGTATCAGAGCTTGTTTTTCATGAGGGGTGAGAAGGAATTGGTTCCTAAATAAGTAAATTTTTAAGGAATAGATGCCCTTTCCCATCCATCTAGCTCTGCTGTAAGCTCCTGGGTAGTGGAATCTGCTATCAGAGCCTTTATTTGTTTTAGGCATTGGACAACCAAGGAAGATAAGTGCAAGTTCTAAGTATTCCCTGTAGTCACCTCGAGTGTGGCCCTCTTGAAGTTTGGAGTTGATGAAAGAAATAAGCTTGTCTCTGTGCTTCAAGATCCAATGATCTAAAGATTCTGAGGTGAGATCTTGGGTTCATAGGGCTTGTAATTCTGCTGATCAATGTTATCCCAACAATCTCTGAATCGATTGAATAAGGGAATTTGTGGACCCGAAGAAGAGAAAAACATGTCAAAAACTGCAGTGATAAGAAGCTCGTGGATATGGTGGCATGCCAGAAAAAGGAGTGATCTCTGAAGGGCCTTTTGGATGATGGTACAAACCCCAGCATGGATACCTGTATTGCTTGCAGTAGTATCAAAACAAAGGCCTGCTACCCACTCATTTACTTGTGGCCATTGCTTCAAGACATCTAAAACTGCTCTCCCCATTTTTTCTCCCGTTCCAGAAATAAGCTTTGGAATAGACAGTAATTTTTCTAATTCGCCAGCACCAGTCACAACAATGGCATTACATCAATCTTACCCCCATGCATGGATGGAAGAAGCTTTCCATCAAAATGAATTATTAAAGGGGTATTTTGTTGGAAACTGGCCTTAATGTCTTCTCCCATCTGCATCCGTGTTGATCGCCGAGACCTGTAGATAGAGGATGATGAAAGTGTGATCTCTTCAATTTCCACTCCAGCAGCTGAAAGGGCAGGTGCCACAATGTGCATAGCAGCTCTTGCAGATGTTCCAGTGCGGTCCAGAGCAGCCAAGAACTTTTTATCCCTAACAATTACACCTGGTTCAAGCTTTTCCTTTTTTGAAGATGATGATGAGAGTGCTCTGTAGAACAATTCATCACCAGATGATTCTTCACTTCCTCCTGAACCGGAATTTTCACATTGGTTGAGATCCACAACCTTTGTCAATTGCCTCATTTCTTCCTTTGATTTCCTGCGAAGTTTTTCCATTCTTTCCATGCTTATCTGTCGTGCTTTTGCCTTTCTTGAAAACTCCTTGTCTTCTGGACCCATAATCATTTTCCGATCGTTCCTTTGATCCTTAAGAAAATCTTTATCCTCCTGCAATTTTATTTCTGTTTCCACTTCTGAATGAGCTACATCGAAAAGCTTCTTTAAGCTGGTGACAAATTCTGCTTCATTCTTCTCTTGGGTAGGAGTTCGTCGAGTTCGGTTCTTGACCAGCCCTTCATGCTTATTGTAAAGCCTTTTAAGCTTTGAGACAATATAAGGCTCGTGGATGTAATTAAGGAGGCTTTTTCCCACATAGCAATAACTTCGTTGGCTACAGTTGCGCAAGCTACAGAGACATTTTGCTTTCCCACCTTAATGTGATAAAAAAGACGTTTAAGGACATCACTGTTAGTTGGAAGCTGCTTCTCAGAAAAACCCTCTTCCAGCACTTGTCCGACCAACCAGACTTCACACTTGTTTCTGGTTTTTGCCATAATTCTGAGGGAAAAAGTTTTACCACCTGTTAGTCTTAATAATAATAATATAATATAATCATTAATCACTCACCTAAATTATATTATGACTTGATTACTGTAAGAAAGTTGTAAAGTAACATGAAGTAACCTTTCTAGAACAGTAAACTTGTGAAAATATCAGTAATTATAGATGAAAAAGCAAATAAAACATCATATAATCATAAAGGGAAAAAATGGAAATTCTAGAATAGTTATCCTGAAGGAAGAATTTTCTAGAATTCTCTCTAAAGAATATAGGGGGGTTACTGGACCATTCCTGAAAATGACCTACTTATCTTCCAATTTTATTTATGAATTTTATATACCAAATTTAAGAGGACATCACAAAATAAATAAATATATTTGCCAGAAAAATGAAAATTTTCTCATGAGGGGTAAAATAGATATGCATTGAGGGGTGGGGTAACAATAAGCTCTTGTCTTAATATTTTGCATGAAGTCTTTATTCATGACATATTACTTTTTTAGTGTGTGTGCGTTGAGCCATCATAAATTTCGATTTTTCGAAACGGCCTAATAAATATACATTGAAAAATGATAATAGTACAGGAGAAAACTATATTCACATTTATGTTAAATAATAAAATTTTAACAAATATATAGAAAATAAATATACATTCAAAAATTAATATATAAACATCAAAATAGTGCAGGAGAAATCTATATACACATTATGTTCTACTGCGCTTAACTAAAATACTAAACTAGTACGTGATCGAATCTATAGTTACAGCATTGTTGCTTTGTACTATGCAATACATACGATTTTACATTATTTCACCACTCAAGGTGTGCGGGTACTTATATTCAATGTAAAGGGCTTTCAATTCGTTCAATACTATTTTTGTGCCCACTTTACAATTGGTTGGCAAACTATCACTCTCTTTAAACATGGACAGAGTACAATCAAAATCACGCACAAAGAGGGCGTCGTTAGCCACCACATCATTATTAAATACAAGTTTATAAACACTCCTTTCCAATCGAGGGTTTATTCTTACCGATCCGAGCTTTTCAATCGTGAATTCTTCTTCACAACGCATAGCGGCAGTTGAAATAATCTTCTAAGTCGTAACGACAGCTGCTCATTATATAAAGAAACAATTCTCCAGGGTGAACAGTGTAGGTGAGCTCTGCCCTGTACCGTTCAAGTCCTTTGTATCAAAGTTCATGATATTTCGAACAGTCTAAACCTTTTAAATAAGCATCCAGCTCTAGACCATTCTTACCACGTTCTTTCCTACATTCGATAAACCCGTCGAGCAGCAGAGTGGTGTATGCGTATTCAAGAACCGTATCAAAATAAAGCATATCCATAACACGCGCGTCTAATATAGGCTTCAGCTTGCGGAAACCAACGATTTCAAACATTCTGTCGAGGATACAAGAACTTTATTATCAGATGCATTCTTCCACATCAGTCGTATATCAATACATGGCTGATCGCTATTTATACACAACGTACAAACAATGGCATATGAGGGGGTATCACTAATCTGTTATCTTCTTGTATCTACACCTGCAGGTATTTTATAACGATCCTCGCTCCACTTCTCAACTATCACGAAGACTATATTCATCTCCTTAACACTTAAATAAATAACATTACGTTTACCAGAGTTTGTTTTTCTACAAGTCGTTTCAAGTACATAGCTAATGGCACCGGTTTTACGTCTGAACACACGCAATGCCTTCGTCACGGACACATCATATAAGGCATTGAGAATGCTGCTCAAAGGAAGCTCCATCGTATTCTATCGTCAGGAGTGCACGTCCAGTCGGGTCAAGCTCTGAGATGACTATGAGCAGCCGGTGCGCGGATTGGCTCGGAGACAGGTGTCGGGAACGGTGTCCGGCGAATTTGTCTACAACAATTTGTCTAAAGATACAATTCATCTACAACAATTTGTCTACAACAATTTATCTACAGCAATTAGTCTACAGATACAATTTATCTACAATAATTTGTCACAGATACAATTTGTCTAGAGAGGAAAAATGAAAGCTATTTGATGTTAATTATTATTAATTTTTTAAAAAAATGAAAAATTTGTTTCTGCAATCGGTTTTCTTGAGTAATGATAAAGAAAAATGTTGTTGGATATTGAATAAATTTATTTACTGAAACGACGCAATACACTCCAACATCTTTTTGAATAAGTCCGAGCTGGTGTGGCGCTTACGCCATACAAATTCACAAAAAATGACAAGAATTAGTGCGATATCTTGCAAAAAACAATAGTGTAAGAAACTCGATTAGGTCAGGTTAGGTTAGGTCAGGTTAGGTTAGGTTTCTCAAGAAAACCGATTGCAGAAACAAAATCAGGGTCATCGA
This sequence comes from Bathynomus jamesi, assembly GCA_023014485.1. Lineage (NCBI taxonomy): Eukaryota > Metazoa > Arthropoda > Malacostraca > Isopoda > Cirolanidae > Bathynomus > Bathynomus jamesi. The sequence goes on from JAJOZX010001496.1 coordinate 455,866, forward strand.
CTGCCCTTGTTTTCAATTTCGTAGGAAAATCGAGAGCAGTCCATGAAACATACTAGGTCCAATATTAATAATAGTTTCTCTAGACAAATTGTATCTGTAGACAAATTATTGTAGATAAATTGTATCTGTAGACTAATTGTTGTAGACAAATTGTTGTAGACAAATTCGCCTAAAACCGTGGAGAACATGTCACATGGACGAGTCATACCAAGCGTTAATATTTCGTGTACGGGTTTGTTCCAGCATGAAAGAATCATGTGGATACTTGTGCCCATTATACCGTGCAATCAGAATTTTTCCGACACACGGAGTAATATCGGCTTTAATGTTTTATCACTCTCCAGATTGCGCACCAGACATTTTTGTTCAGGGTGATTTTCACGAACTAAACACATTTTATTCACACTCCGGTGCACTACTTGAGAGAAACATGTGCCCATATTTATCCTTTTTGCCTAGCAAGCGATACTCCTCTCTAAATTCTATTAAAAACTCATACAGGCCTTTTGCGAGAACCTCACTACGAACCGCGTCGTCATATACTGTATATGAATGTAGTGGTAAAAGTATTTGAGCTTATCGATGATGACAAGATTTACATTCTCAGTCGCAGGGTACACGTATTCGGTATGATGCAGCATGACATAATACCACTTGTCACACACTCATCAACAAGATTCACTACCCATACCCGTTGCTTCTCTTCTGCACGTGTTGTTTCTTTCACTTCACGGTATATGTACATTTTTATACAGTTTAGCTCTACAATGTAGTCCATTACATCATTTGCGCCCCGCAAAATCCGGCAATGCTTTAGCCAGAATATCCATAGAGTATTTGAACCTCTTGACCCTCACGCTTCGCACGGTTCAATGTAGCCTTAAAAGTCTCAATGGAGAGAGGGCTAGGTAGTCTTTCAGTATTCACCACGACTTTACCGAATACCACTTCATAAACGTCGAGCACGCAATATCAAAGGTAGCCATCATTATTTTTCGTCTACGTGATATTTTTTCAAATACACGTCTGAGATTCAGGGGATACGGCGGTCAATTGAACACGCAAGGGTAGAGATATGCCCAGGTAGTAGCAGGAGTCACGTGACCATTTGATTGATCTTACAGTGGGCGGAGTTTAGGACTTTTTTCCTGTACACACACACACACACACACAAAGGAGAAAATGAAACCCTAATTAAAACATAATTTATTTAATAAACATATTCAAATATACGTAATAAATAAAATAAACATATCGTTAACAAGTAAATAGGTATATATATATATATTATATATATATATGTGTGTGTGTGTGTGTATATATATATATATATATATATATGTGTGTGTGTGTGTGTATATATATATATATATATATATATATATATACATACAGTATATCACGACGCGGTTCGTAGTGAGGTTCTCGCAAAAGGCCTGTATGAGTTTTTAATAGAATTTAGAGAGGAGTATCGCTTGCTAGGCAAAAAGGATAAATATGGGCACATGTTTCTCTCAAGTAGTGCACCGGAGTGTGAATAAAATGTGTTTAGTTCGTGAAAATCACCCTGAACAAAAATGTCTGGTGCGCAATCTGGGGAGAGATAAAACATTAAAGCCGATATTACTCCGTGTGTCGGAAAAATTCTGATTGCACGGTATAATGGGCACAAGTATCCACATGATTCTTTCATGCTGGAACAAACCCGTACACGAAATATTAACGCTTGGTATGACTCGTCCATGTGACATGTTCTCCACGGTTTTAGGCGAATTTGTCTACAACAATTTGTCTACAACAATTAGTCTACAGATACAATTTATCTACAATAATTTGTCTACAGATACAATTTGTCTAGAGAAACTATTATTAATATTGGACCTAGTATGTTTCATGGACTGCTCTCGATTTTCCTACGAAATTGAAAACAAGTGCAGTCGATGACCCTGATTTTGTTTCTGCAATCGGTTTTCTTGAGAAACCTAACCTAACCTGACCTAACCTAACCTGACCTAATCGAGTTTCTTACACTATTGTTTTTTGCAAGATATCGCACTAATTCTTGTCATTTTTTGTGAATTTGTATGGCGTAAGCGCCACACCAGCTCGGACTTATTCAAAAAGATGTTGGAGTGTATTGCGTCGTTTCAGTAAATAAATTTATTCAATATCCAATAACATTTTTCTTTATCATTACTCAAGAAAACCGATTGCAGAAACAAATTTTTCATTTTTTTGAAAAAATTAATAATAATTAACATCAAATAGCTTTCATTTTTCCTCTCTAGACAAATTGTATCTGTGACAAATTATTGTAGATAAATTGTATCTGTAGACTAATTGCTGTAGATAAATTGTTGTAGACAAATTGTTGTAGATGAATTGTATCTTTAGACAAATTGTTGTAGACAAATTCGCCGGACACCGTTCCCGACACCTGTCTCCGAGCCAATCCGCGCACCGGCTGCTCATAGTCATCTCAGAGCTTGACCCGACTGGACGTGCACTCCTGACGATAGAATACGATGGAGCTTCCTTTGAGCAGCATTCTCAATGCCTTATATGATGTGTCCGTGACGAAGGCATTGCGTGTGTTCAGACGTAAAACCGGTGCCATTAGCTATGTACTTGAAACGACTTGTAGAAAAACAAACTCTGGTAAACGTAATGTTATTTATTTAAGTGTTAAGGAGATGAATATAGTCTTCGTGATAGTTGAGAAGTGGAGCGAGGATCGTTATAAAATACCTGCAGGTGTAGATACAAGAAGATAACAGATTAGTGATACCCCTCATATGCCATTGTTTGTACGTTGTGTATAAATAGCGATCAGCCATGTATTGATATACGACTGATGTGGAAGAATGCATCTGATAATAAAGTTCTTGTATCCTCGACAGAATGTTTGAAATCGTTGGTTTCCGCAAGCTGAAGCCTATATTAGACGCGCGTGTTATGGATATGCTTTATTTTGATACGGTTCTTGAATACGCATACACCACTCTGCTGCTCGACGGGTTTATCGAATGTAGGAAAGAACGTGGTAAGAATGGTCTAGAGCTGGATGCTTATTTAAAAGGTTTAGACTGTTCGAAATATCATGAACTTTGATACAAAGGACTTAAACGGTACAGGGCAGAGCTCACCTACACTGTTCACCCTGGAGAATTGTTTCTTTATATAATGAGCAGCTGTCGTTACGACTTAGAAGATTATTTCAACTGCCGCTATGCGTTGTGAAGAAGAATTCACGATTGAAAAGCACGGATCGGTAAGAATAAACCCTCGATTGGAAAGGAGTGTTTATAAACTTGTATTTAATAATGATGTGGTGGCTAACGACGCCCTCTTTGTGCGTGATTTTGATTGTACTCTGTCCATGTTTAAAGAGAGTGATAGTTTGCCAACCAATTGTAAAGTGGGCACAAAAATAGTATTGAACGAATTGAAAGCCCTTTACATTGAATATAAGTACCCGCACACCTTGAGTGGTGAAATAATGTAAAATCGTATGTATTGCATAGTACAAAGCAACAATGCTGTAACTATAGATTCGATCACGTACGAGTTTAGTATTTTAGTTAAGCGCAGTAGAACATAATGTGTATATAGATTTCTCCTGCACTATTTTGATGTTTATATATAATTTTTGAATGTATATTTATTTTCTATATATTTGTTAAAATTTTATTATTTAACATAAATGTGAATATAGTTTTCTCCTGTACTATTATCATTTTTCAATGTATATTTATTAGGCCGTTTCGAAAAATCGAAATTTATGATGGCTCAACGTACACATACTAAAAAAGTAATATGTCATGAATAAAGACTTCATGCCAAATATTAAGACAAGAGCTTATTGTTACCCCACCCCTCAATGCATATCTATTTTACCCCTCATGAGAAAATTTTCATTTTTCTGGCAAATATATTTATTTATTTTGTGATGTCCTCTTAAATTTGGTATATAAAATTCATAAATAAAATTGGAAGATAAGTAGGTCATTTTCAGGAATGGTCCAGTAACCCCCCTATATTCTTTAGAGAGAATTCTAGAAAATTCTTCCTTCAGGATAACTATTCTAGAATTTCCATTTTTTCCCTTTATGGATTATATGATGTTTTATTTGCTTTTTCATCTATAATTACTGATATTTTCACAAGTTTACTGTTCTAGAAAGGTTACTTCATGTTACTTTACAACTTTCTTACAGTAATCAAGTCATATATAATTTAGGTGAGTGATTAATGATTATATTATATTATTATTATTAAGACTAACAGGTGGTAAAACTTTTTCCCTCAGAATTATGGCAAAAACCAGAAACAAGTGTGAAGTCTGGTTGGTCGGACAAGTGCTGGAAGAGGGTTTTTCTGAGAAGCAGCTTCCAACTAACAGTGATGTCCTTAAACGTCTTTTTATCACATTAAGGTGGGAAAGCAAAATGTCTCTGTACCTTGCGCAACTGTAGCCAACGAAGTTATTGCTATGTGGGAAAAAGCCTCCTTAATTACATTCCACGAGCCTTATATTGTCTCAAAGCTTAAAAGGCTTTACAAATAAGCATGAAGGGCTGGTCAAGAACCGAACTCGACGAACTCCTACCCAAGAGAAGAATGAAGCAGAATTGTCACCAGCTTAAAGAAGCTTTTCGATGTAGCTCATTCAGAAGTGGAAACAGAAATAAAATTGCAGGAGGATAAAGATTTTCTTAAGGATCAAAGGAACGATCGGAAAATGATTATGGGTCCAGAAGACAAGGAGTTTTCAAGAAAGGCAAAAGCACGACAGATAAGCATGGAAAGAATGGAAAAACTTCGCAGGAAATCAAAGGAAGAAATGAGGCAATTGACAAAGGTTGTGGATCTCAACCAATGTGAAAATTCCGGTTCAGGAGGAAGTGAAGAATCATCTGGTGATGAATTGTTCTACAGAGCACTCTCATCATCATCTTCAAAAAAGGAAAAGCTTGAACCAGGTGTAATTGTTAGGGATAAAAAGTTCTTGGCTGCTCTGGACCGCACTGGAACATCTGCAAGAGCTGCTATGCACATTGTGGCACCTGCCCTTTCAGCTGCTGGAGTGGAAATTGAAGAGATCACACTTTCATCATCCACTATCTACAGGTCTCGGCGATCAACACGGATGCAGATGGGAGAAGACATTAAGGCCAGTTTCCAACAAAATACCCCTTTAATAATTCATTTTGATGGAAAGCTTCTTCCATCCATGCATGGGGGTAAGATTGATGTAATGCCATTGTTGTGACTGGTGCTGGCGAATTAGAAAAATTACTGTCTATTCCAAAGCTTATTTCTGGAACGGGAGAAAAAATGGGGAGAGCAGTTTTAGATGTCTTGAAGCAATGGCCACAAGTAAATGAGTGGGTAGCAGGCCTTTGTTTTGATACTACTGCAAGCAATACAGGTATCCATGCTGGGGTTTGTACCATCATCCAAAAGGCCCTTCAGAGATCACTCCTTTTTCTGGCATGCCGCCACCATATCCACGAGCTTCTTATCACTGCAGTTTTTGACATGTTTTTCTCTTCTTCGGGTCCACAAATTCCCTTATTCAATCGATTCAGAGATTGTTGGGATAACATTGATCAGCAGAATTACAAGCCCTATGAACCCAAGATCTCACCTCAGAATCTTTAGATCATTGGATCTTGAAGCACAGAGACAAGCTTATTTCTTTCATCAACTCCAAACTTCAAGAGGACCACACTCGAGGTGACTACAGGGAATACTTAGAACTTGCACTTATCTTCCTTGGTTGTCCAATGCCTAAAACAAATAAAGGCTCTGATAGCAGATTCCACTACCCAGGAGCTTACAGCAGAGCTAGATGGATGGGAAAGGGCATCTATTCCTTAAAAATTTACTTATTTAGGAACCAATTCCTTCTCACCCCTCATGAAAAACAAGCTCTGATACGAATAAACGCCTTTTCAGTGACAGTTTATCTTCAAGCTTGGTATACATCTCCAGTTGGAATTGATGCTCCAGCAAATGATTTGGCCCTCCTCAAGATGCTACATATCTACAAGATCCAGGTTGATAAGGAAGTGGGTGCTACAGCCCTCAAAAAACTTCAGAACCATGGTTGGTACTTGAGTGAGGATCTTGTAGGATTTGGCTTTTTCTCAAACCTCGTGACTGAAGATGATAAGGTTCTAATGCTCCACAACCTTCACCACGCGCCTCCTCGAAAAGTGAGGGCAAGAAAGGTGGACCCCCGAATGTTGCAAAACCCCAATGACTTAAAGATTACCAGTTTTGTCACAACTCAAACACAAGACTTCTTCAAGTGTTTGAAAATAGAAATTCCCAAGAAACTTGAAGACATTGAGGAGCACCGTAATCGGGTCATGGCAGTCAAAGTAATCAACGACTGTGCTGAACGAGGAGTCAAACTGGCTACAGAGTTTAATGAGAAGCTCACAAAGAGTGAGGAAGAGAGACAACTGGCCTTTCAAATCATTGAAAATCAGAGAAAGGAGGTCCCTCAGCCACTGAAATCCCTATATTCTTAATCAATATATTTCTTAAATAGAATTTAAGTCGCTTTGTTTTAAAACATATTTTTCGTTCAGTCTTATATTTGCTCTAATTATCCATTAATGTAAAAGAAGTGCCATCTGATGGGTGCCTTTTTATCATTCAAATAAAATGATATTTTGTCTATTTGTTTTTCTTCCTTTATATAAAAAATAAAAGTGTGTGCGTTTATCAAAATTTAATTTGAAAAATTACCATATAATCGTGAAACGGTCTAATATTTATATATATCGTTTAAAGTGTGTATAGATTTCTTCTGAACTAATTTGAATGTATATTATTTTCTATATATTTGTTAAAATTTTATTATTTAATATAAATGAGTATATAGATTTCTACTGTACTAATATTATTATTTAAGAAGGTATATATATCCTTCGTTTAATGTGTGTATTTTTGATGTATATTATTTTTTAATGTATATTTATTTAATGTATATTTCAGGAATTATTTCCCTTAATTCCTCTAAATAAACAGAATGATGTAATGGTGTTTTATTTAATTCTTCTGGTTGTGTGTGTGTGTATATATATATATATATATATACACATTTTCACCTGCAAAGAACACGCAGTATAATTAACGTAAAGAACGACGCTTGTATAGAAGACATTCTGCGCAAGATGAGGAGAGAACGAACAAATGAAAAAATGAGGTAACCACCTGGGAATCGAACCCGGGATCATCCGATTGCCGTTCAGATATGATAACCACTACACCATGGGCCTCACTCGATCAGAAATCGTAATTCTCCTACATACGCGCAGAAACTAATGCCCCGAGGGGGGCACCTCCCGCATGCCGCACATATACACATTTTCAACTGCAAAGAACACGCAGTATAATTAACGTAAAGAACGACGCTTGTATAGAAGACATTCCGCGCAAGATGAGGAGAGAGAACGAACAAATGAAAAAATGAGGTAACCACCCGGGAATCGAACCCGGGATCTTCCGATTGCCGGTCAGATATGATAACCATTACACCATGGGCACCTCATTACACCATGGTTACCTCATTTTTTCATTTGTTCGTTCTCTCTCCTCATCTTGCGCGGAATGTCTTCTATACAAGCGTCGTTCTTTACGTTAATTATACTGCGTGTTCTTTGCAGTTGAAAATGTATATATGTGCGGCATGCGGGAGGTGGCCCCCTCGGGGCATTGGTTTCTGCGCGTATGTAGGAGAATTACGATTTCTGATCGAGTGAGGCCCATGGTGTAATGGTTATCATATCTGACTGGCAATCGGAAGATCCCGGGTTCGATTCCCGGGTGGTTACCTCATTTTTTCATTTGTTCGTTCTCTCTCCTCATCTTGCGCGGAATGTCTTCTATACAAGCGTTGTTCTTTACGTTGATATATATACAGTATAATTTCGTTATAAGCAAATTCAATATAAGCAAATTATTCAGTATAAACAAGAAATTTCCCGATCCCAAAGAAATTTACTGAGTAAAAATTCGATATAAGCAAACATCCCATATAAGCAAGTGTGCGTAGATAAAAAAAATCGGAAAAATCCACTCGCGTGCAACACACGTGTGCTTAGGCAATTATAAGTTTCAGATTCAGCCGCTAGATGGCGTATGAACACAACAGTTAATTTTTGCTTTGAATCAGTTTACTGCAGTGTCCCGTTTGAGTTGTGTCGCTACACATCGTTAATTTATTTTCCGATTCTAGGTTAGAATTTAGCCTCTCTGGATCAGTTTTGTGTGCTCAATCATCGTTCGTTAGATATGAGGGAGTTAAACCAGCTTCGAATACAAAATGGAAATTTGCTTCGTAAGAGGAAGAGAGAGGTGTTCTACCAGATTTGAAGCACGAGCTTTATGAGTGGTTTGTTGTCATGAGAAGAAAGCTGGAATTTCCGGAGCAATTTTGATCGAGAAAGCTAAGTCACTAACAGAAGAACTTTATGGGGGTTTTGATGACATCGATTTTTCTCAAGGCTGGCTTCAAAAATTTCAAAAAAGATTCAACATTGTTTTCAAGCGTGAATTCAAAGAAAAAGCGGATGCCGATTCTAGTGCCGCAAACGATTGGCAGAAAAATGTTTTACCTGAACTCTTAGAACGCTATTCAAAGGATTCAATTTTTAACGCCGATGAAACAGGCTTGTATTACAAAGCTACCCCAGATGGCACATTAGCCAAAAAGGGTGAAGAAGTCAGTGGTGGTAAGAAGAAAAAGGAAAGATTAACTGTTCTGGTAACTGCGAACATGATAGGAACTGAAAAATTAACCCTGCTAGTGATCGGAAAAAGTAAAAATCCCAGATGTTTCAAAAACAAGAATAACAGTCTTCCCGTTCAATACGAGGCAAATTCGAACGCATGGATGACAAACATTTTATTCACTGATTGGCTGATAAAATTGGATGAGAAAATGAGACGCAACAAAAGAAAAATTTTGGTGTTGCTCGATCAATGTCCCGCACACCCAAAAGTGAATGTGACAACAAACGTAGAAATCCTGTACCTACCAGCTAATACGACATCTCTAATCCAGCCGATGGATGTTGGAATCATTCGTTGCCTCAAAGCGCACTATCGCAAAAAGTTGATGAAAGAGCTAGTGGCACGACTGGATTCTGGGCAAGATGATACTATGGAAAGTGGAGTAAAGTCCGTGACGGTTTTAGATGCCTTTTTATGCTTAAAGGTGCTTGGGCTAATGTAACCGCAACCAGCATTAAAAACTGCTTCAAAAAATGTTTTCCTACTCTCCAAACTGCAATAAGTCATGAATGTGAAGTTGAAACTGTTGAGGTTATCACCAGTTTGAATGAAGATTTTTTCAATGTGATAAAAACAGAATGTTTCTCAGAAGGTTCTGAAATCTCCGAAAACGAAGAACACGATCACGAAGTTGAAGAGACTTGTACGACACCCCATTACAAGCCTTAAACATGTTAGATGAAATAAAAAAAGTTTTAGAAACCAATGATCTAAGCACTCTGGAATTAAAAGAAACCCAGAAAGAACTCCAAAATTTTATCATTCACAAAACTGCTAAAAAACAAACCACTCTTCGTGATTATTTTAATTAACATCGGTGCTAACAATTTATGTACTGTACTTGTATAATTCTATACCTATGTACTGTATTTTCTTATTGTGATATGTTCTAATTTTCATGAAATTTTTAAATAAATGTTCTAATTTTAATGTAGTTTTTAAATAAATTGTACAATTTTATACATTTGTGTTATTTTTCCTTTTATTACATTCATACAGTTAGTAGGTCCTTTTATCTTTCAATAACCTGTTGTACTATATGGTGTACGTGCATATATTCTGGACGTATTCTATATAAGCAAATTATCCCCTATAAGCAAATTTTTCTTGGTCCCAAAAACTTGCTTATATTGAAGTTCGACTGTATTATATATTCAAGAGCTATGGTACCCAAAGGGTACGCATCGTAGGTACCAGCACTAGCGTAGCTATAGGGGGGCGGAGGGGGCGGTCCGCCCCGGGCGGCACTTTTTGAGGGGCGGCACTTTTGGTCTACTGCAATGAAAAAAAAAGTTTTTTTTATGTCGGGACAGTAGAAGGATACAAGACGCCAGACGCAATTTTATTTTTTCCACGAAAACACTGTTTACTTCGTTAATTTCCGACAATGGTAAGGATTGTGTTCCCTTGAAGATGGCCTTATTGACCATCATACCTATTTAAGCGCTTAGTTGTGCTTAATTAATAATAGCATTGGTATAAATGCATTTATTTCATTAAAAAGGGAAATAACCCATAAAGTTCTGTAATACGTTATAATCTATAAATATACGTTTAATATTTATAAATAATCAATATCAAAACTAATATGCTGGTATTAGTTGTAAGTATAATCTTGGTAACTCGGTTCCAAATATTGTAATACTGCTGCGGATTTTTCTCACAATTGCTGTTAGTGTTGCTAGCTGTGAGAGGAGTTTTTCTAAACTAAAACTGATAAAGAATTACATAAGATGTACTATCAGCACCTTGCGGTTGAGAAATCTTGCCATACTGTCTATAGAACAACAATTGACAGACGAAATAGACTTCGACAATGTCATCGAAGATTTTGCTAACAGAAAAGCAAGAAAAATAACTGTAGAATGTTGTAGTTAATTTTTTCACTTCAGAAGTAAACATGTTGTCCTAATATTTTTCACAGGTTTTTTTCTATACGTCGTTTTCACTTTTTGTTTAAGTATGTTTGTTATGAGTATTGTGTTGTGTTTCAGGGGGCGGCAAAGTGAAGGACCGCCCCGGGCGGCACAAACTCTAGCTACGCCACTGGGTACCAGGCACCTGGTAACGTTTCCTATAGGTGTTACGGCACACTTTCTTACCCCTAAGTTCCTTTACGCCCCCCCTCCAGTTTCTGTGCCCGAAAATTGTGGGTCCCTACAATCAGTTGGGTTGGCTGGTCACCCTCATCTTCTAAGCACACTAGCTCCTTCAGCGAGTCAAAATTAACGACCCGTCTGTTCGCCTGGTTAAGGGGAATGCCCTTCGCCTTCACGATATATTTCAGCTCCTCACTCACCCTCACCAGTACCCCATAAGTTTTTGGCCCTATTGATACAAAGGAGTCAGCGTATGCACTACACCATACTCATCCTTGATCTCTTCAGTCAACTCTCCATGGAATTCCCCAATAGGCGGCATGTATTCACCCTCCCTCTCTGTGAATATTACGCTATCTGTGTCAGCGTACAGCACCCTCCGCCCAAGAGAGTGCAGCATTGTCCAAAGCTTGGTGCGCGCGTTCGTTGTTGTGAAGCTGGCTACAGGTATGTTTGTAACACGTAAGGTATCTATGGCCAATTCATGAAGATCGTGAATGTAGGTAATACGTACATAATAAGTACAACTTCATTATTATGTACGTATTACCTACATTCACGATCTTCATGACCTCTTTATCGGAGGCATTGCCATAATCCCACACATCGTTTTAACTTTGGGCCAGATGAACGTTCCCCTTACCTGTATTCTGTGCGAATTTTTCAAAGCCTATTTAGACACAATGTTGCACTAAAACGCTTGCCAGGGTTCTTAACAATTTGGGCCCGGTCAAGCTGTATCCCTTCACACTCATGGTAGCGCTGAATATACGACGATTTTTCACCCTCGGTCTCATCCTCTCGCGGATACCCTGATGCTTCTACTTTATCCTTCAAAAAAGTGTTTATATATGTCGTGAAAAGGTTGGGTAGCTTCTGAAACCTCTACACCTCATATATCTTCAATATTTGTAGCCAGGGCGAACGGCTAGGGACAGTTCAGGTTTGTATACACACTCTGATCTTCCGCTGGTTGGTTTTGTGATTATAGGCCCCATTGTTCTCCTCTGCGCACTTTACGCACAGGGGAAACATGAGCTTATGATCTATAACGACGCGTAAGATCGGCATCCATAATCGCGAGGAGGGAGCACGTCTACGAAAGAAAGATCGAAATAGTTCTTGTTCAAATTTGCTGAGAACTCCTCGATGGTGTGCAGGGCTGGTCCCACCAGCTTTTCAGGTGCTCCTACGGGTACGGTTGTTCTTTCATCACGTAGGGGTATAAAGAACAGAAGTCGTAGTAACGGAGTTTCACGCCCTCCGTAGACGGAAAGTATAGCTTAAATGGGTTTGTTCGCCGTCCGAACAAGCTATCACCGCATTTGAAAGGATCCCAACACCATTGAACGCTTGATCGTGTAAACGAAACTGTGAAGGTAAGGCTAAATGATCACATTCAACCCCCAGTGCTAACTCGAGCCGTGTATATCCCACGGAAGGGGCCGCCAAGCTTCTAGGATGGCGGAGGAGATGCGCCGTTATACAGGGTGTCCCAGAATTAACTATCTATTTCAATGAAATCGGACAAATTTTTTAAAAACACACTTTTATTTATGTTTATCATGTTTAATATGTGTTAAAAATGTATAAATTTCTAAATTTTTTTCATAATTTTATTTTCATAATTTTTTCATAGTTTTTCAGTTTTATTTTCATTCTCTTTCAGAACCCTATTGATAATGAATACACAAGAACGCATCTTTGTTGTAACATCCCGTATCAAAGCCTTTTTCATCAGTGTCGAACGCAAGATTCTATGAACTGTTGTCTTGGATATGTTGAGTCTTCGACCGGCCTCCCTAACCGAAGTTGTTGGTTCATCCTCAAACAATTGTCGTACCTGTTCGGTACTGTTACGTGCTGTCCTTGGGCATCCTCTTCCCACCTCGTCGTGTACGGATCCAGTTCTTTTAAATTTGTTCACAAGTTCACGAATCGCTTTGTCTGTAGGACCGGTTCTGTGGAATCTTCTTGTAAATTTTTCTCTGATTTCATTACATTGCATTCCTTTGATACGGGATGTTACAACAAAGATGCGTTCTTGTGTATTCATTATTAATAGGGTTCTGAAAGAGAATAAAAATAAAACTATGAAAAACTATGAAAAAATTATGAAAATAAAATTATGAAAAAAATTTAGAAATTTATACATTTTTAACACATATTAAACATGATAAACATAAATAAAAGTGTGTTTTTAAAAATTTGTCCGATTTCATTGAAATAGATAGTTAATTCTGGGACACCCTGTACAGGCTTACTAATTAAATGCTCGGGTTCAGAGAGGTGCCGTTAAGGGAGTTGAGGATTATCCTTATCACCAACTAACTTATTAAATTACTGTGAAGCTCAGTAACGTCGTTCAAGGCAAAAGAGAAACAGTTAAATAATAACAATACAGCCTATTACCTAACTATACAGTAATACAAACAAGTTCAAAAGAAAAACATATACACTATTTCCTAATAAATAAACCTAAACTAAAGAAAAAGTTAAAGTATTCGTATTGTCAGGGTTGTATGCCTCTAATTAGTGCACTAGGATAACCTGGCAATGCGTTAGGCTCATGATGGCAACCAAAGCCCATGCAGCGTCACCAGGCGAAGCCAAGCTCCAGCTCCGCGATAAAACGGCCTAAAACATTAAAAATCATCCTCATTAACTTCTGTACAAACTTACAAACTCAAAGTTAATAATTAAACAAGAATTTATAAATATTCATTAATACCAATTAATCAAATGGATAATTACAGTTAAATTTAATAAGAAGGAATTTTACAATTACAACATATTAATAAACACATTCTTTTAAAATATAAAAATAAACACACCTAAAGAGTAATCAGTTCATTAATAAAGGACGCCATTAACAAACAAGTATTTAAATCCAAGTAATTAACAATTATATCTTTAGATGAATTACTACACTCCAAACGCTAATACTACAGGGTGTCCCATAAGTCCGGCATCATAGGAGAAATTCATATTTCTATTTCTACAAACTATAATTCATATTTTTCTCTTTCTACAGGCCATAATGTCTGTGAGCAAGAAAGAACGAATCCAGATAATTCTACTCATAGGAAATCGGAGTCAAAGAGAGGCCGCTGCTGAATTTAACAGACTGCATCCAGACCGCGAGCCAATAACACAGAGTTGTGTTAGCAGACTTGTTGCAAAGTTTAAGGAAACAGGATCCATAAAAGATAAACCACGCAGTGGACCTTCAAGGAGGCCCACTGACGATGATACAGCGACTGCTATCCTGGCTCATTTTAACAGAAGTCCCAATAAGTCTCTTCGGCCATTGTCCGCCGAGACAGGAGTGTCGAAAAGTAACATCCATCGCATTCTTCAGGCTCACAAATGGCATCCAATAAACTTCAGATCCTACAGAAATTAAGCGAAGATGATCCCGACCGACCCGAATTTTGTGAATGGGCTACGGAACGATACATATTGAGCACGTTCTGTAAATAAAAGCTTTTGTTTTGCCTTTTTTATTATTTTTCCTATGATGCCGGACTTATGGGACACCCTGTAGATTTATAAATTTTCCAAGAATAGTTTCTTACCTCTTTAAACAAGAGACCTTTCAATGAAATACGAATAACACCGAGATTCCCTTAACCAGGAATCGGTTAACCACAGGATTTCGTATTCTAAGCTGAATCAAGTTTCTTAATTTTGTCAGTTTAAGATTCAGGATTAAAGATCTTTACAAATGCTTTCGCTTACAAAACAGATGATCAAATAAATCCACTTAAAAGTTGTCCGCACATAACTTATTCCTTTAGGTTACCTCAGGCGTTCGGGTGGTTGGTTGTTTCGCATTTGTATTTAGCGTTACTTTATCCTGTTACAATCGTGTTTATTTCTTCACGGTACTGTCCATCTGTTTCCATCCTTGCATCATACTCATGCTCCCACAAGATCCTGTGAGTGAACCTGGAGCCTATAAGCTGATCGCGGGTGCTGGTCCATGCAAGACTGTCGGCAGGAAATATACCGTGGATATCTCCTACGATTCCACACTCAGGACGTGGGCATCCATGCCACCAGCAACCGTTAAATGAGTACATAGTCTTCTCACCAGTGGCCCGGTCTTCGCTTAGGCCATCAACCCAAAAACACGATCTTAATGGGTACTTTCCCGGTATTGCGGGCATGTTTTATATATACACCGGTTTGCTGCTGTATGTGTATGAGCCAGTAATTAGCCTTATGCTCATAACTGCTAGGGTTATTTCTGTGAATGACGGCTAAGTTGTCTTTAGGCATGAAATTGTTCTTGAACATAGTAAAGCACAATGAGGCGATCGTGGTTCTAACTTGCAGCGGATTGCAGTTGAAACGGTCTATGTACATCCTTCTAAAGGCCTGGAAACATACTCTAAGCACGCCACATCATTCATGCAATAACGCTCACATTCATCAGCTATATTGTAAGGATTATCTTCATTAAAACTGTTGTAGTAGCGGTCAAAATCTTCACGTTCACTATCAAACATGCTGGTGTAGTTAAAGTAATGATTGGGGGGAGGTAGTCCTACGTAATTTAAAGTGTCGCTCGTGAGGAAAGTGTAAGGGAAATACTCTTTTGAAACTTCGGCGGCTACACCCATCACCTTGGGTAGCTTGGCTAGTTTACAAGGTGTGAATAATAAAGTGTCTTTAAACTGAACATTACCTCTTATTTTCATTTGTATAAGTTTGTTTCCCTTTTTCAAGGGGTCACCTGTAAATATCTCCGATGACTCGTGTTCAAGCAGTTCCTTATAAATGAATTGTTTTTTCAAATTTTACGCCGTTATGGGCAAGAATATACAGTCATTTTTTTTAACTTGTCCGTTAACTTGACAATATAGGATACAAAGAGTTTCACAGGGCTGTCGTGTGCGGTCGTTTTAAAAATGTTTGTTCGTTTATTACATTTGTGACACTCATCACACTCCATTTTCATGCACTCATCGCAGATAGTCTGGCTTACAAGTAGATGTGGGCTAACCTCTTTGGTTTCAGCAACCAGACTCTACCCAATCGTCAGCCAGACTCTGTACTCAATCGTCAGCCAGACTCTGTACTGAACGGACGCATTTCCTGAGCTCTCTGATATTGCATCTACTTTTGTATATTGCTGAGAATTTTGCTTTTGGATAGTTTTGAATTTTATATACTTGCGTTTAAATTTACGTTGTTATAGTTAAGTAATTGAATATTAGTGGTTTTTAGCGATTTAGAAGTTTCCATAGCGTGCCGGCTTAATTTAACTTATACCTGTGACGGTTTAAACTAATTTTTAACTGCGCGATGCCGTCGCAGAAAGCGTCGTGTGTTAGGTGTAGGGTAAACCGGTGGTATTCGGAATTTAAGGATTATAACGGCGGTCCAATGGCGATTACCGATAGATCAGTTTGTTTCTTTTGCGAGTTCATGGAGGAATTAGTTGACATAAAACGCAGTGTACGTGAGGTAGCGGAAAGACTTGCAACGCTTGATGAGGGCAGGGGTAGGGCTACGGTTGACGGAAGCCGAACCAATACTAACGTTGAAGACGTTAGTAATTTGAAGGGTGAGGTGCGTAACCTAGTTTCTAGTTTAGGTAGCTTGTCGGGAAGGTTAGATTGAGTTGAGGAAGGGGTTAAGGTTAGTCCGAGAGTATAGATAGCGAGGGATTTAGAGAGGTTAAGGGTGGAGCTAGGTCCCGCGTACGTTAGGTGATAGGAATCCCCCCCCTATCGAGGTTTCGAAAACCCTTTCGCCCATTTGGAAAGGGACGTGAATGAGAGGGGGAAAACTATTTTAATTGGGGACTCTTTAGTGCGCCACATGGACAAAGAGTTCGTTAAACGGCATCCAACCAAGAGGAAGAGGGTCTGTCTCCCAGGGGCCAGGGTTGACAGAGTTAGAGACGAAGTGGATAGGATTGACGTTGCCT
Source organism: Bathynomus jamesi (assembly GCA_023014485.1). Classification (NCBI taxonomy): domain Eukaryota; kingdom Metazoa; phylum Arthropoda; class Malacostraca; order Isopoda; family Cirolanidae; genus Bathynomus; species Bathynomus jamesi. The sequence goes on from JAJOZX010001496.1 coordinate 472,717, forward strand.
CCCGTCACTCAATGTTGGTGACGATGGTAGGAGCAACGACTCGTATAGGCCCGATACGAGAGTGCCTGACCTTTTGGAGAGATATTGGGGGTTAATTAGGTCCCTGAAGGCGAGGTCAGATAGGTCTTTAGTTCTAGGTATTACCCCTAGGCACGGGTTGGGTCTTAGAATTACGTCCAAAACAATATTTTTGAATAACAAATTAGAAGAGATTTGTGCTGAGGAAAATGTACCCTTCGTAAAGCTGTGGTCCGAATTCAATGATCCTAGCCTTTTTATAAAAGATGGGGGTGCATTTTAATGAAATAGGTAATGCTAGGCTAGGTAGGTTAATAGACGAAAACGTGCGAAAGCTGTATAGGTCGAAGCCTTCTTTAAACGTTGTGGGTCCGGGGAACGCGGGCCCGACGTGATAAATAGTTTAAAACGCGGGCCCGTGGTAAAAAATAACTTAAACGTCTTTTATTGTAACGCGCGTAGTATTAGAAATAAATTAAATGAATTTAAGGCGATAATTTATTCCGGCAACTATGATATAGTTGCTGTCACTGAAACTTGGTTAAATACCGTGACTCGGGACTTGTTGGGGGAACTTGATATACCGGGTTTTAAACTCTTTACTAATGATAGGTTACATAGGTTTGGTGGAGGCGTTTTGCTGTATATTCGTAATTCCCTTAGGGCTATCGAGGTTAAGTTAGATTTTCCGGCAGCAATTAATGCGATATGTGTTGAAGTTAGGGCGCGTAGTATTAGTTTTAATTTTGTTGTTTTTGACATCCCGTTCACCCCTCGATACAAATGCTAGATTTTACTCACTTCTTGGTAGTTTTATTGACAATCGGAATAGTATAATTGTCGGAGACTTTAACTGCCCTAATGTTAATTACGAGAATTTTACTGGTAATGAGGAGGGTTTGAGATTGGTTGAGTTTATGGACGATAACTTTTTACGACAGATAGTTACCGAACCAACGCGCGGTCATAATATTTTAGATTTGGTGATGACGAACGGCGAGAATATAGTCGAAGGTTTAGAAGTAGGCGAGAGTTTAGGATGTAGTGATCATCAAATTCTTAGGTTTAAGTTATTGATAGAAAACACCAGGATAGTAACGTAATAGAAGTCCCTGATTTTCGTAGGGCTAATTTTGATAGTTTTGCGGATAGGATGAGAGTAGTGGACTAGGATAACTATTTATGGGTAATGACACAAATTTGCGTTGGGTGGCGTTTAAAGAAAGTGGTGCTACTGTAGTATGCGGTCTACCTACGATTCGGCGGTCTACCTTTTAATTATAGTTTCTTATCTTGTTTACTAATTGTTTGTTTACATCCCATTGTCAATCGCCCTTGACGATTGGTTAGGTTTAGTCATGATATTTTCGTTAGTTTTAACGAAAATATCATGACTAAACCTAACCAATCGTCGGTAGACCGCATACTACAGTAGCACCAAGAAAGTTTTAGGAATATTGAAAGGGAGTTTATTCCTCGTAGGCCCAAGCGCGTTACAAATCGTGGTAGGCCGAAGTGGTGGACTAGGGAAATAGGAGAGTTCATAAACGAGCGTAATAGAGCGTATAGACTTAATAAGCGCAATGGCACGGCAGCTAACTTTAATAAATATATCGAGCTTAGACGTCAGGTTAAAAGATCAGTTAGGAATGCCAAGCGTAATTTAGAGATACTTATAGCTGCGGATAGTAAACATAATCCAAAAAAGTTTTTTGAATACGTCAATAATCGTAAGCCGGTAAAAGATAACATTGGCCCTCTAGTGGATGTAAATGGCGCTTTGGCTTCTGACCCTCAGGGGATGGCGGGCATTTTCAATAACTTTTTTGCGACATTTTTTACCGTAGAAGACGTAAATAATGTCCCCGACGTGGACGATATCGTTCCATTTAGTAGCGAGACTATTTGGATGAAATAACTGTTTGAGGCTGAGATTGTGCATTATATCGATAGGCTAAAAGTTAGCAAGGCTCCAGGCCCTGACGCTTTTTATCCCAGACATTTGAAAGATTTGAAAGAAGTTATCGTAGGCCCCTTAATGAAGATCTTTAATCAGTCACTCGAAACGGGGATTATTCCTGAAGACTTCAAATTAGCTAACGTCACGCCTATTTTTAAAAAAGGCGACCGCGCAGTAGCTACCAATTATAGGCCCATTAGCTTAACGTCAATTGTCAGTAAACTTTCGGAATCCGTAGTTAGGGATCGTATCATCGAACACTTAGAAAGTAGAGATTTGATTAATAGTAGTCAGCATGGGTTTCGACGCCATAGGTCTTGTTTAACTAATTTGTTAGAATTTTATAACGGAATAGTGCGCAAATACGATAGGCATAGAGCAGCTGACGTTATTTATTTAGATTTTAAAAAGGCGTTCGATACAGTTCCGCATAGGAGATTAATTGCGAAGGTTAAAGCGCACGGTATACGCGGCCAGGTAGCTAACTGGTTAGAAGAATGGCTTCGTGCTAGGAGGCAGAGGGTCGTAGTTAATGGTAGTGAATCCGGGTGGTTAGATGTAGGTAGTGGTGTCCCACAGGGTTCAGTGTTAGGCCCATTGCTATTCGTAATTTACATTAACGACATAGATGTAGGATTGACTAGTAACGTGTCACAATTCGCGGACGATACTTAAATAGGCGGTAAGGTTGTTAACGAGGACGATAGAAATAGGCTCCAAGACGATGTAAATAGGATTATGGAGTGGACAGATAAGTGGCAGATGCAATTTAACGTAGACAAATGTAAAGTTTTGCATGTAGGTTCTCGTAACAATAATTGCACGTACACGATGGATGATAGGGAGTTAGCGAGCGTTGACGAGGAAGTAGATTTAGGCGTACGCGTATCTAAGGATTTAAAGGTTAGGAACCAGTGCCTGGAGTCTTGCGCAAAAGCTAATAGGATGTTAGGCTTCATAGCGCGTAATTTCGAATTTAAATCGAAGGATATTATATTGCCCCTTTACAAGTCCCTAGTCAGGCCTCATTTAGAATATACCGTTCAGTTTTGGAGCCCGTACTTGCGTGAGGATATTGATAGGTTAGAAAGGGTTCAGCGTCGTGCCACGAAACTTATTCCGTCATTGCGCAATAAGCCTTATGAAGATAGGATTAAAGAGTTAGACCTGTATTCACTCGAAACTAGAAGATTAAGGGGGGAGCTTATTGAAGTTTTCAAAATCGTTAATAACATCGATAACGTAAATTTTGACAAATTGTTCACTTTCGATAATAGTAATACTCGCAATAACGGATTTAAGTTGCGTTGCAGACGTTTCATTACTAATATCGCTAAAAACTTCTTTACGTTTAAAGTAACTGATAAATGGAATAATCTTCCTGCGTCAGTCGTTCATTCTACCAGCGTTAATATGTTTAAGAACCGTCTTGACAGACATTTTAAAAGTATTAACGTTGTTTAATATAAAAAAACAAAGTTAGCAACAGGAGCTCTGGTGGTGGTGCTCGAGGATGAGTCTGTTGACGATGAATGCCAGCTTGTGACATGCTAGCGTGTGATGCCAGCAAAAAATTAAAAAAAAAAAAAAAAAAATTAGACTAACACGAACGTAGATGTAGCTCGTAGCGTAAACTAACCCACTTTTTGTTTAACTTTACCTACTTTTTTTTTTCTTATCTCCTTACTTTGCATGTCTGTAACACTCTTTCCTTGCATGTTTGTAGTTTGCATGGTATGACAGTGAGTTAAGACTGTGTTTGCATGGTTTGTAAGCGTTCTTATTTTACTTCTTTTCATCTTTCACTCCTCTCCTATTTTCTCCGACTATTTTTCTGACTTGTCGGCAGTGGCCGGCGGATAATGATGGTGAGACTTTTTTCCTCTTTTTCTGAATGAATGTTAACCCACGAGTGATAGGTCTGCTCCTTACTTAACCCCTTATTCTCTTCTCTTCTCTTAACCCCCTACTCTTTCCTTTCTCTCGGGCTAACCTTAGAGTGGATCTTAGGGTCTTTGTTAGCCTTAGCTTCTGTAGATCTGTAGATCTGTAGTACGCAGTTATACAAGGTGCATTTTTTGTTTAGCATCTTTCATATAACATACATGCTTCACACCATCCGCCTTATATTTCTCATAGTATGCAGGACAGTGAATTTCATCACATTTATGCGTGAATTTCAGAATATGGTGACAGAGTTTAATATCAGCTACTACACAAGCAATTCTCTACATAAGGCCTCTGTAGCTGAGAGAGTTCAACGTACCATAAAGGAACGCATGCATCGCTATTTTACACATAAAAACACATACAGATATATTGGCATTCTAGAATCACTGGCCTCATTATACAACCGTTCACACCATCGCACGATTGGGACAACACCTAACGATGTTTTAGAAAGAGGTACGCACAAAGAGCGTGAAGTGAGAAAAGATATTCGTGGAGCACCGCCACACTCTACAAGTTTCAAAATCAATGATTAAGTAAGGCTATCGCGTTCAGGAAATAAATTCGCGAGGGGATTTGAGCAAGGATGGACACGTGAGATTTTTAAAGTTAGGGCTATGAGAACTAAAAGTGAGATAATGCTGTATTACGTTGAAGATTTGAATGGGGAAGAAATCGCAGGAGGCTTTTACCGCGAGGAGTTGCAGAAAGTGACATTTAATTTGGGGAAAAGTGTTTAAAATTGAAAAAATTTTGGGCAGCAAAGGTTCAGGAAAGAGAAAAATGTATCTGGTGAAATGGCAAGGGTATCCAAAAAGCTTCAACACCTATATAAAAACTGATGAAATAATGAAGCTTAAATATTATGCAACATGGCGCCTAACCACTTCTATATCACATACCGTCCTCTTCTCCTCTGTCTGCACATCCTAACAACACCTTGGCCAACTTTGTAACAGAACTCCTTGGGCCCACTGAATTGGAATGTGATTCGTATGAGGTGGGTATATGCGAAATTCAGCTATCCACCAACTTCTTAAGTATTGATTATGAAGAACCCGCTTTTACGGTTCTTAGAGACCTTGATGAGTGTGAAAAAGCCGGGGTAACTCGGGATGAAACCATGCCTACCGCCCGGAGTGGGGATGCACGGTATTACACTAGGGGATGCACGGTATTACACTAGAGTAGTAACACTACTACGCCCGGGTCGTTATAGTGCGGCTGAAGATGGTGAGAGACTTAAACGTTGGTTTAAAAAGCTCAAATCTTACGGCTGATTTAGTATACGAAATCGTAAAAAAGAAACTCCTGCACATACTCTGACCCTAAAATCACAGGATAATAGAAATGTCAAAGAAAAAGGCGTGTTCAAAATTACAACCTAGGGCCGATATGGAACAGCCATCCAAAGGGATACCTTTCACGAGGTACATGACTTGTCCAGCCTAATGTATCAGTTGAAATTGGAGAATTTGGGCGATGACTGTACACCCCCAGACATGTGCTATATTTACAGCAACATCGTGGAGCACCACTTTGTTGGGGATACCCAGGCACGCCTGCTGCCTCACATACCCAACCATAGAGGGAAGAGCTTGAGCATTACATATGATAAACTCCATTATGTGAATGTCGCCACTAATCTATTAACCAATATCTCATATATATATATATATATATATATATAAGAACGATTGAGGGAAAAAGTTTCCCATTCGGCGACGGGAGCTTAACAGTGAAGTTGCATTTTCGTCGTACTGAGTTATAATAGCGCGAAGGCCTTTCACAGTCTATCGAGAGGTGAGATATCAACGTGGGAGTGGGTTTGGATCCATTTTTCAACCATATTGGGTACGGCTGTCCCTTTGTTGAAGAGGGGCGCCAGACACCTCGGGAAGAAGGCGCTACAATCAGGTTTTCACACAGTAGAAGACATAATGGCGGGAGCTAGACCTAAAGAAGCTCTAAAAAAACAAGGGACGAAATCATCAAAGATGCAAAGAGAAAAATGCGTAGTGGTTGGAAGAGGGCCGTTCGGAAGAAGAAGAAGGGGTTACCAGCATATGGCGTTAAACGTAAAAGGACATCAAAAAAGAAGTGTTCTAAGCAAATGAAACCTATGGTTGATAATTTTTGTAACTGATATAAGCTAAGGATTTTGCTCCACGAATCATAGGCTGTTTACTACTTGTCGAGAGAGGTGGTACTATTTCTGACTCCTCATGGCACGCTTCGTCCATCCGTGTAGCTCACAATGTTGTAAATTGGAGCTGTCCTTCTTTGACATGCCCCCAACACAAGTTTCTATTGAGCACAGTGACTATTACGATTAACCCATTAAATACAATTAGTTCCCCGAGTGCTCCTATGGAATTCGTAATACCCAGCTTAGGCCCTTACTTTTTTGATCCAAGCTGCATGCACATGTACGCTAAACTACGTATAACCAATTCAGATGGGACGGACTGCGATGATAAATATGTTGTATTTCCCAAAACAAACTTTCTACACCATATTCAGCCAGTGTGATATGTTTTTATATCAGGTCAACATCTCGGCAGGAAAGGGTTATTATTACCTACGAGCCTATCTGGAAAATGTCCTCAACTTTTCAAAAGAAGCGAATGATACCTTTTTAAGTGCTGAGGGCTATTATCAGACTAAAGACGAAAGGAGTATAAAGGATAAATTTAAAAATTCTAAGATATACGAATGTTTTGGACGCCTGCATATAGACTTCACATTCCTGATCAAAAAGAGGGTGCAAAACCCGTTGTGGTTCATGTTATGGAAACATACCTTTGCGTACGGAGAGTGAAATTAAGTTCACCAAAACAAATAGAAATTGAAAAAATTTACTACATGCCACAGTAAAATATCAAATTAACAGAGTACAGATCAAACTATACACGGTCCCCGCAGGGTTGGGGTTGGCCTCGAAACAGAAAATATCGCCCTAGGAGTTCTACCTCAGAGACTATTAATTGGAACGCAGGAATACGCTTCGGTGAATGGAAAATATGAAAAGAACGCCTTTAAATTCGAGAATTTCGGCCTTAAAAACATAACTCTATACGTCAATGGCGTTGCGCTGGGGGAGGGTAATTGATACGGATTATTCATCAGACGCTGTGTTCCCGCTTTGCGCGAGAGCATATAGCAATCTGGGCCATATTGCCGGTGCTTGTGATGAGCCTGGGATTGGGGTAACGCAGAAAGAATTCATCGATTAATTTAACCTTTATCCGTTTGACATCACTCCTGACTTCTCTGTTAGTGGAAATACGCAACTTAAGTCCACAGCAGAGTGGGAACATCTCAGTCAGATTGGAATTCGCCAAGGCTATAGACGCGCCCATTAGTGTACCAGTATACCTTGAATCACAAGCTCTAATAGAAATCGATCGCCTCAGGAGTGTAGTCACTGACTTTTGAAATGGATGCGAATACACTTCAGAGAGTAATGAAAAGTGACCGAATCACACGCTCCAAATTTATCAGTGTGTTTGCAAAGAATGAAACATTGCAATTGCCAACTACGAGACTGCTGCGGTGAATTATTGTCAACACAGATGTTATTGGTGGTAAGAGGATTCTTTGGATAGCCATCTATTTTAAAAATAGGGAAAGAATGTACTACTTTAATTCAATGGGCGGTCATCCTTTGAGCGACTCTATTATTGTAAAATTTCTCGAACAGCTGCATATCCAGAAATTGTCTGGAATCCCTACCGATTCCAGGGATACTTTAGTAATACTTGTGGTATGTACTCTCTTTCATTTCCATACACATGCCACGTGGAAAGGAATTTATAAATTTTAAAAAATTATTCGACCCGCGCCACACTGAGCTGAATGATGCAATAGTATGCATGCAGATAGAAAACCGTTTTCCGTTTGTGCGCACTCGATGTGTTGTAAGATGTTTTACGCGTATATATAAAATGTATAATTGCAACAATATTGTGTAAAATATAAGATATCTCCAATAATGTTAGTCTTGTGCTTTGTAGCTTATTTAAAATTTAATGGATGCTAATTCTGTAACTAATTTAAGTTGAATATAAAAAATTTACTGTTTTATAAAACATAATTTCTATCATTTAATAAATTGATGAAAATACACTGTGTCTTGTTCTTAACCGAAACAAAAAGAAAAAGCTTATATTAGTTCCCCGATGACCTGGCATTCGTTGGACAGGATGTGAGCCAATACTTCGACCTCCGTATTCATGTCACTGGCTCAAGTGTCCAGTAAACTTCAGCCTCCATTTCGCCGTCGACTATTTGCGTTTCTTCAAAGCTATTACGAAAAGTTTCGAAAGCACGAGTCAGCTCCTCATCGGATCTATAAGAAAAAGACCACGGTTGTAGACAGAAAATTATTTTTGGCTGTTCATACATTTTCTGAATCTTTTTTAATTAAAATCTAATTGTTTTTCATCAAAATCACTCTAAATATTTAATATAGTACATTAATTACAGAAAGCCTAGCTCAGTACTAGTGCAAACTAATCTATAATTAAAAATTGAGGATACGTGCTATATTAATGAAACATTTCACAACAAAATGTAATGAGTTGAAAACGCATTATTACATTCACACCATATATATATATATATATATATATATATATATATGAAATAACCATGAAGGAGACACAGAATGGTTAATAATTAAAATCCAATTGTTTTTAATCAAAATATACACAGAGGAACATATATATAGGAAGCGAGAGAGAGCTACGAGGAGTTACAAATACACTAATTTACAGCGCCCAAAATACTTTTATCTTAGCTATGCATACTACGTATCGCCTACCATCACCGGAGCTCGAACCCAGAACCGTCGGATTTCCCTACCTTTAAAGTTTTAGTAATTCTAAAAGCTTACCTGTAGAACTTTCTATAAATTTTTAAGTTAACACGTAATTATTTGATAAGCAAAATTCACTCTCTAAATGACGTTCTCAGGAACACTAAAATAAATAACAAGTTCGCGAATAAATATAGGACACAAAAATAAAATAGAAATACGGGTACATAAATTCTTATACTCACATCTCGACGGTAGAGTCTCCTGCTGGGTCAAACGGAGCATCATTGCAGATATCAGTAACGTTTTGTGCCGATAGAAGGTTTCCTCCATCGACCCCTGCGAAAAGTTCGAGTGTTGCCCCCGCAGAGGGGTCTCCGACTTCAAACACCTGTGGGGAACAGTAGAGGTCTGTCTGACTGGAGGCGTCCATGACGAAAGAATGTGTGGTTACTCGTTGATAAAAATAACTGTTGTGGGTTCCAGCTGAAAATGCCCCCTTTTTATATGCAAAGTTCCCGATTGTAACCACCCCTCAGAAGCCCAATATTCGCTTCGCGAGTTTACTGTCGGCTCTCAGTGAATTTGGGTGTGGCTATAAGGTGTGGGCGAGGCTTTCCACCAACCAGCGACCATGGACTCGTTCTCATACTCCACCCGTTGGCCTGTAATTGGACGAGCCACGAGTTCTGGGCGGGCGTGTCTTTACTAAATTTGACTTATTCATTCCTCAAATTTTTTCAATTGTTTAAGTAAACGGTTAAATTTATCAGTATGTAAGTTAAAATATTTTTCAGCGTAAATTACCAGATTTTTTCAAAAATTGAATTGTATTCGTATTAAGGGAAGACTTACGAACTCTTTTTTAAGTATTTTAAAAGTAATATAAAAGTCCAAAATAATTGGGTAAAAGAGGAAAAATGAATAAGTTACCCCGAAATACAATCTATTTTTTATATAAAGTTATATTAATATTTTTTGTAATAAGGTTTAAAGAGATATTTGTGTCTTAAAGATTAAATTGTATTTATTAAGCTTGAAACACAATAAATGGGTGGAAGACGAGAAATGAAATAGTTACCCTTAATTTAATTCTATTTAGGGTACTTTCCTGTTATCCCGGACCCCAGACTTTTTGCCAGTTGCCAGACTTCAATTTTGACACAGAATATTTTCGTTAAAACTAACGAAAATATCACGACTTAACCTAACCCTGCCAACTAATTAGGTTAATTGAATGCCCGGTTACGTAAACTGTACGCCCTTGATAACTGGTTAGGTTAAATCGTGATATTTTCGTTAGTTTTAACGAAAATATTTTATGTCAAACTTGAAGTCTGGCAATTGGCAAAAATCTGTGTTCCGGGATAACAGGAAAGTACCTTATTTTGTTTTGAAAATGATATTGTTTTTATATTGTAGTTTAAGGATATAATTGTGTCTTAAAGATAAATTTGTATTTATTAAGCTTGAAACACAATAAATGGGTGAAAGACGAGAAATAGCTACCCCTAATTTAATTTCTATTTTGTTTTAAAAATTATATTAATGTTTTTATGTTGTAGTTTAAGGATAAATTTGTATATTAATGTGAAAATTTGTTTTTGTATTAAACTTAGTTTTCATATTCGATTTTTTGTTTAAAAGATCCCCCACCAAGCGTCAAATCGGCCTCGTGGTGGCTTTCCACCATGAAAAACTCAGTAGTAGCGTTGCCCTTTTTTTGAGACCTTGTCGGTCTACCCTCTGGCCCCATAAACGTATTTGTTTATGCTTAGTAGCTTTGTCTATTAATTAGGGCGTATTTAGAGAACTTGTTGGTCTTCCAGGAGCTGGTAAGTAAAAGCCGTGGGTAAGTTGGCTTTGGTCAGGTGTTGGTAAGTAATGCCGTAGGTACGGCGGCTGTGTAATAGTGTGTTACTGCTGAGAGGTCTTAAGGTCTAGATGATTGGTTGTAGCCCTCATCTCGGCTACGTGGTATTGCTGGAATGAGCTCCTAAATGTCTATACTTATACGATTGGTTGTAGCCCTCATCTCATCATGTGCTGTTGATGGGATGAACTCCGAAAAGTCTATACTTACACAATTGGTGTTTGTGGTGCTGGTTGTGGGGAGGTATTTTTTTGTGTTGTAGTTATTCGGCATGCTCGTATATATTTTGCTATTAGGACTTTACATGCATCTGTTTATATACGTTGTGTGTGTGTGTGTGTGTGTGTGTGTGTGTAATAATAGGGGATCTATGGGCGTATATATAGTCGGGGGGTGTATGTGCGTTTGTCTGCGCTTTTAGTTCGCTCAAAGGTTATTAATATATACGAGTCATTTATGCCTTCTAAGTCTTCTAAGCCAACTGCCAACTGGCGGATTTCAAGTTCTAAGCCAGATGATGCTACCCTGAGCTCCCATTATGCGTCTGTGCCTCGTAGACATAGGATGCTCTCTGTTCCTCTCTCTCTCTTACCTTTCTAAGCTAGGGAAACCCCTTTCGGGGGTGATGCCGTCCCAACTTCTCCCCCAAAGTCTCTTCTCTCTCTCTTAGGTTAGGTGGACTCCCCCAGCTTGTTGCAGCTGGGGAGATTCCCCTTTTTTTCCTTTCCTTTTTGGCGGCACCCTGGGAGTGGGGGTTGGCACCTTGCAACAAGTGGGTTGGCACTGGCACTCATTTGATCAATATTGCAATTGCTCTCCACTCGTCGTGTATGCGGTCATACTACTGTGCACATACCGTTCTTCCGCCATCTCTGAGAGAAAGTAATAAAGATTCACATAACCTCAAACACATTCAACATGGGCACCGTTTGTCAGACGGAAGACGTCCAAACAGTATTTCTTATTTCTTAGCTGAGGCGACAGTAACAACCACCAATTATCTGGAGATGCTTGAGAACTACGTCTATCCACAGTTAGAGGAACTGCAGCCTAATGTGTTTTTCCAGCAAGATGGCGCACCACCACATTAGAGCTTGTTGGTACGAAATTCCCTTAACATGCATTTCCCAAATCGGTGGATTGGTCGTGGGGGACCCCATCTCTTGGACGGCCAGATCACCAGACATAACACCCTGTGACTTTTTTCTATGGGGTTATGTAAAAGATTGCGTGTACACAACTCCAGTGGCCAACATCGACGATTTAAAGACCAAAATTGCTGCTGCTGTTGCAAAAGTTGACGTTGAAATGTTGCAGCGTACATGGATGGAGACAGAATACCGTTTGGGCGTGTTACGTGTGACAAATGGTGCCCAGGGTGAATATGTTTGAGGTTATGTGAAACGTTATTACTTTCTCTCACAGATGGCATAAAAACGGTATGTGTACCTCGTTTCCTAATATTTTTATTTGAGAGAGAAGTTGTAAAGATAATTTGTGTACACCCTGTACATTTAAAGAGGACTTATTTTTGTTGATTGGTGACGTTTACGCCTTAATTATTACGACACAAATTTATTTCATTACTTTTAAAATTTAGTTAAATTATATTAATTTCTTTTAAGAAAAAACTCAAAATAAAACTGATTTCTTTACACATGTCGGATACCATCTAAATTAATATGGACATGTCAGAATTATCAACACACTCTCGTGAATTTCGATTCGGTTACATGATAGATTAAGTCAGATCATGTCAGGTTTGGTTAGGGTGTGCCCGGCTAAGGTTACGCTAGTTTAAATAATGTTAAGTTAGTTTAAGAGAATGTTAATTATTTTGAAATGTCTATAATTTGGGGTTTCATTGTTGCGTGATAATTCTATCTTTGCCTCCTCTAAACCTTACCTGAACTCTGGCTTCGGAGAGTCCCAACCGCTGGGACAACTCTTCCCTCATGAAGGCGTCGGGATAATGTGTCTCGTCAAACAATCGCTCAAGTTCGTTCAGTTGCTCTAGAGTAAAGTTGGTCCTCGAGCGACGTTGTTTAACCTTCAGGGGACAAAAATGAAATAAATGTCATTTGAGAAATACACCTGAACGCAATTATAAAATCTAACCTATTATATACTTATTTTTCCCTTTATATATAAGATAGGCAAGTTGCAGTCTTTGCATGGTTTATCATTTTGTTAATTTTCTACTTTTTATGCCGTTTAGTTTCACTTGCATTGTAGATTTTCCGCTATTATATCTCTTCATCACATCTCAGAGCTTTGCAGTTGTGAAGATTTTCGTCCTTACATTTTGCAAAGAGAAAATGTAATTTATTCCACATTTACTGAATCGTAAAACGGCCTATATGAAACTCATACCATTGCATTGGTTTTGTTTCATTAAAGAAAAGGATTACTTTTCAGTATAGAGCAATGAAAACTCGTGATGACTGTTTGAGTTCAAGTCACTGAAGATATATACAAATTGAAGTCGTTATGATCGCAATTATTATTTTCATATTTTTAACTTGGGAACAGAAGGTTACCGTGCGGGTTAAAACAGAAGACAATTACAAATCATTCGTGTTTTATATCATCCTTAAAGCTACTTTTAATCCTCCTGTTCACACCAAATACTTTGAAGCTTGCGGCACATAATGGTTGTTATTTATGAAGTTAACTTCCTGGGTTAATACAAGTTTTGTAAATTTAGACAAAATATCAAACAATTTTACATTGATAACACTATATCACCACCAAGTTTTCCCGTGATAATTTTTAACTAAATAAATAAATGACGATTTTTTCGCTTCACAAATATGGTTAACCTGTTTAAAAAGTAAAACAAAACAAAGCCTAAAATTTCCTCCTCTCACCTTGTGTCCGCAAAACATGTATTAAAAATAAAACGCAGGAAATTTTTTAAATTTACCTTCTGTGGTTGAGAATTTTCGTCTTTATCTTCTCTTTCGCAGGAAACATTTGGCAACTGAAGAAGGGCGGAGTTGTTGGTTGTCCCGCCAGGAGTAAAGGAGTGATGGAGATTTTCTGTGGACGCAGAAGGAGGAGGAGAAGAGGTATTATTCGCATCTTTCAGAGATTCTGAAGGAGAAGACCTTTGTAAAGATTCTTCCTTCTTGATCGATATTTCTGCGGAAAGAAAATGTTTCATGTCAACACTATTCGCTGTGAAGTACGAGTATTTCTTAAGCGTGGTTCCCGTATCTAATTGAATTTAACGGTACGCGCGCGCGCACACGCACACACACATATATAAATGTGTGTGTGTGTGTGTGTGTGTGTGTGTGTGTGTTCAATTAATAAATCAATAACAATATCGTGGATATAAAGTCCCCAAAAATTACGTTAATACAAAAAGTATATAGGGTAACCATTTGAAGCACATTTTGACCTAATCTCATTTCTACTATTCCCATAATTCCTGAATAATTTTTGGCCATCTGTCCCACAATTTTCCTCCCTTTTCTCCTCCCAATGAATGTAAATTTTCTCCCCTCAGTGAATCCCTCCCCCAAAATCCTTAAGTTCCTTCCCCTGTTCCCTTCACCCAAGAAAAGTGATAGAGGGAAGGTCGATCTGAATTAGGCCATCAATCTATTAGGACAATCTCGTAGAATTAACAGCATTTAAAACCTATTTTCCCCTTCTTATCGCATTAAGTGCTATTATATATATATATATTTATATATATATTTATATATATAGTTTTAAGTTGAATACTAAGTAGTTTCTGTAGTTAAGTTAGGTTACCTGGTACCTCACTATTTAGAGACTTGAGAAAGCTCCTTTGATTCATCAACTGCGTCCGGGCTACTTGTATATTCGTACTTCTCAGTTCAATGATACTAAAGTTAGGTTAGGTTAGGTCATGATTCATTATAATGAGTTCTTTACATATATATATATATATATATATAGAGAGAGAGAGAGAGAGAGAGGTTAACCTGTAGGTCACCATTCGTAAGAACGTAGACACAGGAGAAAACTTCCCGCAACTTTCTATAAATATAAATACTCGTATTATATATAACCTTTTTGTCAATTCATTCAGAAAAGAAATTTTGAAGGCCATATTTTCTACCAAATGAAGTTATGTATCATTAAAAGAAATTATTCTATCATCTGAAAAGAAGCTTTGACACCCAAAAGAAGAAAAAACTTTCCCTAGAATTTACCCTCAAAACGAAGTTAGTTCATCTAAATTAAGAAAGTTTAAATTCACAGAATGTTTGATTCAGAATGAAAAAATTATAGATGGCACAACACTAAAATTTAGATGCAAAAGGATACAAAGAATAAATAACATAACAACTATTTTGTGTCGTATACCAAATTTAATAAGATTATTTTTAATATGATTCATTAATTAATTTGATTGTTGATTAAACGGTTAAAAAGTTGACTATTGTGGATAACGTTTACTTCAAAACATAGACGAGAGAGATAGAGAGATAGAGAGAGTTTTGGGCATTTTAAAAGGAAGCTAAATCATGTAAAAGCTTACAGTGAGGCATTTTCTTTTAACCAGTAAGAGAATATATAACATTTGGGTTGAGTGCCCTTTTCCCGAGCATTTTCATACGAAAGACCAGATTCCTTCCTTTTGTGATAGGCATAAGATGTGCTAGATTTCAGTTCAAAATTATATAAATTAAAGACTGGATAATGTAGTGGCAATCATGTAAGTACATTCCTCATTTGTCTTCTCTCTCTCTCTCTCTCTCTCTCTCCCGTCGGTATGGGCCGCAAGGCTTTTTGAGGTACTACTTTTCCTTGTAACTCCTTGTAACTCTCGTAGGTTAAATTAACACTAAAATAAAAGCCCCACTCTTAAATTACAAATCAAAAAATAAATAAACGATTCAGGAACAGTAGAGTGTTTTCATTCTTTCCTGGACCAGATTAGATTTTCAAAAAGCGTTTGACACGGTACCGCACAAAAGACTCATTGAAAAAAAAATAAGGCTCATGAAATCAGGAGTGTATTAATAAATTGGATAGAAGAGTGGTTGCGAGGTAGGAAACAAAGGGTGGTCGTTGATGGAGCGGAGTCTTCTTGGGCTAATGTAGCGAGCGGTGTTCTCAGGGTTCTGTATTCCCCTTGCTTTTTCTTATATATATTAACGATTTAGATGTCGGCCTAGTCAGTACAGTGTCGAAGTTTGCAGATGCCACAAAGTTGGGTGGTAGGGCGATAAATGATGAAGATAGAGGTAAAATCCAGGAAGATTTGAATAAAATCGTTGATTGGTCGGTCACATGGCAAATGAGATATAACGTCGATAAGTGCAAAATTCTACATATAGGTTCGCGTAACGGTAATTTTGCGTATGGTATGTCAGGGAAAGAGTTGGCAAGCGTAGATCAGGAAAAGGATTTAGGACTTATAGTCACTAGTGATTTGAAAGTAGCGAAACAAAGTACAGCAGCGGTCAATAAGACGAACAAAGTGCTAGGTTTTATAGCTAGGAATTTTTAGTACAAATCGCGCGATATTATTGTTCCGCTTTATAAATCATTAGTTAGACCCATTTGGAGTACGCGATCCAATTTTGGAATCCGTATATGCGCAAGGATATAGACAAAATCGAAATAGTTCAAAATTGAGCAACTAAGATGATTCTGTCGCTTAGGTCAAAGTCGTACGAGATAGGATTAAGGAGTTAAAACTGACTACACTCAAGACTAGGAGGCTAAGGGGTGATCTAATCCAGGTTTTTTTTAAATTATGAATTGGTTCAATAACGTAAAAGAGAGAGGTTTTTCGAAATAGCACAATATAGTAGAACTAGAAATAACGGGTGTAAGCTGACTAGTAGAAGGTTCGAGACAGCAGTTACCAAAAACATTTTTGCGCATAGAATTGTAAATAGCTGGAATAGTTTGCCGGTAGAAGTAATTAGTAGCACGTTTATAAATATGTTTAAAAATCGATTAGATGCACTTGTTGATATATTAGGTATAGTTTAAGGTAATAAAATTAAGGTTTTTGTGGTTCGGAACCCACGTAAAATTGTAGGTCCCCTCCGCATCACGGAGGACATGCGCAATACACAATTACAAACACGGTTAGGTAGACCAGCCATGAGTGGATCCTAGGGTCTTTGTTGGTCTGAAACACTATAACATTATAACGCTGTGTTTGAGTAGAAATGGCGTTGTTTCGTATCGAGAATATCCGTAAAGAATTATAACAGAAAGAGTAATTAACATATATTTAAAAGGAATACTACATTTGAATGCCATAAATCAGAATACAATTACTCACAGTGGGATTGAACTGCATACTCGTAAGTCTCGCTGGTACTGCTCGTACCCTGAACTTTTATTTGGGTATATGAGCAGGACAATACTTTGTGAAAGTGTTGAAATCTTTTAATTTCTATCTAAAGCTGAATATGTAAAAATATGCGTCCTGAGAGATGATAGTAATAAATTTCAGTATTTCAAGTAAGTTAATGTATTTGTATTCTTTTTTGCTATTAATTTTGCCTGTTTTAAAATAGCATATTATTTGTTAGGTAATTTAATTCTCTCTCTCTCTCTCTCTCTCTCTCTCTCTCTCTCTCTCTCTCTCTCTCTCTCTCTCTCTCTTATTTGATTGGATAATCAAGAGAACTATATCGAAGATATAAACAGGAGGATTGCCTGACTCTGAACAAACAGACAAATTGATTACCTATATCCAATCTAATTAGGCGCTGAAACCCCGTTAATACCCCTCCAATCACGGTAATTGAATGGAAAATCCCGCTTATCGGGGTTGATTCGTTTAAACGGTAAATCGAAGATGTTGTTGGGACTATTAGTCAAGTGTGTGATTTGCCTTCTTCAGAAAGAGAAGGAATGGCTTCTAATTTCTCTTCAAATCCTCAGTGATTTCGTTAATTTATATTCGTTATGAAGCAAAATTTTCGAAATGCTTAAAATATAAGTAAGGAAAATCACCTCATCATAAAATTTGTATTTTAGCTCCCTTAGGGGGAGAGAGTGAGATGGAAATGCGGAGGATTTGATGCCTTTAAGCGACGTGTTTATCCCTGACAATTAACTAAATTGACAAAAATAATGTAGTGAGCTATAACGAAGGATTTACTCATTGAGTAGGAGGAATCGCAGATGGAAGCAGTGATACAACGAAAAGAGCAGTGAACATGAAAGTGAGTACAGTATAAAGGCTAAGTCCGAAAGGCAGAACAGGGAGATACGAAACTCGAGTTTGGAATAAACCAAGAAAATTTGACACGTTTCTCTTTATTTACGTATACAATGCAATACCAATGAACAAAATGTTATATACTACTACTACTACTACTACTGAAATAATAATAATAATAATAATAATAATAATAAAAGTTATATCGATGATGGAAAATTCGTTGCTCGTATCTCCTCTTTCATAAATCTTTAGTGAGAGAAATTTGGAAAAACTCTTCGTTTATAATCGGTTGAAATCGAGTGAAAAGCAATTTAAATTTATTAAATTAGGCCGCCATTAAACCTATTATAAATCGACTTTTGTGCAACATTTGAGCAATGAATCGCGCAATTTAGCCAAGGAGGCTTCCGCGGCTCAATGTCTCCATTTGAATGGAAATGGTTCGAGGGTGAGGTGTGGAATGGTGCTAAAAAGGGGTTGAGGCAGACGCAGCCCCACAACTCCAATCCGCGCTATCAGAACTTTAATTACCTAATGGCCACCCTAATACGCTGGATCATTTGAACGACAATTCGAGTGATTGTGTGTGATTATTCCAGAGTCTCTATGCGCTTGTATACGAGTGTGTGTGTGTGTGTGTGTGTGTGTGTGTGTGTGCGCTTGCTTGCTTGCTTGCGCAAAATAGGTCATATATACAGTATATATGTATATGGATGAGTAATCACAACTAACCTAACGTGTGATAATAAATAAAGCGTACAAAATGCAAGTGTCATTTTCAGGGAAATTACAAAACTCTTGAGAAGGAAGGTTGTATATTCGCCGAAACGTCAGTAGCTTATATAAACTTTTATTATTTAATAATATCTCTCTCTCTCTCTCTCTCTCGGAATTCACAGCCTCTGAATAGTACATGCCACTGTGGTTTCATTACAGGTTGCCGTCCCGCCGCTTATTCGTCAAGGGGTTGTACACCGGTTTAATATCAGCTATCTGGTAGACGGGTGAGGTTCGGGTTAAGATTCCGTACTAAAGAGTAATTTCTTCGTCCAACCTAATTTAACGTCTCTGGAAGTGAGTATAATTTAGGTAATTCAAACTATAAAAAAGAAACGGAGTGAAAGCGAAATATGAACGAAATGATTAAGGATTTAACTATACTCGTTTCAATTTCAACCACTGATAAGTAAAACCCATAAAAAAAATCTTTAAAAACAAAATCGTGTACTTTACTTTCTATTTTATTCTTTATTCTAGGATTTAATTATTTATTTCATATAGGGCCATATACTGTACACACACACACACACACACACACACATATATATATATATATATATATATATTTTTTTTTTGCTACAGAAATTTTACAAGAATTTTTTAATATATATATATATATATATATATATATATATATATATATATATATATATATATATATATATAATATATTATATGCAAGATGTAGATTTGTCAGAGCGAGGGTTTGAATCCCGAGAGATGTGTTGGGTAAAAATATTCATGAGTGAGCGAATATGAAAATTCGAAAGAGGTTCTGCTGAAAAGTATTTTTGCTAAGTTTCCTGAAGTTTTGCCTACTTTAGAATAATCAGGATATGTACCAAGGAGTTAATCAGTAGTGATTAACCAGGGTTAAGACAACAGAAGTTTAAGTTGGCAGTACGATTGAAGTCTCACCAGATAGATGACCCACTGAGCTGAATGACAGTTATACTGCTATTAAATTGTATTTAGTATAGTTGTTTATTTATAATTCTTAAGGTAGGAGTATTGGTCATATTAGAATATTTCAGTTTGCTTGTAAAATAAAGTACTCCGAAGAGGTCAAGGTAATTATAGAAAACTAAACCCAGAATTATGAGCAGTAAAAAGCTGCTTTCGTATATATATATATATATATATATATATATATATATATATATAAATACCTTTGGCTACCTTTTGTTTTGCTTTCGCTGGAATTGTTCGTTCTGACGAAGGTCAAGCTTTTTACTCCACCTTAGACCTACAGTTTAATGTGGAATTCGAACCACGTCCCACCACCAGCCCAGCGTCTTAATCACTCGGCTACCCAGGGTACCCATTTATCTACCAACTACTTTCTTTATTGTGTGGAAGGATGAACAGCTGGGTTTTGCTACGTGCCGCCTGCCGTCACCGGGTCTCGATCCCGGTGCCGATGGAGTTGTAGTAAGCGACCCTAACCACTACACCACCGAGGTGCATATATATATATATATATATATATATATATATATATGTGTGTGTGTGGTGTGTGTGTGTGTGTGTACTGCAAACATTCCTTGTATAGTTAAAAAAGAGGTAATTTAAAATTGCCCTTAGAAGACAAATTTTAGGTTGTACAGGGTGGGGCACGGGAATCAAGTGTTTTTTGAATAGCTAGTAATCGGCCATTAGGAATGGGAGGGGCGTGCGGTAGGTAGCATTCCATTCCTGGGTTCATAGCATTTAACTTTAACTAACACTCACCTTTATCTTTCAGGTGCCATCATGGAGCAGTGGACGTTAGAACACCGCATGTTCGCGTATGATCATTTTGTTAGGAGTGGCGAGTCAGTGACAGCAGTTCAGCGTGCGTTTCGCGCGCAGATTCAACATTCATCGAAATGACTCTGTTCCCGCTCGTGACACAATCTTACGTTGGGTTAACAATCTTCGAACAGAGGCTCAATAATGAAAACAAAACCGAAGGGGCCGCAACGCACTGTGCGTACTCCAGAGAACGTTGAAAGGGTCAGACAAGCGATGTTGCAAAGCCCAGGCCGCTCTGCTCGGAGACATTCAGCTGCACTCGGAATCAGCAATCGTACTGTTAGACGGATTTTGCATGAAGAATTACATTTTCACCCATACAAGTTAGCGATGGTGCAGGAATTGAATGTAAACGATTGCCCCCAACGACTGAATTTTGCACAGGAAATGCTTGCACTTTATGAGCAGAATGAAAACATGATGGTGGTAATGAGTGATGAAGCCCATTTCAACCTTAATGGGGCCGTCAACAATCAAAACTGTCGGTATTGGGCTGCTGAAAATCCGCGACAACTCCATGAAAAACCGCTGCATAGCCCTAAGGTTACAGTTTGGTGCGCGGTGGGAAAGTTTGGCGTCATCGGTCCCTATTTCTTCGAACAAAATGGGGTTACCGTTACCATAACATCTGGGCGTTACATTGAGATGGTGAACACCTTTTTCATCCCTGAGTTACGAAGAAGGCGTATTGCTCGTCGACATTTGTGGTTTCAGCAAGATGGGGCCACGCCACACACCGCCAGAGCGTCAATGGCTGTTCTTCGCCCCCTGTTTCCCAACCATCTCATTTCGAGATTTGGTGACATTGCATGGCCCCCTCGGTCCCCTGACTTGTCCACATGTGACTTCTTTCTATGGGGGTACCTCAAGTCACGTGTCTACGAGGACAAGCCCCGTACATTAGATGCATTGAAGGAAGCGATCCGTCAACAAATCATCCAAATCAACAGAGACCTGCTGGGAAGAGTGGAGGCCAATTTTCGTAAACGCCTTCAACAATGCGTCGACGGCCAAGGACATCATATGCCAGATATAATTTTCGGTACATGATTATTATGACATGAAATGCTATGTTCTTACGAATGTTGTTCTACCAATATATTTTCTTTACAAAAATAAATATCATTTTCCTGATTATTCCAAAAACACTTGGTTCCCGTGCCCCACCCTATATAATGAAGCAGAGGTTTATTGATCTAATTTGACAAGAAGAGTGTTTCCTAAACTCACAAATATACAAAGTAATTAACCCTGTCAGGGCTACGTCGTAGCCAATGTCGTAACACCGCTTCCCATTGATTACCAAAGTTAAGCGGCAGTGGGTTGGATAATAATTGGATGGGAGACCGTCCGCTGCGTCCAGACTATATAGAGACCCTTGGTTGGATCCCACTTAAAGCTGTAGGTCCCCCCCCCCCCCGTGATATGACCTTAGATGTCGCGAAAGAGGTAAAAACACCCCAGTCATTACATTAATCCTGTCAATAACCATAATCATATTTATATAAAAAGCCCGTAAAAGACTGTAATCCATTTAGAAAAAAAAAAAAAAGAGATAATATACTGTCATGTGCTAAAACAAAAAGTATATTTATGAAGGTAAAAATTTAATATGGAAAAGGTGTCGAATAAATATGGAAAAAACCAATGAAGATCATGCTAGAGCCCATTTTTAACATTTCCTTCACTACGCAGGAAGTAGTGATAGGCCATACCTGTCATATAATTTAGAATAGGCTGCTAACGATCCCTTTGAGATCGAATGATCGTAAAACTGAATGACATCATCTTCCAAAATCCAGATTGAACTTATTAATGACTTTAGAGAGTCTCAAGAGGGTTTAAAATAAAATAGAAAAAAAAAATATCCCCTTGAATTTTTCCCCTCCAACTTTTCACTCCCTGATTATTCAATTTTATTCTTGTACTGCAAAAGAGGGTTTAGTTTGGCCAATGATTCGCGATTTCGGTAAAAAATAATTCTCCAAATAAAATATTCGTTTCATATTTTACAGAATATTTTTATGAAATAATTAAGTAAATAAATAAATAGGTTCCCCCTTTCTACTTTCTACTTACCCTTCACCATAAAAATATCCCCGGCCGGGGGGAGGGGCTAAATTTGCTTCTGATGAACAAGGTTCTCCCCTGTAAAATTCCCTCCGTTTTCTGATAATTTTTTCCCCGTTTGAGGGACTGGCTGAAGTTCTTTAACCCTGCGTATATAATGATCGGATTTAGCTCGCTTTGAACGTCACTTATCGCGTTCAAAAATCCCTCTCAAGTGCACGGATTACTCATTCTGCGAACGTGTGAAATTGTAATGCTTTTCAAGGAGAAAATCCGGTAATAATTGTGACAAACTGATATTGGCTCAAATATAGTTTGCAATTCGATTATTAAATGTATTAACTGCAAATAGGATTAATTTCAGGTCTGTAAATAATTTAATATTTAAATTAATATCGATTTAAAATTCAGACCTGTGTAATGTATTTAAAAAAAGAATATACGATATTCATTTTTTCCATTACACTTGCATATATATATATATATATATGCATATATATATATATATATATATATATATATATATATATATATATATATATAAATTTTAGTTTTTACCAAATTTAAGATTCCCAAAAGCTGACAAGTAATTAAAAAAAAAATAATAAAAACATTAAAAACAGAATTGTATAACTTTAATAATATATTCAATTTCGCTAATTTTATTTTTCCATTAATTTAAAATTAGTTGGTTGTTTAGTTTGTTAACGATTTTTCCCGTATTGGCAGCAAACTAACGCCTCTAATTTTAATTTAATCACAATAAAATAATTACGTAAAAAGGTTACAGAATAAAAAGATTAACATACGATATATATATATATATATACGCCTCAGTGGTGTAGCGGTTAGCGTCGCTGACTACGAATCCATCGGCCCCGGGTTCGAGACCCGACGGCAGCCGGCGCGCAGCAAAACCCAGCTGTTCATCCTTCCACACAATAAAAGAAAGTGGTTGGTAGATAAATGGGTACCCTAGGTGGCCTAGTGGTTAAGACGCTGGGCTGCTGATGGGGCGTGGTTCGGATTCCACGTTAAACTGTAGGTCTAAGGTGGAGTGAAAAGCTTGACCTTCGTCAGAATAAACAATTTTTGTTAGCGGAAGCTAACCAAAGGTTACCAAAGGTATATATATATATATATATATATGTGTGTGTGGTGTGTGTGTGTGTGTGTGTGTGTGTGTGTGTGTGTATATATATATACACACACACACACAGAGGATTGACAAAAGTAAATAGACAGATTGTTTTTTCCAAATTTTCGGTTTGATAATAAAAGTCAATAAATAATAACAAATTAATTGAATTAATGTACTTAAAGTCGTGTTCCTTTCCCATTTGTAGTTATTAATTCAATAAATTTTTTATTATTTACTGAATTTTATAATCGAGTAAAAATTTTTGGAAAAAACGAAAGGTCTACTTACTTTTGTTGACTATATATATATATATATATATATATATATATATATATGGTAGCGCAAAAGTCGCGCATCATAGGAATTTTCAGTGTTGATTATAATATATTATTATTTTTCTTTTCGGGAGGGGATGGGTGCGAAATTAACAATAGACGAAAAGGTGAGCTTGGTTTTAAGGCATGGAATACCGGGTACAACAAATCGCTGAATCGGTACAGAATTTAAATTCTGTACAGATTCAGCGAGAGAGGCAAAAGAGAAGACTATTCTGCAAAAGAAAGAGAGTGGAGGTGAAGTTAGGCAACTGCGGAGATAATGCCAGAATGTAATATAAGAAAAACTGGAGCGTATCGATAGGGAAATACAAGCCCTAATTAAGGACCATACAGAGAGGGCAAAGGAAAAGGTGGTAGAGCAATAAAGGAAAATCCCAAATACTTCTATAGCTATGCGAAAAGGAAAACGAAAACGCGCGCAGCTATTGGGCCCTTAAGGAAGAGAAATAATGAACTAACCGACGATCCAAAAGAAATATCTGAAACATTGAGAGCCCAGTATGAATCAGTTCTCAGTACCCCAAAAAGTGACAAAGCGATACCTGACATAGATGCATTCTTTGAAGAGAAATTGCAAGGAGAGTGTATAACAGACTTTTTTTACCCCAGAAGATGTAGTGAGCGCGATAGGACAAATGAAACTACATTCAGCTGCAGGTCCGGACAATTGGAACGCATTATTGATTAAAAACTGTAAAAATTAAATGAAATGAAAAACCTTTATACTGGATATGGAGAAGATCCCTGGACACTGGGGAAATACCGAGCATCTTGAAAAGAGCAAACATTGTTCCTATATATAAAGGAGGGGGACAGATCTCAAGCAAAGAACTATAGACCAGTGTCATTGACGTCCCACCTCACCAAAGTATTTGAAAGAATAGTTAGAGAGAAAATTTATGATTTCTTGAGACACTGGAAAGTTTCAACGAAAATCAGCAAGGATTCCGATCAGGTAGATCATGTCTATCACAACTGATAGAATACTACAACAATATTCTAGATGCACTGGAAGGCAATGACAACTACGTTGTCATTAGTGGTGCACCGATTAATCGGTATCGGCACCTTGCATGCCGATTAATCGGCCATGCAAGGTATTTTCCTAATATCGGCAAAATGCCGATTAATCGGCATGCCAGGTGCCGATACCGATTAATCGGTGCACCACTAGTTGTCATATACACAGATTTTGCTAAAGCTTTCGACAAATGTGATCACGATATAATAGCACATAAAATGAAATATATGGGAATAACAGGCAAAGTGGGAAAATGGATCTACAACTTCCTCAGAGAACGCCTACAGGTCGTCAAAATTCAAGGTATATCATCATCAGAATAGGAAGTACGCAGCTCAGTACCACAACGGACAGTACTGGCCCCACTCCTGTTCATTATCATGCTAACAGACATAGACAGAGGAATAAACAGCAACAGTATAGTAACATCCTTTGCAGACGATACAAAGATCAGCAGAAAAATCAGCGATGTAAATGAAGTGGAGGCCTTGCAGAGGGACACGAACAAAATATAGAAATGGTCAGAAGACAACATGTCATTTAACACCGAGAAATTTCAGCTCTTGATATATGGTAGTAGGCTAGGGTGTGTCAATTTTAGGGAGCAAAGTGAAATCTTTAGATTTTCAAAGACTACTAGTGACCAAGTGATGCATTTTTATGTGCTAAATCGAAATATGGCTTTAAAATCCAGATTTGACTACTCCTAGCTACTTATATTTGAAGTTGAAGTTTATGAAAACTCAGCAATTTTTGCAAGTATTTTTTTATTGTATATAACTACATTTTACATACATTACATACAATTAAAGACATTTTGATTGTATTTCAATATTAAAACTTAGAAATGTAGATACGTTTCTTGAACTTTGCCAAGGATGCCATGTCTGCCTTGCTTTTGTTCCTGGACATGAGCTCCCTACTGGCCACCTGGCCATTGATGTACGCCTCCCTCCTTTCTTGTGAGTAAACATGTTGTGATGCTTCAGTTGTCATCCTTACACACCTCTCTACTGACTGTGTGTGTGAGGACCATGCAGGAACTTCCATTGGTCTATCCAGAAACTCCTTGATTGCAGCAGTGGTGAGGGAGCAGGTCAGAGGAGGCTCAGTCACGCCAGAGTTCCAGTCAATAAGCTCCGAGAGTTTGGTGGCATCTGGGTTGATGTCAGGAGTCTTCCTGGGTCTGACACTGCAGTCTCCTACCGGTGTGTCCTCATCTCCTTCACCTCTGATTTCCAGTATCCTCTTCACTGCCTCCCTCCTCTCCTCCTCCTCCACCTCACTGCACAGCATGGCCTGGAGTACAGCCTCAGAGTGTGCATACCAGGCTGATCTCTTCACTGTAGGCATCACTATTCCTATCACCTCCTTCTTCTGACTTCTGAGCAGCTCCAGCTGGTACAGTACATGCCTGGGACCCACCACCCAGCTGTGATTTAATTTGATGTTGAATCAGTTTGGCATATAGACTTCACTATGAATTCCACGATTATCTCAGATTCTTCAGGTTCTTACCCTTCAGCCCATGTTTGGAAATCCACAATCTGCAGAACCTTAGAGCCGTGGTGACCCACCTACTGTGACAGACTGGCCCAATCTCCAGGAGAGCTAGACTCTGAGGTACCTCTCCCGATCTGATGGCAGTGATGATTCTGTAGCCATATGATTGGCTCCTCCTCTTCTCCTCGGCCTTCCTTCTCTGCTCCTGTCTCTGCAGCACTGCTTCCTGTCTCCTGGTCTCAGGGTGATCAGCTAGACCCATCTGGTGTGCCCCCACACTGCCCATCTTTTCTCTCTGACCTTTAATGAAGGCAACCTCCTGCACTGGTATTTTCTGCTCGCTCCTGCAGCTGCAGTCAATGTGAACCTCACTGTTGCAGACAGGCTTGCACCCAAGCTCACTGCAGCTCCTGATCACACAGTGACAGGTCAGGATGTCCACCAATTTGTCCAGGTTCATCATGAACCAATCTTTGACCTCTAGCTTCACATTGCCAATGGACACCTTCACTGCCTCATCCCACAGTACCTTCACAGGTCCTGTGAATAGAACGCTGGCCTTTCTCCACTGAGCCAGTAGCCCTGGAACAATGCCGTTGTTAATCAGGTCATTAACTGGGTAATTCCTCCTGTCTTCCTCACTCATCTCTCTCCTCAACAAACCATACCTCAGCAGATCTCTGGCTGTGGGCAGTTCAGCAGGGGGAAGTTCCCTCCCAGTCCCCACCAAATGACTTAGGTGACAACTTGATTTGCTTCGGGTTCTGATTTCTTTCTGACTCATCCCGTGGACATGTGAACAAAAGAAATGTCATTGAAATTTGGATAAGCCTACTGATTATGATTACATAAAATTAAGTTAATTGAAATTCTTAATATTTTCCTATAAGCTCAGATAAAAGGTTGTTGTTATAGGTACAAGACTTAATTATTCAAAGTAATGACAATTTCAAATAAATATCTATCATATCAAAATATACAGAAAGTTTGGGTCACACATAACATTTCGAATAATTTGAATTACACAATATTTACATTACGAAGTAATCAAAATTGTCAAAAAGGAGGGAAAACATGCATTCACAATCAAAACTCAAGCATTTATGATTATGTGAAACTTAGAAACCATACTGCACAACAAAAATAATCAAAGTTGACCACACATATCAATGGCACATTGATATACGATGCTTCAGTCATATTTAGGTTATATTTCAAACCTTTATGGTCAAATATAAGTAGGTAAATGGTTTTTCTAAACAACACTAAAGATATTTAGTCTATGCTCCTGTCTATGCTCCGGATAGACAGGAAATTCAGAGAAGCAAGAGAAAGCGACGATCTGGGGTTAATAATGACAGATGATGTGAAATTCGAAACACAAAGTCAGATAGCGATAAATAAAGCAAAAAGAGTCGCGGGACAGGTACTAAGAACGTTCAAAAGAAGGGACAGGACACTAATGATTCCCTGCTAAAAACACTGATTATACCAAAACTTGAATACTGCTCAGTTTTGAGGTCCCCATATAAAAAGGAAGAAACTAATAAACTAGAAGAAATGAAAAGACATTTCACAGCCAAGATTGATGGCTGCAAAAAACTCAACTACTGGGAAATACTAGGTAAACTAAATCTGTTCTCCTTGGAAAGAAGAAGAGAGAGGTACACCATAATCTACATATGGAAAATGATCGAAAAACTGGTATTAAACCTCAAACTAAACCCAATTACCACTCAAACAACACTGGAAAATTGGAAAAGCAGAATGTGTAGTGTTCCCAAATTGAAGGCCCGACAAGGGACCTCCTCAACACTGAAGGAAAATAACTTGGTTGTCAGGAGGGCCAAGACTTTTCAATCAGCTTCCAAAGGACCTCAGAAACGTTACAGGGGTCAAAGTTGAAGTCTTCAAGAGAAGACTATATATATGCCTGGCTCAGGACGGTACCAGATGAGCCGGGTGTACTTGGCTATATACGGTGGAGAGCACAAGAAAGCAACTCGCTCCTCCACCAAGCCAGACCTAGAGGCGGAGCCACCAGCTTCACCTCCATGTGAAAAGAGACCAACGCACGAAACAGCAACAAGGTCAACAAGGTATAGGCCTATATAACAGGTGTGCCATAAAAAAGGGTACATTTTAAAAAGGCTATAAAATCAACATTTTTCATTTAATTTTAATAACCTTCTACACAATGAAACATATGTATTTATCTATATGCAAACAAGTTTTCAGACTAAAATATAAATAATTCAAATTCTATCCACATTTAACGGAAAGAGTATGTTTTTCTACTAAACATGCAAAAATTATTAAACCATTTTAATATTTTTTTCTAAAAATCATTTTTACTGTAAAATTTACCTGAAATTATTAAAAAATTGTTCTAAATGCTTTCCTTCCATTTCAATAACTTTTTTTATTCTTGGCCGGAATATGGGAGAACTTAGCAGAGCGAGTGTACAGGACTAGGATAAAAGATGTCGCTCATTTACGCGAGATCATCATTCAAAAATGGGAAGAGCTCCCACAGGAACAAGTAAATCGAGCCATATTAAAAAGGTTTAATAATTTTTGCATGTTAAATAGAAAAATCATACTCTTTCGCTAAATGTTGATAGAATTTGAATTATTTGATATTTTAGTCTGAAAACGTGTTTGCATATACAGTAGATAAATACATGTTTTATTGTGTAGAAGTTTTATTAAAATTAAATGACAAATGTTGATTTTATAGTCTTTTTAAAATGTACCTTTTTTTATGCCATACGCGTTATATACTAGGGTGGCCAAAAAAAATGAAAATGAAAATATATTTCTCATGACATTTGCCCATATTCCACAACCACTAACGATGTTGGAAATAAAAAACTGGATCGATTCGTGCATATTTAGAGGTGATGCAACTCCAAGCCTTAGTATCATTATATAGTTTGGGGTGGCAAATTTCTTCAAACTTGCGCCACCCTCAAATATTAATGAATTTAGCTCAATATCTGATCTAGATGTTTCTCCAAATAAGGAATGAAAAACTGTATCAGGAACTCTTATTTGTGCATTTTAATGCAAACTCAAAACTGCAAACTCGATTGCAAGCCAGCTATAATAATAATCATTCAGGAAGGATGGCCCAGCACTAAGGGCAACTAATGGAGCTCGTTATTCTAACTCCCGTATCATTATTATCAGCATCATCGGGATTCGAACCCCTGACCTCATATAGTGCTCCTAGTGCTGCTAATTTTCCACCTTATTTGGATATTCTTAGTAAAGGAATCGTATTTTTCTCGAGTCTCATTCTTGTTATGATTCAACGATTTCGTTACGTTTTACTTTTAAATATTTGCACACTGTGTAAGGCTTTTTGTTTCAAAGGTGTTTCATATATGACCAAAAATGAAGAAAAATTTGATAGGATAAACATATTTTTAGGTTTTAGAAAGAATTTTTTTGTTTTGTTTTTAATTTTGTGGCCTTGTTTCTTCCTGGTATGCCATCACTGTATTATTATTATTATTTTATTATTATTATTATTATTATTATTATTATTATTATTATTATCTTTTTTTAATTTCTGTGTCTAAGAAACTCAGAAACGTTTATGAATTTTATTGTCTTTTAAAAGAGTTTATTCACGGGTAATATATGCTTTAAGTTTAAAGATTCACCTTGACGCCTTTCAAGACTTTCCAATAAAGTATCGAGATAGGTGAAGCCATTTCCACTGTGGCAGTCCATGCAATACATTATCTTATCGAATTTTTCCTATACATAAATTTTATACAAATTTCTTTCCGTATTTCTCTTTCATGCAGTCACACCCTATATACTCTCTCTCTCTCTCTCTCTCTCTCTCTCTCTCTCTCTCTCTCTCTCTCTCTCTCTCTCTCTCTCTCCTACATACAGGTGCATTAATTTCATTCAATTACCGAGATGAACTGACTGAACAGTGCCAATATAGTGTCGTTTCTCAGTAGACGTTTTTATTTGACGCACCTTGGTCAATTTGCCAAATGGTCCATAATGTCTCCCACGGGAGAGGGGCACGGAACGATACAGAAAAAAAAAATAAAAAAAAACTTGAAAAAAGGTGAAAAAAGAAGTAAAAATAAATGTAAGGGAGTGAGGTGGGAAAGTGGGTTCCAGAATTAGTGTGAAAGTAAATAAAATTATTGTCGTTATTGAAATAATTAATTAATTTCATTTCATTCGTTTTCCATTCTCCAATTAGTTTTCTGGTTTTAATAAAAATATTTCTGTCTTTAATTCAGTAGTTTCCATTTTACTATTAGTTTATAGTATTGTAATATTTAGAATTGTATTCGTACGCAGTATTTACGCAATTTAATTATGTATAAATGGCAAATTAAAATCAATTACTTTGGTTATACGTAATCAAATCAAATAATTCATTGTTAAAGGCTAAGTTTCAAAATTGCGGAAGGGATATCATAAGTATTAAAATACAACTGTTAAAATATTGTAAATATGCGTAATCATAATAATATAATAGTGTAATTTTCTAATTACGTGTAATTGTGATAGTGTAATCATACTAGGGTAATCAGTGCAGTCGCAATAGTGTAATAGCGTAATTGTGTAAATAGTATAATCGTACATTAATGTACCGTACACTAAAGCTATTTAGATTTTAAATTTTTATGTAATTTTCAAATAGCTTTTATGAGAAAAGCTGTAAGTAGGAAATACCGGTGCCAAGGTTTAACAGATACATAACACAAAATAAAAGTTCATACATACCTACACTCTAAATTTGGTTCTTAGGACTACTTTAAGTAAGGACTACGTTAATTTTTGTTTAATTATACTCCTAATACTTAAAGTACATCCATTTACTTAAACATCTACATATACAGGTACACAGTATATCGACGTACTGTATTGTATGTATCTATCGGGTGATTTTTTAAACATCTGACACTTTAAAAAAAATACACACCCTTTAAAGTGTCACATGTTTAAACAATGACTCGATATATGTATACACATAATAATAATATTAATTATTGGTTTTGTTTAACCTCCTTC
The DNA here is from genome assembly GCA_023014485.1 of Bathynomus jamesi. Classification (NCBI taxonomy): domain Eukaryota; kingdom Metazoa; phylum Arthropoda; class Malacostraca; order Isopoda; family Cirolanidae; genus Bathynomus; species Bathynomus jamesi. The sequence goes on from JAJOZX010001496.1 coordinate 504,210, forward strand.
GCAACATCTAAGGTCATATGAGGGAGGGGACGTACAGCTTTACGTTGGATCCGAACCACAGGTCACTACATAGTCTGGACGCAGGGGACGGTTTCCCATCCAATTACTATCCGACCCATTGTCGCTTAACTTCGCTGATCAACGGGAAGCGGTGTTACAACATTAGCTACGACGTAGCCCTGTATACACATAAAGTAGGCCTATTGGAAATCCGATAGACATATTTTAGATGCCAAGAGTACAATTAGACAAAATTTTACAAGTATTACTTAAAGTAGATCTAAAGTGGCAGATTTAGTGTGCATAATGTATAGACAAGAGTTTTCTAAATGAAAGAGAATAAAAATACTTACAGTGAGAAATAGCTTTTATGTAAACTGTGAATTGAAATAATAACAGTTAAGCTAGTTACGAAGCAAAAACCTTTCTGAGGAAGTACAATTCTAAATTTTCAATAAAAAGAATAGTTTGTAAAACACTTTGTAGTGAGAGCGTAATTTTCAATTCATAGTGACTGTGTTTATTTGAAGCGTGTATCTGGATCTCCTTCGGACAGAATTAAGGTGCTGAACGCCAACAGCTTCCTTAGTTTTCTAATAATGACGAATTTTTTTTTAACGCGCTTGAAACGTTTCTAAAGAAGATACTTCTTAAATACTTTGATATTATTATGTAAGGAAAAACTGGTAAAAAGAGATTGTAGCCTCACAAACGTAAAAAATACTATATCAGAATCGAAAGGTCATTAAAGTCATTAAGACATAAACTAAGACATAAATTAAGACGTAAATTCTCTTATTTGCGTGAATAATGCAATAAAGAATGTTTCAGTCTCAATCATTGTAAATTCCCTGAAATGTTTAAGAATTACAGAAACAAAATTAATTTCGATCAACGAAAACTGGAAAGTGTAAAATTAATGAATAAATGATATCATTGCGAGCATGCAATTTATAGGCTACTTGTAATTACTGTACATTCAAATGTAGAGTCAAATTATTGTAGACTGAAATCACTATTTGTATATAAATTAATGTTACTTGCTATTGAAATTATTCTTAAAAATCTGGCTAATTTTTATAAAATTTAATCTGCCAAGTATTTTGCGCATAATGTTTAAGGTATTTCCTAAAGCCCGGAGAAAATCCTATATTTATAAAAAATCTTCATGCAATGAAGTAATTATGGAAAAAAGATAGAAAATGTAAACAGGACGAGGGAATTTTTCGCTGTTCTCTGGAAGAGCTTAATTTATTCGCTTAAAGTTTCTAAAATCATATATATTATTAATAGATAACAAATTGAGCATAAAACGAAATTTAACGAAGAAATAGAAATTTTCACTGCAATTACTGTAATTATAGTCATAAATTTTAAAAATATTAAAGAATTAAAAAATTAATCTCCCAATTCCCCCCCCCCCCCAACAGTCATACTTATAAAATTCTATGTAATTGCACCATACGATGTGAACATTATGAATACATTTATAGAACTGTTCTTTATTTAGATAACATAGCATAAAACACACACACACACACACACACACACACACACACACATATATACTATGATAGAGAGAAAAACTTCTTTTACTTTATGAATATTGGAGATATGAAGAGCAAGTTCTGATATGAAGTTATACTTTCGAAATGTTAAAGTTTATCATATTTAAAAATCATTTTACAGTATATTAAATAACATGTCCAAAGTTTTAATGCTTCGGAATAAAATGATTCAATAGAAACTTTTCGAGTAAAATTGTGCAAAATGAAACATCACGAAATCCAGTTAGAAAATTCTTGACAAAACGTTCTGCTAATGACGTATCTCTTTGAGTTAAATCCTCCGCTCGCGGAATTGCAACGAATAAGCCTTCCTTCGTGCCTATTGCACTCCTCTGGCGCTCTCCGTCGTGCAAAATGTACCACTTCTGAGATGGTTTCGGGCGTCCAATCGCATCGGCAGTCACGAGGGACAACCGAATATGACGGCGGAGTGAAAAACGAATGACCCGAGCAATGCCTTATTCCCGGAAGAGCCATTTCGCCTTGTAATTTGATCCAGGTTGATATACGTCCAAAGAACACCTGATTTTACTGATGGGGCGTCTGGATAAACAAATTGCCTGTCTCTATTTTACCTGATTGCAGTTCTATCATAGAGAAGAGCCAAGTTCTTGCATGAAGCCTTTGTGGTATTTGCTTTATGAAAATATTAAAACAGTAAAATTACTCCAAATGCTGTATGTACAGTAGTATGGGCGGTTTCGGAGCCGTTATTTGTTTATATTCACCGATTTACTTCACACAAGTACAATATTCAACATAATTTGTGTTAATTAAACTTAACGATGTTTGACTCGTTTTAAACTACGAATTTATAAATATATTTGCTATTTTGAACAGAATTAATTTTTATACTTTATATAGAACTCTGAAAGTGAAGTTAGAAGATTACCCGATAGTGAATATAAAGAATCCTCCAATATTTTTATTTTGAATATTAACAAACTAAAAACAGATGCTCCTGACCGATCCGGACCGCTATTTTTCAGTCTTTATAAGTATAAGTGTGAGTTTTAGCGGAACTAATTGCTTGCTTTAATAATGTGATACAAACAGCGTCCGAATAACACGCTTCTTGCACAGTTTGTGACAACTGTTAATTGTAGGAAATAATCATATTTGGATTCTAGACCAGCTCGGACCGGTCCCAGGATTTCAGGTTGCAGCACTGATAGATATATATATTGAGAGAGAGAGAGAGAGAGAGAGAGAGAGCGACGTAAAGAGGGTTGACAAAAATAAATAGACACGACGATGGTTGTCCTCAAGAACAAATGCCAAATCTCAGCAATGAACGTGTGTCATCGTTATTATTATATTGACTTTTACTACCAAATTAAAAACGGAAAAACCGAATGCGTCTATTTACTTCAGTTAGTCCTCTGTAGATATTTTGTCCTTTCCGTAATTCTTTCAAGAAGAATCACATATTATTATCATTTAAAATTATAAGAAGGAGAATCCTATTGAAGAATATAAAAAGCTCCACTATTAATTAGAAATATAAAACACGTATTAAGCTGCAATGAGAGATAAAGGCTTATTAAAAAAAAAAAAAGTAAATGTATTTTACGAGAGTATACCTCAATTAATTTTTTTTGTCTGATATTACATTAATTTTACAGATGTACTCAGAAAAAAAAGTTGCAAGAAATGTAACGCAGCATCAAGCGTTACTGTACATAAGCTACCCTTATTTATAATTACTATAACAAAGATAAATAATTAATGTGTTCTTTGATAATGAATATTATAAAATGAAGATTGTGTATCTTTCTTGACAAATAATTTAGTATATTTACTCTAAATTAACGCATGAACGTTATTCAAAATAACAATGTAAAATTCCTCTGAAACACTAATAAGAAAGGAAAGTATTTAGAAAGATTTTAACTGTAAACAAATAATTCTATTATATGCCAATGACACAGTTTTTATGATGTTCTGTCATACAGAGAGAGAGAGAGAGAGAAAATTACATTACTTTTGATGAAATCGCTCTGAAAACAATACTGTTAAATATCGTTTGTATTACTAGCCAAAGGACATTGTATGATTTCACCGCCATGCGTTGTTAACCTTTAATCCATTTATTACGACATTGTAATGATGGGGTTCTTTAATCTCCTGCGCAACATCTTAGGTTATATGACAGAGGGGCCCTACAGCTTTACGTGGGATCTGAACCATGGGTCACTACATAATCTGGACGTAGACGACGGTCCCCCATCCAACTGCTCTCAGACCCAATGTCGCTTAACTTCGCTGGTCGATGGGAAGCGGTGTTACTACATTGACCACGACGTGACCCCATTTATTACTAAAATAAATAATACTTTGTTTTAAAAATAGAGTTTAGAATATATTGAATGAAAAATATCTACAAAGTTTGAACTTAAGAAAACACTTCGTGCCATCAATTTTATGTTGACATAATTATGGGTTTAAAGTTTTCTCCATTTTTGCTATGATGGATATAATATCGCCAAATACTCGAAATCTCTAGAAGTAAACTTCTGATAACCTACGCCTTTAGCCGATCTTCAGAAAACTTATAATGAATGTGTTCGTAATCCAAATACGAAGGGTTGACGAAAGTAAATAGACGTCACGATTATTGTCCTCAAGAACAAATGGCAAAGCTCATCACTGGAGTGCCAAAACGTGTGTCAGTTTCACATAATGCAACAGGGAAAGCAACACGATTCTAAAAATATTAATTCATTAACTCTGTTATTATTTATTGACTTTTATTATCCAAATTAGAAATTATGGAAAAACCAAAAGTATCTATTTACTTTTGTCAATCTTCTGTATATATATATATATATATATATATATATATAGAGAGAGAGAGAGAGAGAGAGAGAGAGAGAGAGAGAGAGAGAGAGAAAAAGGTAAGTACATAAAACAATGCGAAAGAATATATAAAACTCTACTTTTTCACCTTAGCGTCTCAAAGCCATATAGGCAACATGGCAGTTCTGAGAACTTCTGTGACGGAGGTTCGAACGGTCGAAAGGTAAGAAAAAATTATTTCTTATATATTTAATGTTGAAACTTACTTTGTTGTGTAATATGTTGTTCTGAGTTGACATAAAATATTTAGCGTGCATGTAATTTCGCTCTGTTTATGAAAATAAACTGAAGTGAAATATAATTGAAATTTCTTCCAATAGATGGCGCCACCCATTAAATAATATAAACTAAATTTTTTTCAAGCATTGTCTTGTCTGGTTAATCAGGTAAATAATGAACTTTAACAAATGCAGACATTCTAAATTTTGCTCGTAGGAAATGTCAGTCTAGCAAAACTTCGCGTCTTATATTAACCATCTGTAAGAGAACTGACAAAGATGGCATTGTCAGCTGAAATACCATCCTTGTTATAGATACTTATTTCTTTGTCAAATTAACAATATTGCTTTCTGAGTGTGTGTGTGTGTGTGTGTGTGACAATAATTTTTATTTTAATTATATCTGTAATTCAAGAATGCATTTTCTTCCTTCATCATTTAATTTTTTACTTATACTTCTTTGATATTCCTCATGGTAACTGCAGTTGAGGAAGATCCAAATATTAATATAAAAATGTATAATTTGGGGGGGATTCTCCTGTTTACAATATTGTACAAGTCGATCTGATTTGAACTCGATATTATGCAGGTTCATGCATTTTAGGTTTAAATGAATATGAAAAGTTTGTTTAATATTTTGAATGAGAGCGACTATCCCATATATATATATATTTGAGATCTTAAATGAAAATAGATAATTAAAACATGTAACCTAACCTACAGTAATTTAATTGGGAATAATGTAACCTAATATAGCCAAACATAACATAACCTAATTTAAACTAACTTAACCTGACTTAAATCAAACTGTTCAACACTTATGCATACTTAGAAATTTTGGTGTTAACTTTATGCAAGTCGACAGACATTATTCATGTCAACTTTGTTCCTTTAAAACAGTGGTTCCCAACCTTTTTAGGCCAACGCCCCCTTATGTCCATCATTATTTGCTGGTGTCCCCTCATAAAGATAATAATACTGGGTAGCGCAAAAGTCAGGAACCATAGGCACATTTTATTAAATTATAATAAATGTTTGAATTGGTGGCCTTCCACTTGGAGACACTTTCTGACGCGTTGAATGCATGATGTTTGAACATTCCTTAGCACATTGCTACTGATTTTGGCACCCTCAGATGTGATTTTATCCTTTAGAGAACGTATGCAGATATGTTTCACCTGTTACATCGCCGTCGGGAAAGTAAGGACCAATTAACCGAGCCTCCCAGAGCGCAGCCCACACCATAATTCGTGGATCGAATTGCACCCTCAGATGTGATTTTATCCTTTAGAGAACGTATGCAGATATGTTTCACCTGTTACATCGCCGTCGAGAAAGTAAGGACCAATTAACCGAGCCTCCCAGAGCGCAGCCCACACCATAATTCGTGGATCGAATTGCACATATCCTTCCTCCATCCAGTGGGGGTTCTCATTGGTCCAATAGCGTGCATTATGCCTATTGACACCACCGCTTAGATGATATATCGCTTCGTCGCTGATGATGATCTTTCGTTCCCAACCTTTTTTAGGCCAACGCCCCCTTATGTCCATCATTATTTGCTGGTGTCCCCTCATAAAGATAATAATACTGGGTAGCGCAAAAGTCAGGAACCATAGGCACATTTTATTAAATTATAATAAATGTTTGAATTGGTGGCCTTCCACTTGGAGACACTTTCTGACGCGTTGAATGCATGATGTTTGAACATTCCTTAGCACATTGCTACTGATTTTGGCACCCTCAGATCCTTCCTCCATCCAGTGGGGGTTCTCATTGGTCCAATAGCGTGCATTATGCCTATTGACACCACCGCTTAGATGATATATCGCTTCGTCGCTGATGATGATCTTTCGTTCCCAACCTTTTTTAGGCCAACGCCCCCTTATGTCCATCATTATTTGCTGGTGTCCCCTCATAAAGATAATAATACTGGGTAGCGCAAAAGTCAAGAACCATAGGCACATTTTATTAAATTATAATAAATGTTTGAATTGGTGGCCTTCCACTTGGAGACACTTTCTGACGCGTTGAATGCATGATGTTTGAACATTCCTTAGCACATTGCTACTGATTTTGGCACCCTCAGATGTGATTTTATCCTTTAGAGAACGTATGCAGATATGTTTCACCTGTTACATCGCCGTCGAGAAAGTAAGGACCAATTAACCGAGCCTCCCAGAGCGCAGCCCACACCATAATTCGTGGATCGAATTGCACATATCCTTCCTCCATCCAGTGGGGGTTCTCATTGGTCCAATAGCGTGCATTATGCCTATTGACACCACCGCTTAGATGATATATCGCTTCGTCGCTGATGATGATCTTTCGTTCCCAACCTTTTTTAGGCCAACGCCCCCTTATGTCCATCATTATTTGCTGGTGTCCCCTCATAAAGATAATAATAATGGGTAGCGCAAAAGTCAGGAACCATAGGCACATTTTATTAAATTATAATAAATGTTTGAATTGGTGGCCTTCCACTTGGAGACACTTTCTGACGCGTTGAATGCATGATGTTTGAACATTCCTTAGCACATTGCTACTGATTTTGGCACCCTCAGATGTGATTTTATCCTTTAGAGAACGTATGGTTCTGGGTCGATCAGCATAGACTACTGACTTCAGATGGCCCCCACAAGAAAAAGTGAAGAGGCGGAGGTCTGGAGACCTAGGTGGCCATTCGACGGGCCCTCGCCGTCCGATCCATTTGCTTGGGAATGTTTCATCTAAAGAGCCCCGGACGATGGTTGCGAAATGTGGTGGTGCATCATCCTGCTGAAACCACATCTCTGCCCGTTCTGCCAATGGAATGTCGTCCAGTATGGGCATTAGAAATGTTTGCAGCATATGCAGATATGTTTCACCTGTTACATCGCCGTCGAGAAAGTAAGGACCAATTAACCGAGCCTCCCAGAGCGCAGCCCACACCATAATTCGTGGATCGAATTGCACATATCCTTCCTCCATCCAGTGGGGGTTCTCATTGGTCCAATAGCGTGCATTATGCCTATTGACACCACCGCTTAGATGATATATCGCTTCGTCGCTGATGATGATCTTTCGTTGAAGCTGTCGATGTTGTGGAAACCACTGGCAAAACTCTACACAACAGTCTTTATCGTCACCGAGCAGTTCCTGAACGAGTTAGACTTTGTAGTGGGTGGAAATGATTTGTTGTAAGAATTCGTTGAGTGGATCTTCTGGAGACACCCGTTTCCTGGGATAACCTTCTTATTGACTTACGTGGGCTGTTTTCGAGGTGATTGAGTACCATTAGTGATGTTGCTGATGTTGCTGCATCAAGCATTACTGTACATAAGCTACCCTTATTTATAATTACTATAACAAAGATAAATAATTAATGTGTTCTTTGTTAATGAATATTATAAAATGAAGATTGTGTATCTTTCTTGAAAAATAATTTAGTATATTTACTCTAAATTAACGCATGAACGCTAAAAGAACAAAACACATTAAAACACAAATTATTAAAATGTGTCAATGATTCCTGACTTTTGCGCCATTCTGTATAACAGGATAAGTGATTTATTAATAAAAGGTAACAATTTTAGTTTCCTAGCGCCCCCCATAAGATTCTCAAACACCCATGGGGAGCGGTGGCGCCCACGTTGGGAACCACTGCTCTAAATCCTCCTCGTTTAGTAAAGAAGACGTTAGTATTATATATTTCAGACTTAAGCATATACAGTGGGTCTAGGTTTACAAGTACGTCGTAAAGTGAAGCTAGTTTGTTAAACAGGAGAGGATTGGAATTGGAATTGTTGTTTATATGTATTTTCCTGAGACAGTTTAGTACTTTTACACGCATATTACCCTGTTAACCTCTTTCCTATTTTGGCAGAAGGGACGCAAAGCTAAAACAAATCAATTTTTTTTTATTTGGCGTCCAGACTGTGACTATATAAAATTCGTATCAAGTTTCGAGCATTCCATTTTCTTTTTAATTATTTGGTTGCTATATCATCTGTTCTCTTAAATGTTTTTTTTTTAATTTTTTATTTATCACAAGCCTTTGACAAATATTCATCTAAAAGATTACTTACTCTGTATTAAGGAAACGGATGATGTACGACGATTGTGTCCTATTTTTAACATTTACACTCACGTTTTCAAATTCAAATTCTTTATTGTTCAAAAGATAGTACTATCTTAAATTATTTGGTCAGTTTAACACTAAATATTGAATAAGAGGATAAAGAACAAATTTTACTGTGTGCAGCTATATAATATTGTAGTTATATAATAATTGCAAGCGGGTGGAATAATCCTTTTAAGTTTAATTTTGATAATTTTGTCTTTTCAATATACGCACCAGTAAATTCGTAAGATTTTGCATTATTAAAACAATCATATTTTATTATATCAACCAAAATAATTATAGTTACTCTTTACATACACAAAGTGAAATATTCACTACTTTGAATTGTCAGAAACATTGTCATAGTTAATATAACACAATATTTACCATTAGGATTGGTTTCCAGATATTTAACTATGTATTTGTGTATTTTAATTAGACATTTTTGTCCGTGCAAGGGCTCTTATTGTACGTCACACAAAAGCATCTTTTACTGCGAGACAAAAAATGATTTATTCTCTTATAGTTAGTTCATAATTAATTGCATTGAGAGTTTAATAAAATTAGTTGTTCTTTCGCTATATATACATTTTAATCCACAACGAATACGCGCGGCAAGTTGATTTTGGGCGTAAATTCCAAAGTAATGATTTGTTTCCATGAAGAATAGAACCAAAATGAAAAAAGTAAGAGTATATATGATTTCCAGAATAACATTAACATGCAGAATCAATTACAGATTATACACATATAGAAGAATGGCCACACAAATCAAGAAACAAACGAAATAACCACGAATTCTAAACTTCAACCGTGAACAAGAATAATTCATTGCATATTGTCTCTCTAGAGAATAATCAAGAGAAGGAGCTGATATTTTGAAATCATTTTGCATTCTTTTTAATTTCATTAAAATAATTGTTAAAAAATTAATAGATGACAATTAAAGGAATGTTTAAGATATATTAAATTAACTGCAATCTGATGGCGTAGCAATTGCATTAAGAAGTCCTCCTATTTTAATTGGATTTTGGGTACATTTTGTTTAATCGATATTGCTAAAACCAAACACAGTGTTTTCATGCGATTTACTGTATGCTAACTAATTAAAATTGCATATGAAAGAAAAGTTAAGATACATGTAAACTCTGTGATACAAATATGGAGAGAAAATGATGTTGTTAATGTAGGGCAAACACACATCAAAATATATGCATTATTTTTGTTGTAACCCAAACTTTTGGTCCCCTACATTTATAACCATACAGTTTATGTATGGACTAGGAAAAATAATTAATAATGAACAACCTACTGTATATACATGAAACCTTTATTAGGCATGATACTGAACGAGCACCACAGCTAGGTAATACAAATCTGGATTTAATATTTGGTAGAGTGACTGCAAAAGGGCGCACATTCTCAACTGATCCCTTTCCAGTTCTGAAACCTCAATCAAACAATCTTTCCAAGCAGACATACACTGAGTTCTTCTCAGAGACCAGTCAACGATATTCAGACATGCTCAACGGGAATCATAGAAGGTGGTTGGTAAGGCCATGACAAAATTCTGATGCTGCGGTATTCCTTCCATTTTTAAGTTGTGCAGTCAGTCAGTGTGAGGTGGATACTATCTTCTCATAAAAGACTTCTCTCGAGACGGAGCTGCCAGCTGTTATAACCATGGGGAAGACCCCTCTGAACAATTTTGATGTACCAGTGAACTGTTATATTTCTTTTTCACACTATCAAGTGTGACCGCACTATGGCCAAATTCACACCCGAACCATGACAGATCCTCTTCCATGTTCTGAGGGGGTTTCCAGGTATTTCACTGGCAACTTTTGTGCAGAACGCTGCTAGATATACGTCCACTGTCGGAAAACGGAAAATTAATTCATCCTAAAGAAATGGCAGTTTCCTTAAAATGTGGTGACTCAGAGAGCATTTTTTTACTCGTTGACATACATTTTTGTTGCAAAAGGAACGTTGTTGTTGTTATTGTTGGTGTTGTTGTTGTTAGGGGGGTTTCCAGATAGATGCACTCTAATTAACCCTTTTATGGCTTCAACTGAAGAAAAAGTAAACTGCGTGTTGTGGTTAGCCGAGCTGAAATTTGTTTTAGCAGTGAGACGCAAGTTCCAGGCACAGTACAACAGAAGTCCACCATCTGAACATGAATAAGAGACAGGATAAAAAAATTAAAGAGACAGGTTCAAACCGCGTTCTGGTAGACCAGCTATCAGCGAAGAGAGTATAGCATCTGTTCGAGAAGCGTTCGAAAAAAGCCCAAAACATCACTTACCCTTGCTTCTGGAGAAATGAACATCCCCGTCTCAACAGTCCGTAAGATTCTGAAAATGAAGTTACATCAACATCCCTACAAAATTCAAGTTGTTCAAGATCTAATGGAAGAGGATTACAACGTTAGGCTTGAATTCTGCGAAGAATTTCTCACGAGAATGAAAGAAGATCCGAATTTTTTGAGCCAGTTAAAATTTTTTTGAAGAAGCAACATTTCAGCTCAGTGGCCAAGTTAATCGCCACAATTGTCGTATTTGAAGAAATGAAAAACCACAGGAATTGTGGCATCATCAGAGAGATGAGGAAACAACTGTGAACGGAGAACGATATCTCTAAATGTTAAAAAACTCTTTCCTTGGCCAGCTGGTGGCCTAAGACCTTGTGAACCAAACAATTTTCCTGCATGACGGAGCCCCTTGCCACTATTCTCGGAACGTTGGGGAGTTTTTGAATGAAACATTCCCTAGAAAAGGATTGAGAGAGGAGGAACACTTGCATGACCGCCCCGATCACCCGACTTAACCCCCTTAGACTTTTTTTTTTGAGGGGGGGGGGGGGGTGTGTCATGTAAAAAGTGTTGTTTACTCCACTGGACTACAAGATTTAGCAGAACTGAAAGCACTATTGAAACTGTAGTGCATCAAATCACGCGGAAAGGAATTGAGAAGGTTTGCCAATCCCTACAGGACAAAATCGAACGCTGCATCGCCCAAGATGGAGAATATGTTGAAGCATAAAGTGCGCGTGTGAACTATGAAAAAAACTTCAACAGTCATAGACTTTTATGATATGTGCTATTTTGTTCTATTTGAAATAACTAAAAATTTACATATTTTTAAAACCCCTCCAAGACTTTATAACAACCCTGTATATAACAAGGGTTCTCAAAGTCTCACTCATGAAGGTCCATTTAAAGTGGGCAGCCCTTGGTATCGGACCACATAATAATAGTATTAAAATTTTGTATTTCAATTCAAGTAATAAAAGAAAGCACAAACTAAAATTGTTTATTTTTATAAAGAAACTTACAAAATTTCCACGTTTTTTAAAAAAATTTCGCTTGATTTGAGGATTTTACAGAATAATGGAAACGTCTCCATTTTTGGTTGTTGTATTTTCCGATAACATTAATGATGTCATATACTCTATTAAACCAGTATGTGAATGCTTATTATAAATTGAAACATTTATTACTTTAATATATTAATGTAAATACACATGTACACAATAAGGATTTAATGAATGCACTACTTGAGATTCTTATCAGAAAAAGAAGCATGCTTAATGCAGTCATCGCATTCACCGTTTGTATTGCATGGTTGTCAAGTAAGTAACCATGTGAATCATGTAAGTAGCCAAAGTAAGATCAAGAACATACAAAAATGCTACTGTATCGGGCGGATAAATTCATGTTAACACAAGAAATAACAGAAAATACGAGAAAAATAACTGCCTGTTTCTAGTATTTGCAAAGAATATCAACAACTGATAACATAAAAATAACTCCCACGATAATATTAGATAAAACATTATTGAAAGAACAACCAATACAAGGACTACATAAAAAAACACACCTACACCATAATAATAATCAGTCAGGATGGCCAGAAACTGGCACGCTCCTCAGGCAAACTAATGCGACAAATTGTTTTTTATTACCAGCATCATCGGAATTCGAACCCCCGACCCTGGTCTCTTAGATTCGCTTATAGAAAAAAGGTGTTAACCACTGAGCTAAGGACGCTAAAAGAAATACGATACAAAAGTGAAATTGGCAGATTTGATTTGAATTACAAAGCGACAAATTGGGAAGACAAAATCGAAGAACATCTTTTGAGGATAATTCAACGAAAGAGATGCTGTTAAGATTTACAAAGCCAACAATACTACAAAAGTAATTACTGAATAAACTGACTGCTTTGATAAACTTAAGCTTAAACTTAATCTTTTTTATATACAGTATATATTTTGGTGAAACCTAAATAACAGGTGGGACCAATGGAAGATAATATCTTTTGAATTTATTCAACAAAGAAAAATCTTGCAGAATTTTTCTTATACAGTAAATAGTTTTAGTATGGTTGGATCTTTTTCAGTTTTAAGTGTTATATTTTATTTTTGTATTTATTTTCGCAATTAATATGTGAGCATATTTTTGGCATATTTTTTAAATTTTCAAACCTTTCTCGTGTTACTGAATTTCTTACTGTAATTATTTTCTATTTAGGTCTATTTGGGGTCATAATGATCTCATGTAATAAATCCATAGCTCCTAGTATGAGATTAATTCGACCTGCGCGAGGAGCTCATAGTGGTAAAACGCGGGTCTTTGAATTCCTCTTCAGACTTTTTATTTTAGTGATTAAGGGGTTACCTCTGTATTCGTTGGAAGTGATTAAATTGTAGGTCTCTTCTACCATATAATCCTAGGAGTTACGAAGGGATCAAACAGCTCAAACATTGACTTTTAACATACTTAAATCCAGCAGCTGAAGGTGAACCAGTATTAAGCTTTGTTTTCTTAAAAATTAAGATGAATTCTTGCGTTTAAGCATCATATAGTCATGTTTTGTTTCGGATTCTCCGTAAAACTGTTAGTTACAGATACATATTTTTTGCCAAGGCGTCATAAAATACCAAAGATAACATTATATCACGTGTGACAGCCTACACTAACCATTAACCTGTATTAACTAGGTTTAGAGAGCCTTATGAATGTCATACATGTATATATTCTTTACAGGAAACTTTGGCCAAAATTGTTGGTCTGTGTTGGTCAATCCAATATATCAAGATTTTTCTTCATATTATTTAAACTAAAAAAGACCCTTCCTCAAAACGCACTCCTTACCCTATATTATTCCTTCATCCATTCACATTTATTATATTGCATTACAGCATGGGGTAGCTCGAAGGAATGTATAAAACATCCTTTGGAAGTAATTCATAAAAAATGTCTGTGAACTCTCTCGAATAATGACAACGGACAAAGTCACACTTCTTCAGTGTTTAAAGAGCTAAATATTAAAGTAAATGACTTATACAGATTCAATGCTGCTGTCAATATGTTCAACGTTATTAATAAAAATCAACATACATCACCCATTCAAAGAGCAATCAACCCCCATCAAATACACCATCATTATAATACCAGACCGCCCATGGATTTTATACACAAACCTAATTATACAATAGAAACTGTAGGAAATGCACTCTCTTTCAAAGTAGTAGATGCATGGAATGAAATTCTTATGCATATGAGGCAGGTTTCATCTCTAAATGTAATTCGTATATCATTAAAAAAGCACTCCCTTAGCTCCTACTGATATATAAGTTCACTACTTCCATTTTTATCAGAGTAATCAATTTTGTAATCATCTATTTAAAATATGCTAATTTCATTAATCACCTTTAATTTCGTAATCTGTTCTTTATTATAATTTTTATTAAGCAGCATTTATTTTCTACTAAATATACAATAAATCATTTAATTTAAAACCATGTAACATTTGGTAAACTTTATATTATATTTATTATTATTATTATTATTGCTATTATTATTATTATTTTTTGTTGTCACTATTACTATAACTTGCCACTTTCATTAATTTTACTTAATAAATAAGCTAAATGTCATAAATTTTGCCTAGAAAGTCTCCATGCTTCCAAAGGCATATTCAGATGAGAGTACTGTGAATATATTAATGTCATAACAAATATCTAAAAATTGTAAAACTCTGTCACTTGTATTCTTTTCTGAATAAATTTTTGAATTTGAATTTGAATTAATCTTAACAGATTTTTTTTGCGGTTGTGTCCTCAAAACAAACAAAATAATACAGCAGCAGTTAATTTTTTTCAGAAGAATCACCAAGAGAGAATATAACAGACTTTGATTTTACATCAGGCGATATAGCAAGAGTAATAAGACAGCTGAAATTGGAACACTACGCTGATTTAAAATGTAAGAATGAAATATCTATGCCCCTTTATTTGATATGAAAATCTCTGGTCGCAGGAGAAATATCGAACATCCTGAAAAAAGCGAACATTGTTCATATATATTTATATATACTCTGTGTGTGTGTGTGTGTGTGTGTGTATATATATATATATATATATATATATATATATATATATATATATATATAACACATACACATGTGAAGTAAAGGTAAGCGAATGAAAGAGCACAGTCGAAATCTTTATTTTAGAAGTAAAAAACTGAATTTAATCATTGTGAACGTGTACAGACCACCAAACATCACATCCGTTACAAGTGAAATAGAAAGCATGTCAGATCATTTAATACCCCAGCACCAAATATTTTAATATGTGGGGATTCTAACTTTCCATTCATAACATGGAAGAAAAATGACGAAGTTAGATATATTGAGAAGTTTCATGGTAACAATGACATCATAATAAATAAAAAGGTAACGCGCACAAATGTCTCTGACCATAGCCTAATCGATATGCAATTAAAGTTAGCAACCAGTGATCGAAAAACGCATCCCAGAGATTCAGAAAGAATATTTGAAGGTTTAAATATGAATTCAAAGAAAGTACGAGTAGATTGGGAAAGAGTAAATGAAGATTTAAAGAAATTAAATTGGGAAGACCCAAGAGGAAATACTCTCTACAATAGAAAATTAAACTAAACCTATATTATTGAAACATATTCCGAAGAGACAAAAAAGAAAATGTAGCAAGCTCGAGAGAAAAGTCAGGACGCTATTTCGACAACGACAATAAACCATAAAAATTCTCCACAGATGCAGAATTGAAGTAGACTCAAAGTAGTGGAAGAACAATACGAAATAGAAATGGGCCTAAACTAAATATTCATCCACAAGACAAACGAGGAATAAACCAAGGTAGCAGAAATAAAAAATTTATCCAAAATACTTCAACAAGTTTGCGAAAAGAAAAATTGGGTGTAAAGAGAGTATTGCTCCGTTTAAAAATGGAGTGCCTGAATATACAAATGATCGAGAAAAAATGAGCGAACTGCTTAAGTAACAATTTAACTCTGTGTTTTGCATCCCTAAGTTCGAGAAAAAGTAGAAAATGCAGATGAATTCTTTGACATAGAGACATATCAACCAAGGACAGGTTCGGACACGAATTTATTAAAAGATTTAGATACCTTGGAAGGAGTCGTAATTACTCGTAAGGCTTTATCACAAATATGAAAAAATTCAGCACCAGGGCCAGACACATGGAGTGATACGTTTCTAAATAAATGTAGAGAATATTGCCAAGCCTCTGTACTTACTATGGAGAAAATCACTCGACGCAAGACAAATTTCACCTCCATTAAAAAACACGAACATTGTTCCCTTATTCACAGGAGGTAACAGAGCAATGCCTAAGAATTATCGGAAGTAGCTCTGAACCCTCTCACCTTATAAAATGCTTCCAACGGCAAAATTGCTTGCAACCTAAAGGAAAAGAACTTATTAAATCCGAACCAACATGACTTCAGGGCCATTCAGAAATTACTGGAAAGCTTGTACGATGGATATTCAATTTTCTAACCGAAAAAACACAAAGAGTCGTGTTAAATGGAGTCAAGTCTGAAATCTCGGAAGTCGTGAGGTTTGTCCCACCAGGTACAGTGTTAGCTCACTTGCTTTTTATAGTTATTGTAGACATTGATGCAGATATTAATGACAGTATCGTATCGTGTATTGCGGATGATACAAAGATATGCAAAGAAATATCAAACGAAAGTGACATAGAATAATTACAAAACGACATTGAAACATTATTGAAGTGGGCAAAAGACAACAATATGAAGGGGATCATTCTGAGTTGTAATATATATTATATATATATATATATATATATATATATATACACACACTACGTTCTAAATTATTAAGCAGATTACATTTTCTTCAATGTTTTCAAAAGTTTTTCACCGATGTCAATGAAATTTATAGCAAATAATCACTATATATAACAGCATTGATGGTATTCATTTCGATAAAATATTTGATAATTAAAATAATTATCTCGTTTTATTGAAAAATATTTAAAATATGGTGTTCCAAATTATTTAGCAAATATTCTATTTACAGATCTAAATGGTGAAAATAGGTAAGAAAAAGGATTTGACCCCAACTGAGAAAAGAAAAGTAGTCAAGCTACTCGCTGAAAATATCAAATCTATTGAAATTGCGAAGCAGCTAGGCAGGGATCATCGAACTGTAAAGAAGTTTTTAGCAGAGGGTACCAAACTGAAGCAGCGAAGTGATAAAGGAGCGATAAGAAAAGTGACAAGGCGGCAGATATCTGTAATCAAGCGCGAAGTTGCGAAGCACCCATTGTCCTCGAGTAAAGAGGTTTTTGAGCAGGCTGGCATACATAATGTACCAAGAATATCTCGATGTAGAATCCTCCAAACAATTGGCAAGACGCGTAAACCTACAATTCAGCCACCATTAAAACCCAGACACAAGAAGCAGCGTGTTGAATAGGCGCGTCAATACATGAAAACAGATTTTAAGACTGTATTGTTCACCGATGAATGCAGAGCAACCCTTGATGGACCTGATGGTTGGACAAGAAGATGGATTGCTAAGGGCTAATCTCTACCATGGAATGAGGTTTTCTTTTAGAAAGTTTGTATAAGACTGGGCATTCATTTTTACACCATCAGGCACTCTGTATGTGCTAACAACTTCATTGCCTATCAATCCTGCTCAAAATATGCCACCACCTCCACTTTGTTAGCGTCTTAATCTCGATGGTAGAAATTGACTTTTAGCAATCCGCCCTCTTGACCAACCATCAGGTACATCAAGGGTTGCTCTGCACTCATCGGTGAACAATACAGTCTTAAAATCTGTTTTCATGTATTGACGCGCTCATTCAACACGCTGTTTCTTGTGTCTGGGTTTTAATGGTGGCTGACTTGTAGGTTTACGCGTCTTGCCTGCTCAAAAACCTCTTTACTCGAGGACAATGGGTGCTTCGCAACTTCGCGCTTGATTAAAGATATCTGCCGCCTTGTCACTTTTCTTATCGCTCCTTTATCACTTCGCTGCCTCAGTTTGGTACCCTCTGCTAAAAACTTCTTTACAGTTCGATGATCCCTGCCTAGCTGCTTCGCAATTTCAATAGATTTGATATTTTCAGCGAGTAGCTTGACTACTTTTCTTTTCTCAGTTGGGGTCAAATCCTTCTTCTTACCTATTTTCACCATTTAGATCTGTAAATAGAATATTTGCTAAATAATTTGGAACACCATATTTTAAATATTTTCAATAAAACGAGATAATTATTTTAATTATCAAAATATTTTATCGAAATGAATACCATCAATGCTGTTATATATAGTGATTATTTGCTATAAATTTCATTGAAATCTGTGAAAAACGTTTGAAAACATTGAAGAAAATGTAATCTGCTTAATAATTTAGAACGTAGTATATATATATATATATGAGGGGATAGATCTCAGGCAAAGAACTATGGACCAGAGTCACTGACATAACCTCTCACGCAAATATTTGAAAGAATAGTTTGAGAAAAAATCTATGACTCTTTCGAGGCAGAAGGAATATTCAATGAGAACCAACATGGATTCAGATCAGGAAGATTGTGCCTATCACAACATAACAATACAACTGATGACCTCTACTATTATTTATAAGTAACAAACTTTGATGACGACACAAAAATTATCAGAAAAACTAAAACTTAGGTCATATAGAGTTTTTACAAATGAACACAAAGTATACAGGTGATTAGAAGACAACATTATGAAATTTAACACTGAAAATTTCACCCCTTAAGATACGGTGGAGAAAAATGACTCAAATGAGGAACTAAAATCTCTGGATTACTGTGCTTCAAACAGTGTTTATCACAGGAATTGAAATTAGAAGAGGTGTTCAAATTTTCAAGGGGGTGAGGTCCGAATCGTGAGACCGTGATGGCGAAGGTAGGCTGTATGGCACTATAGTAAAAACTGAAAATGTTTCAAGACCATTTTATTAGATTTAATTCATGTTTCAAAATCATCATACAAATTAAAATTGACTACACAGGCCTACTATGAAGCACTACATCTACATCATTCTTGGTTTCTTGTAATTTTGCACAGCTCTGTTAATGAACTTCTCAAAAGCAGTGGGTTCATCTTTGGTGGCTTCCGTGTGTCCGGTACTTTTAATCCTTCAATTGATATGCTCATTAATTCACTCACATGATCAGGCAGAAAGCGACTCCTTTCAGAGCACAGAAATCTATTCAGTAACGAAAATCAATGTTGAACTGCAGCTGTTGTGACTGGGAGCAGCAAGAGATGAATTCAGGTCGAGCCACAAATGATGACAAAAAAGGTATTGCTTATATAAATACTCTAAGGCTTAAACTGACTTGTAAACACTATTATTTTATAAATTTTTTCTTTTCTTTCACGTAATTATTCATTCATTCAATGCTGTAAAATACAAGTAAAAAAATAATAATAATAAAAAAAAATAAAATAAATAATAATAATAATAATTATTATTATTATTATTATTATTATTATTATTAGTAGTAGTAGTAGTAGTATGAAGAAAGAATTTAGAATGTTCGTGATTAACCTTTTTACAAAATAAAGTTTCTGAGGATAAAAATAATAAAAAAAA
Source organism: Bathynomus jamesi (assembly GCA_023014485.1). Classification (NCBI taxonomy): domain Eukaryota; kingdom Metazoa; phylum Arthropoda; class Malacostraca; order Isopoda; family Cirolanidae; genus Bathynomus; species Bathynomus jamesi. The sequence continues at coordinate 523,909 of JAJOZX010001496.1, forward strand.
ATAGTAATATGTATTTTTGAGAAAAAACTTCTCTAAATTGTGAAACAAATTTCTCATATACAAAATGAGAAATTTTCTTGAAAACATTTTTGAAAAAAGTAAAATTATCGCTTTAGATATACAGTAGGCCCCTATGTGTTTTAACGTTTCTCTCATATACTCGTACTCGAAGCATCTTCAGAAACTAATTAATTTTTTTTAAAATACAAATTGATGAAACTATTAAGTACATAAAATTAAATATTACAAATTTTATAGATTAACAAGATTTTTAGGAAAGCTCAATATTATTTCCTTGTTATGTGGATCCACACTTATTTGAATTTTATCAATTAAAAATATTGAAGAAACATTCCATTTCGTTGTATTTGATTTCGGGCTTCGTTTCTTTACTTAATTTAATACGGATTCTGACACTCCCAAACTGTGAAACTGTGAAACTGTGAAAAACATTTACGTAATATAATACTGAAAAATGATGGTCTTATCCGGGTTTTTTCATTTTTTTTTCAAAAAGTCATGAATTTTGCTTCGTTTTTACTTGGATTTACTTACTTGAAACTAACTAACTAACTAACTAACTAACTAACTAACTAACTAACTAACTAACTATATATATATATATATATATATATATATATATATAATTATATATATATATATATATGTGTGTGTGTGTGTGTGTGTGTGTGTGTGTGTGTGTGCATGACTCCAGATTCCTGGGATCTTGGGAGCATTGCTCCAGTAAATTTGACCATGAGAAAAAGTAAATTTGGGTTTGGGTTTTGTTCATCCGCTAGACGTTATGCAATTTTTTTGCGTATACGTTCTGTACAAACCAATTTTTTTTAAATTACAAATTTAGTTATTTTAAGTTTAGTTGGTAATTCCATATTTAACAATTATTTTATTTTTTGTTAAACTTCAAAGTTTGATAATTAAAATTTTATTAAAACGTATATTTTTTTAATATAAAATTATCAGGATTGGACTATGTTCCATGATCTCGGCCAGGTTTGATAAATTGGCCAGATAATTACTTGTGCGGTTTTAAGTAATCCACCATGACTCTAGGATTGAAAAGTTAGTTAAGTTTAAACTTACTTTTACTTACTTTAACTTACCTACTTTTACTTACTCTTCCTTACTTTTACTAAGTTTAAAGCACTTACTTTTACTTACTTTCATTGTACTATATTTACTTACTTTTACTCACTTTACCATACTATATTTACTAACTTTTACTTATTTTGTATTTTTCAGGTAGTCAATAATCAATAATGGATCCTAATATTGATGAAGTTGGAGAGAAAAGTGAGGGTGTTAAAAGGGGTTACTTTTGTGGTCAATGCAAGAACAAATATTCAAAGAAGCAAAACTGGGAGGAACATTTTAATTCCCAAAAAATATTTGTTACAATACAAGAGGTCCCAGAGTTTGGGCCCACAGCTTATATATTGCAGTAAAGAAATACCAGGATGAAGTGCAGCAAAGAGATACGGCAAGCAGTCATTTAGTTTGTTCACAAAATGTGCTAGTGCTAGACCTCAGAAAAATGAACCAACTTCATCAACTGCTAATCTAGAAAATGAAACTTTTTCACTAGATGTTTCACAGACCGAAGAAAGTGCTTCTCCTCCACCTAAGAAACAAAAGGTAAGTGAGGAATCTGCGCATCAGACTAACAAAACTGCTTTAGAGGAATTGAAAATTCCCAAATCCAAAGAAGACATTGAATGCAATTTGCGCCTAACAAAAGAAACTCACCAAGCTGTTGTGGTTAATAAAGAGAAGAGTCAAAATATGCCTTCAAGTTCAAGTGTTGCATCCAAATCTAATAAAGCAAAAAGCAACAAATTTGACATTTCCATAGCCCATTTAAGCAAGTGTAAATCAATACATTGCTGCTGCAATGAATAAATAAACTTAAGGTGAGTTATAAACTGTACATTATTGTATTATTATGTTTAGCTAAAACAATTTGTAATTGGTATGTCGTCAATTCAAGAGTTTACTATCATTAACCTATCTAGTGGTGTAAGGGGAAAAAAAGTAAATTCAGAGCTGTGCTCCAGTAAATTTTTTCAAATCTGGAGTCATGTGTGTGTGTGTAGCGATAGTTTCGTTTTTTAGGAGAATTGTCTTGAAGAAAATTTCTCAAAAATACATTAAATTAGAAGCTGTTCTTAAATTTCTGAATAATAATAATAATAATAATAATAATAATGCTCCATTGTCTAAATGTCTGTTTTAGAATATATACATAATATCACATTCAGAATTACATATAAACATGCTTATTTGTTGTTATTGAATTATCGCACATCTTAAAATCAGAAAATTATTCACAAAGAATATTTAAGTTGAAATTTTCTTTCAAAATAAAAACAACAATAATGTTTAGCATACAAATATTTACGAAAATGACTGTTGAACCTTATGTGTACACACACACACACACACACACACACACACACACACACACGTAATATATGGATTCTGAACATTGAACAGCGATTACGAAAACGAGGGTAAATGGTTAAATATGTGTTATGAGCTGCAAATCCTAAACTGAAACATCATTAATTAAAAATTCAACGAAGTACGAAGGGGTTGAAGGGACGGTTTAGGCAAATTTAATTTAGGTTAGATCGTATTTATGGATCTATTTAGATCATATTTAGATCATATTTACGTTAGATCGTATTTATGGATCTATTTATATCATATTTAGAGCATATTTAATTTACGTTAGATCGTATTTATGGATCTATTTAGATCATATTTAGATCATATTCAATTTAGGTTAGATCGTATTAAGTTAGGTGAAGTCAGCTTAAGTTAATTTATTATTAGTTTCAGCAATGTGGCTATTTGCTTCGTTTTGTTTTCTAGGAATTGGCCCTGTAAAAACTCCAAATGTTTAGAGAGAGGAACTAGAATGACACCAGAGTGATTTTGCTGCCAAAAAAAATTGTTTTGACAACGGCAACAATCATTCGGAACTGTAATAAAGGTTTTTACTAAAATTTGATCTAGTCACAGTAACAAATTTAATGTTTCCCGACTTTCATGTTACTTACAATACAATATTGTGTGTGTATATATATATATATACAACTTTACAATACATTAAAACTATGTACTCTTTACATGTTGAGTGCCATTAAGACATTACCTGAAACCAAGACCTAAAATCCAATTTTATTTTGTATAAACAGATAAAACGTGATGAAACAATCAAAACAATTATTCTAAATTTAAACCTTAATTCGAATATTTTTGAAAACATATTTTACTGCTTTATTGATCAATTTTTTTCCACCATATACATAGTTCTACTTTCTAGAAAATATTACATCAGTGAATAATCAGGTTGCATGCGCTCATATCTTGTTTTCTGCATAAATTGGTTATAAACGTGAATTTTTAACAGAATTCGTCTTCAATGCAAAGCAGATTTGTCTACTTCTTTGTATTGCATCTTAATGGACACAGTCTTAGAAAACTGTTCACCTTCACAGTATCATTGACTTGTACTTTTTACTTTGAATGCAGAGATAATATTTAGAAAACAAAATTATTTAAAGACCTAGAAATATGTAAAAGAAACACTTCATATTAGTTACGAAATTACTATGACAAACTTCAAATACGAAATACCAAATACAAACTACTGTACAAATTTTGAAATTTGTAGTTTATGTTTGGTATTTGAAGGTTGTCATAGCAATTCCTTAACTAATATGAAGTGTTTCTTTTACATATTTCTAGGGTCGACCTGAAACACCCTGTGTTTTTATATATATATATATATATATATATATATATATATGTGTGTGTGTGTGTGTGTGTGTGTGTGTGTACGGGTGTCAGTATGTGTGGATGAAATTTCATACGTGATCATGCATGATTTTTGCATACTGCAAAATAGTCCCACCAAGATTCGAACCCTGGACCTCTTGAGTAGAAAATTAGGGCGCTACCACTACGGTACGACATGTTGGATAAAACAGTGGGAATAAATCTTAATTTTATTTATTTGTTAAAATAGCACTAATTTGTATAGTTTTGTAAAGAAAATCCCACATTCACTTTTGATATGATAAAAGTGTAATTTTTTTTCTTTACACAAATTTTAAACTGGAAAATACTTTCTTGAACCGCATAAATTATATTCTAACTTGATTTTCAAAATGTTAAATGTTATATAACGGTATAAGTAATTCAAACCATGAAAGCATACAAGAAATTATAAAATACGGTATTATTATTATTATTATTATTATTATTATTATTATAATGATAGTCTCGCTTTATACGATTTTTAATTCAACTGTCGGCCCGATACCGTCAATAAAGCTCCGATCATGAATGGTATGTTATTGTGTATTGAACTAACCTGAATTTTTATCTGGTCCTTCAACGGAGTCTTTCCAGTTTTCAAAATTATTTTCTCTTTCAGGCTGTGAAACAACCGCGTCACGATCAGGCGATTTCAAAGACTTATTTTTCTGCTCAAGGTCGACCTCAACGGTTTTCACTTTTGCTGTCGGAGTCTTTAAACTATTGTTGTTGATCGTATCCTGCGTCAAAGGACTCGGTTCCTTCTTTACGTGAATATTTTTATCAAGTGCGTCATCGACTCCTGACGAATGCCCTCCGTCTTCGTGTGAAAAAGACCCCCCTTCGTTAGTTTCGATATCGACCTCTACGTCTTCTTCTTCTTCGCCTTCGGCAACACCGTCGCTATCGTTGAGTGAAACTCTTCGGCTTCTCTTCGGACTCGGAGATCTCGTAGGAGACGACGACGCAGGAGGAGACGCGGAAAACCTTCCGCAGGGAGAGGAGGGCGACGGCTTCGGAGAGAACTGAGGTTGCCTCGGAGCGAGAATAAAGGGAAGGGGATACGGAAGCCCACCGGAAGTAACGGGAAGGCCGTGATACCTCGTCAAGTCCAGCGGGAGTCCTAAGGACAAGTGAGGAACGGACATTCTTAAGTCGGGAGAGGAAATAACTTCAGCGTCTGACAATCCCATCACGGGAGGACTTGACCCAATCGGATTGGGTCGGGCGGCTGACTGGGCAAGGTATTGAACGCTGAGAGCGTTCTTCGAAGGGTCAAATGATTTTGAAACGAATTCCGTTAGTTTTTCCATTTATACAGGGGCTATTTAAAGTTACTTAATAGTTAATATATATATATATATATATATATATATATATATATATATATATATATATATATTAAGGTAGGAAAGTATGTTAATTAATATACACTATTATATTATCATTTGAAATAGTTAAAGTGAAATCTGTAAGGAAAATATTGTACATTTTCACTGCTATCTTTACGTACGATTCAAATTATTTTTCACTTTTTTGTCAGTGATCACAAACCAAAACTAGAAACTGACAGCCCTACCCTTTAAGTTCTTCTCAACAGACTGACAGAATCCCCTGACACCAAGCCTTCTATTGGTCGAACCTCCGACAATAATGCAATCAGTTAACTAATAGCAGTGTATTTAAACCAAAAACACGTGAAGTGGATTACTTGTCGGTCAGTATTGGCACTTAACCTATTCCCTACCAATCAGGGACCGCTCGCATTCTAACTCCTAAATGGTGGGCGGAGCTTCTTGATTCGGTAATTTGTCGTAACGTAACTTTAATGACACTAATAATGGCTAATTGATACGTGTAACTATTGTTTACCTTTCCATACTTGCTAATGAACCATAAAATATTTAATTAAACTTTTAATACTTCCTCATTACTACCATTAAATAATATTACAGTTACGTCTTTAAATATGGAAGATTAAGTCCTATTAGAGGGGAAATTGCGAGCCAACAAGGGGCGTGGTTTGAAATAAAGGGCGGAGCAAACATGCGCATTGCATTCAATTTCCCTTTGTGTCTCTTTCCCTCACCTCACGATGGAGGGGAATACATTGTTGATATTCAAGAGATTACCAAAGATCCGCATCACTTACAAATCAGTTTCGATTACTTTTATTCATACGAATATTTATTTATACATGAAAAAGAGCAAAAATGTTACAGAATCAATGTTTCTAAGGTAAGTCGAACAAAAAAGCTTACAGAATACGTTATGTATGCTATTTTTACCTAATACATGCGGAATTTTAACAAACATAAAGTATGAACAGACCAATTCATGAAGCGATATACACTGTATATACATATATTAAGCTTTTAAAAAAAAAATCTAATTTATATATAAAATAATACATATTACGTGTAGTTAGCTTTACAATGAAAGTTTTATAATAAATTGTAAAAATATAAAGTCTAATGCAATCAAAGATTAATATCTCAATCCAGAACCCAAAATAGACATTGTAATAAATTTGTTAAAATTTATGATCAGTTTCGTTCTGAAAGAGAATCAAATTCTCGTAAAGAAGTTGACGATTCTCCAACAATTTTTTACACAAAATTTATTTCTATTTATTTTCCTCCTTATTGAATAATTTATATTCATATATATATATATATATAATATATTATATAATATATATATATATATATATATATATATATATATAAGTGGGTATGGGTGTCTGTGCGCGTATGTGTGTGGGTGTGGGTGAATGTACTTTATAAAACAAAAGAAAAACGAAGATGTATTGCACTATATATATATTATATATATATATATATATATATATATATATATATATATATGCCAAACGGGTAAAACGTTAGACATTAGGGTAAAACAGCATAAATATGCTTGTAGAACAGCAAATAATTCTTATGCATTGTTTAACCATATGTACAGATGTAACCATAGTATCAAGTGGGATAGTTCTAAAGCGCTAGTTGAAACACAGATATAATTGAAAGGAATATTCTAGAATGTGCATTTATCCATTTTAAAAATAATTTCAATAACAGTGCGGGAATGTATAAAATTGACAATATCCTGTTAAAATACCTTTTGCCTCTAATTAACTCTTTTTAATCATGTGCTAATCTTTTTATTTTTCTGTCCCGCTGTATATAGGTATATATTTTTGTCATCGCACCTTCTCCCTTCATTCCCTGACGAGGTGTACTTCTGAATACACGAAAGGCCTTGGAATCATTTTCGTTTTCCTTGTGGGTTTGCATCATTCATTCATTTCACGTGTTTAATTGTGAAATTCATCCCATATATATATATTTATATACTCCTATCCACGAAAAAGGATAATTAGTGTGCTACTGGTATGGACCCGAGTTTATCTTATGAAAGATATATGAAAATTTTCAAAAAATTACAGTTTCACTTTCATAAACAAAACTATATTTTGCAAAGTATCATTTAAAATTTACAATAATATAGAAACTCAATGTGTATAAAGGAAATGATAATAATCGAAATAGAGTACATATAAAACCAAATAAATATATAAATGAAATATTGTAGCGCTGCATGTTATATATATATACAGGGTGGGCGGAAAGTAGCTCCCTATTTTGGATTGGTAAAAAAATATGTATATTATCCATTTATTTCAGAAGAAATAATATGAAAAGGTAGGCATACATGGTAGGTTTTCTCTAAAATTCAATGTGGGCTCCAACTCTTTCCACCAGCTTCTGGAGCCGCCCAGGAATGGCGTCCACTGACTTTAGCAGGAACTCCGGCGGGATGGAGGACATGACTTCCCGAATTCGGTCCTCCAGTTCTTCCAATGTCCTCGGTTTGGTGCGGTAGACTTCTTCCTTTACCCACCCCCAAAGAAAGAAGTCGCACGGTGTCAAGTCGGGGCTCCTGGCTGGCCATTGATGTGGACCACGACGACCCATCCAACGCCGAGGGAAGTGGGCATCCAGCCACTCACGGACAACAAGAGCGAAGTGCGGAGGGGCGCCATCTTGCATAAATATCAGATCGTCGATGTTCTCCCATGTGCTGACAACCGGCCAGACCTCGTTCGCAACATAGCAAGGTACCGCTCAGCATTCATGGTGTTGCGCAGAAGGAACGGGCCCACAACCTGATCTGAGGTCATACCACACCACACCGTTACACTGAACCGATTCTGCCGTTTTTCAGCGGTAACCGTGCGACTTCTTTCTTTGGGGGTGGGTAAAGGAAGAAGTCTACCGCACCAAACCGAGGACATTGGAAGAACTGGAGGACCGAATTCGGGAAGTCATGTCCTCCATCCCGCCGGAGTTCCTGCTAAAGTCAGTGGACGCCATTCCTGGGCGGCTCCAGAAGCTGGTGGAAAGAGTTGGAGCCCACATTGAATTTTAGAGAAAACCTACCATGTATGCCTACCTTTTCATATTATTTCTTCTGAAATAAATGGATAATATACGTATTTTTTTACCAATCCAAAATAGGGAGCTACTTTCCGCCCACCCTGTATATACATATATACATATATATATACACAGTGGTGTAGTGCTAAATAAAGAAGTGAGGGAACGCATTTTGAAAGTGTTACTCAGATGCGGGGGGGGACAATGGCGAGCGCGGCGAGCCCATACAGCTGGGGGTCCGGGGGCACTGTAAGCCCCCCGGAAAATCTTTTGAAATCTGACCAATTTCAGTGATATTTTGAGGTCATATGCACTGGATATTAGGATATATTCCAAGGTTGAAGATGCAGTATTTCCAGTGTCATTAGATATATGACATCCAGTACGATCAATAAAAATAGCTAACAACTGGAATGATTAACTAAAAAAAAGTTAACAACTGGTACGCCGTGGTGACTGTTTCACCAGATCTTTATAGGCTAGCATTGCCTCAGTCGAAGCTAAAAGAAATGAAACGGTTAATGATTCTTTCTCATATTTCTTCTAGGGGTGGGAATTAAAATTTCATGACGTTAGAGATTTGTAAGTTCGGATTTATTTGAAATAGTGAGGGAACGCCGTTCCGTCTACCAAAAAAAGTAAGGGAACGCCATTCCCACGCGTTCCCACAGCACTACACCATTGTATATATATATATATGGGGAGAGAGAGAGAGAGAGAGAGAGAGAGATACTGTATATATTTTAGAATTAGAATAACTAATTCCGGACAAAGGTCCTCTCAGATATAGAGTATACCGTGATATACAGTAGTTTAGATTCATAACTGTTTAAACCTAATCACGGAAAGAGAATAGATCATTTATTGTAGCCCAAAACATAAAGCATACGAGTACTGTGAAGAACCTCAAAGTTTTGCGAGACCATTCTTGCAACTGTGAAGCTATAAAATCTGCATATTGCAAAGAAGGAAATTAGTCAGTTAGTGAAGTAAGAATTGTCTCATTTTTACTTATTTGTAAGGTCATTCTTACGTTCAATGGAGTTTTATGTTGAAAAATACAATTAAAATCAATGAGGAAATAGATGAACGGGTGTTCTAGCTTCATCGAAGGCGAATGGCGAGTGAGGTGAGTAGCGGAACAGAGTCGATCTGCACACTGTCGACGTGCATAATGTCTATACTAAAATGTTAGGCTAAATTAGGTCAGGTTAGGTTAAGTTGGGTTAGGTTATATTATGCCCGGTTAGGTTAAGCTTGGCTAGGTTAGGTCTGGTTAAGTTAAATTAGTCAGTTTCATTGAAACTTTGAAATGTAGTTTGAAATGTGAAATCCATATACGAGTACTTGCATAAGGTCGAACGTCGACATCATAAAATTCGATTTTGTTCATGTAACGCCTCTCTCATACAAAGTATTTACTGTGGTGTCATTTTCTTTTGTTGATATTTATTGGGTTTACATCGTAACCACGTATTAACATCGCTTTCCGCAAGCTCAGCGAAGCTAAGCAACGTTGGGTTTGTTGGATAGGTGACTGGCCTTTGCGTTTGAATCCAACATAAAGTTGTAAGGCCCTTCGTCACATGACCTTTGCCCTTATGAATGAGGTTAAGTAACTTCAGACATTATTATTATGATATTTATTCATTTCTATATCTAACCTAACCTAACCTAAACCAGCCTAATGTAACTTAGCTTAACCTTTTCCATCGAAAATCAGACGTATTCCGACAATTCTGAACGATTAATTTTTCGATTCTAGGAAATATTCGATCTGGAAAGAATATAAAAATTCAATGGGTTTTATGCACTGGTAAATTTTCCTCGAAACAAAAGACTTCGAATTCACATATTGACCAATATCAACCGTTATTAAAACAATTTTTCATCATTTTAATTTAAGAGAGTAATGTCTAATATATTTTGCTTAATTAATACCTTAAAAACTGTAGTATTGTAGTATGAATGAAACGTATACTTACTATAAATCCTGAAACCAGTTTTGAGAGAGATATTTATAATAATGAAACATGGAATCCACAATCCTAAGAGTTTATTCATATTAACCCTCGAATATCCAGACGAGGCATGGAAGGCACTGGGAGATGAGGGGGTGGATCTGGTGTGGGATCTAATGCAGAAGTTGTTTGACCAGGAGGTGATTCCGGATGAGTGGCGGACCAGCATCATAGTGCCTATATTCAAAGAGAAGGGAGATGTACAAGATTGCACGAATTACACTGGTATGCATCAATTTTGCTGTCAAGGGTTTTGTAAGTGATTCTTATAGAGTTTTTCCTGCTGATTTCGAATCTGCAATCCGCTTTTCTCAATCAGCTCAGGTTATCCGGCTATGGCCTCATAAGTAAAATAGAATTTTTCGTGATTTTGTCAAAGCGGAATTGGAACAGTAACATCTATCATCACTTGTTTCACTTGTATAATATCTTTTTTTACTTTTCAGGCATATAGATAAAATATTTCATAATGAATAAAGCGTGTAAAAATGATCCCAATAGATTCTGCTAAATATGTGGGACGGTTACCATGCCAAATAACCAGTCCCAAATCACTAAATTTGTGAAGACAATGTATAGAGCATACTTTGGAATTAAGCTAGGGGACCAGGACAAAAATTTCGCCCCTCATATGTGCTGCAAGACGTGCATTGAAAATTTGAGAAGATGGAGCAAAGGCAGAGCGAAATCTTTGCCTTTTGGAATTCCCATGATTTGGAGAGAAGGAAAGGATCACGTGACAGATTGCTATTTCTGCATGACAAACCTCCAAGGTGGGCTTATAAATTTATTTTTCTTAAATATTTGAAATCCTCGTAGAAACTTGACATAATATTCACCATAATGTAATATTCACCATAATGTAATATTCACCATAATGTAATATTCACCATATATAGCATAATATTCACCATAATGGTAATCATACATTTACATATACATATTGTTATAGAAAATACATTTACACATACATATGTTATACAAGTTACATTACATATATACAATGATTGTATATTTTCTTTCTTTTTCATTCATTGTCCCCGAAGGGATAATATGAATGAAAAATAAAGAAAATATACAGACTCCATCGACCTATTTCATATCTTACAGACCGCAGCCTTCCCTCACGAGCCGCCACTGTCTGAATGCTTCTTCTATTTCATATGCAAGTTTTATATCCATGTTTCTGTGTTTCTATTTTCAGGAGTTAACAAGAAGAATAAACACATTGTTGTATACCCTGACATTCCTTCTGCTATGAGACCTGTACCCCATGGTCCTGGAATTCCAATATCCGACCCACCTCAAACCCTGGACTTCGATGATTCTGATGATGAATCAATGACCAATGCCAATGACCAGTCCCAGTCGTATATACCTCAAAATACCGCTTCAAATGAGCCGAGGCCTCTCAACCAGGCCAAACTTAATGATCTTACCAGGGATTTAGGACTTTCCAAATTAGCTGCCGAGATCTTGGGCTCACGACTTCGAGAGGACAACTTGCTGGCTCCGGGAACAACATTCTCCTGGTATAGGAAACGAGAGGAAGAATTCCGCAAGTTTTTTGCAGCGCACGAAAATACCTCTTCCTTAGTGTACTGCTGCCAATGTTGAGGGGCTAATCGAATCCTTGGGCCTGCCATATAACGCATCAGAATGGAGGCTATTTATAGACTCGTCTAAACGAAGTTTGAAAGCAGTACTTCTCAACATTGGGAATAGGGTTCCATCAGTCCCTGTAGCACATTCCGTACAACTTACTGAGAGCTACGATAACATGAAAATTTTACTGGATGCTCTCGTATACGACCAACATAACTGGAGGATCTGTGGAGATTTGAAGGTAATACTAATATCATAAGTAAACTATTGTTATTGACTATATTGTTTTTCCAAAGGTTATTTGAGAGCGTATAAGAACACTTAACTTCCCCACAGAAGTGATACAGTCCAATGCATAGATTTTTTATCGGATAGAACAAATTCTCTAAATTCTTTAAATATTTCATTTTTTTTCAGATTGTGGCATTTGTATTGGGAATGCAAGGGGGATACACGAAATACCCATGTTTCCTCTGCAAATGGGATAGCCGAGCGGATGAGAAGCACTATGCACAGCGTGAATGGGCATCCAGAGAGAATTTTGAAACCTGGGTCGCATAATGTCGTTTCAGTGCCCCTTGTACCACCAACAAAAATTTTGCTCCCACCACTTCATATTAAGCTAGGTTTGATGAAAAATTTCATCAAATCAATGAATAAGGAGGGTTCAGCATTCCGATATCTCGAGAGTAAATTTCCTCATATATCTGATGCTAAACTAAATGCTTGGGTTTTTGATGGTCCTCAAATTCGAACTTTGATCAAGGATACTCAGTTCGAAAACGCAATGACTCCAACTGAGAAGAATGCCTGGCAGGCATTCAAATCAGTTGTCACTGATTTTCTTGGCAAGCGTAGAAGTCCAGAATACGAGTCCGTTGTCGAAAACTTGATGGAAGCTTTCAAAGCTCATGGGTCGCGCATGTCCATAAAAATGCACTTTTTGTGGTCCCACTTGGACTATTTTCCTGAAAATTGCGGGTATTATAGTGAGGAACAGGGTGAACGATTTCACCAAGATATCCAAATAATGGAAGAGAGGTACCAGGGAAACTGGGATATCAATATGCTGGCGGACTATTGCTGGTGTTTGAAGCGAGACGTGCCCGAAGAAAAACACAGACGGAAAGCCAAAAAAACTTCCTTCCTTCCTCAATAAACTTTTTTCCATATTCATTGTATGAATAAAAGTATTTATTCACACAATGTTTTCATTTTTCACGAGTGTTCTTATAATATTACTCGTATCTACAGTGTTTAAGCTAAAAAAATCAATAAATTTGGGGATAAAATTGGACTTATAATAAATGGCCAATAGAGAAAAAACCTGACCTGATTGAGGAAAACCAATGTCATTTTCGAATTCAGCATGGTCGAATTATATAATACGAGTTGAAAAAACCCTCACAGCAGACAAAAAAATTTCATATGCATACCATTGTTATAGAGGGATCAAGCTAATATCACATACAATGAAGATATGGGAGCGAATAGTGGAGAGTAGGTTGAGAGACGAAGCGGAAGTGTTAGTGGAACAGCAGTTTGGATTTATGCCGGGAAGGAGAACGACAGATGCAGTTTTTGCTTTGAAACAGTTGGCAGAGAGGTACAGAGAGGGGCAGAAGGCGTTGCACATGGTTTTTATTGACTTGGAGAAGGCATATGATAGGATACCACGGCAGGAAGTTTGGAGATGCTTAAGGGAAAAGATGGTGCCGGAGAAGTATGTTAAACTGATCAAGGGGATGTACAGGGGAGTAACAAACTAAGGTGAGGAGTAGCGTGGGTGTGTCAGAGAGCTTTGGGGTGGAAGTTGGTCTGCACCAAGGATCAGCTTTGAGCCCCTTCCTTTTCAATGTGGTATTCGATGTGTTGACGGACAGGATTAGAGGGGAGGCGCCGTGGTGCATGATGTATGCAGACGATGTTGTGTTGAGTGGAGAGACGAAAGAGGAGGTGGAGCAGCAGTTGGAAAATTGGAGAGGCGTTGGAAAGTAGGGGGATGAGAATTAGCCGAAAGAAGACCGAATATATGAGATGTGATGTGCAGCAGGACCGAGGAGGGGAAGTCACATTGAGTGGAGAGCGTGTTAAGACGGTGGAGTATTTTAAATACTTGGGGTCAACAGTGGATGCAGAGGGGGGAGCAGAGAGAGAGATAAACTGTAGAATACAGTCAGGGTGGAAGAACTGGAGAGACGTATCAGGGGTGCTCTGTGATAAGAGGGTCCCAGTGAAACTGAAGGGAAAGGTATTCAAAACAGTGGTGAGGCCGGCAATGTTGTATGGAATGGAGACTGTGGCAATGAAGAAGAGCAATGAAAGAAAAATCGATGTGGCTGAAATGAAGATGTTGAGATGGATGTGTGGAGTGACGAGGAGGGATAGGGTCAGAAATTAGCATATAAGAGGAACAGTGAAGGTAGCGGAAGCATCTAAGAAGGTGCAGGAGGCCAGGCTGAGGTGGTATGGACACGTCAGGAGAAGAGAGGAGGAGTATGTGGGGCGCAGAGTGCTAGAGATGGAGTTGCCGGGACGGAGAAGAAGAAGAAGACCGAAGACGAGATGGAGGAACTGTGTGGTGGCGGACATCAGGGAAAAGGACTTGGAGGAGGACGCGGTATACGACAGAGGAGAGTGGAGAAGACGAACCAAAAACAGCGACCCCTTGTAAAGATGGGATAATAAGCTGCGGAAGAAGAAGAAGAAGATCTTCAAAATAACACTGTGCAACAAAATTTAACTTCTCGTCTTTAACACTAACAAAAATACCTTCTCTTTACTAATTCTGACTTGCTGATTATAAAAATGGCTTCCAAATAATGTAGGACGTCAGCATTCAATGTTATCCAAATGTGTACTGTATGATATACAGTATGCTTACATTTACATGTATTACAGTAAACATTATAGTGAATATACATAAAAACAAGGACACTATATAGTAGCATTCAACAGCTGAATATATATATATAATATATATATATATGTACAGGGGTGGGCGGAAAGTAGCTCCCTATTTTGGATTGGTAAAAAAATACGTATATTATCCATTTATTTCAGAAGAAATAATATGAAAAGGTAGGCATACATGGTAGGTTTTCTCTAAAATTCAATGTGGGCTCCAACTCTTTCCACCAGCTTCTGGAGCCGCCCAGGAATGGCGTCCACTGACTTTAGCAGGAACTCCGGCGGGATGGAGGACATGACTTCCCGAATTCGGCCCTCCAGTTCTTCCAATGTCCTCGGTTTGGTGCGGTAGACTTCTTCCTTTACCCACCCCCAAAGAAAGAAGTCGCACGGTGTCAAGTCGGGGCTCCTGGCTGGCCATTGATGTGGACCACGACGACCCATCCAATGCCCAGGGAAGTGGGCATCCAGCGACTCACGGACAACAAGAGCGAAGTGTCAACCGCCACATTGCCACTACTGGGCAGGAGAGGATCCCATGGTTACCGCTGAAAAACGGCAGAATCGGTTCAGTGTAACGGTGTGGTGTGGTATGACCTCAGATCAGGTTGTGGGCCCGTTCCTTCTGCGCAACACCATGAATGCTGAGCGGTACCTTGCTATGTTGCGAAACGAGGTCTGGCCGGTTGTCATCACATGGGAGAACATCGACGATCTGATATTTATGCAAGATGGCGCCCCTCCGCACTTCGCTCTTGTTGTCCGTGAGTGGCTGGATGCCCACTTCCCTGGGCGTTGGATGGGTCGTCGTGGTCCACATCAATGGCCAGCCAGGAGCCCCGACTTGACACCGTGCGACTTCTTTCTTTGGGGGTGGGTAAAGGAAGAAGTCTACCGCACCAAACCGAGGACATTGGAAGAACTGGAGGACCGAATTCGGGAAGTCATGTCCTCCATCCCGCCGGAGTTCCTGCTAAAGTCAGTGGACGCCATTCCTGGGCGGCTCCAGAAGCTGGTGGAAAGAGTTGGAGCCCACATTGAATTTTATAGAAAACCTACCATGTATGCCTACCTTTTCATATTACAGTATTTCTTCTGAAATAAATGGATAATATACGTATTTTTTTACCAATCCAAAATAGGGAGCTACTTTCCGCCCACCCTGTATATATATATATATATATATATATATATATAATAACAGGAAGTTACTCGTGCTTACTCTTACTTACTGTCAATACAGTCGCAGAAAATTACAACATGGAAATAGTTATTTTTTCGATTGGAAGTGATGCATGGTATGCGACTCTCTTTTATATGAAGTTGAAGTTTCTCTTTCAAGAAACCAACAGTAGTCGCCCATCATCTCAGGGATGTATTTTCCCTGATACCTGCGTTCCATCATTGTAATGTCCTGATGAAAACGTTCACCCTGTTCGTCGTTCACAGCACCCAAATTGTCCGGGAAAAAATCCAAGTGAGAGTGCAAGAAATGTAATTTCAGAGATATGCGACATCCCATTGTTTTGTATGCATTAAACAAATTGCTAACTAACCCTAGGTAGTTTTCTGATTTGCTGTTACCAAGAAATTTATCCACTATTTATTTAAATGACTTCCAAGCAGCTAGTTCCGTATTGGACAGCTTTTGCTCAAAGTTTTCATCAGAGATGACAGTGCGGATTTGGGGACCAATAAATATATCTTCCTTCACCTTTGCATCAGTCATGTGAGGAAAACGTTCTCTCAAATACTGAAATGCCTCACTTTCTTTATCAAGAGCTTTCACGAAGTTCTTCATAAATCCAAGTTTTATGTGCAATGGTGGAAGAAGTACATTGTCTGGGTTCACCAATGGTTTATTCCGAACACTTCTCTCTCCAGGTAGATAAGCTCCTCTTGGTGGTCAGTATTGAACTCAATAATGATCTTTGGTAGCCCTGCTGTCCCACAAGCACAGAAAACAACAGTATTTGGTGAATCTACTTTGCATTCCCATGAGCAACCCAAACCCAATAACCTTCAGCTGTATTGGTTGTACTTGATGGAATGTAAGATTAACTCCATGCTTTCGTACGATTCTTTCATAGACACTGCATGTGCTACAAGAACTAATGCTTTGAGTTACCATTATGCAGAAGAACAGCCTTCAAGCTTACTTTAGAAGAATCTATAAATAGACGCCACTCATCAGGGTTAAACATCATCATCATGCCAGACTCCTTACTGAACGGACGCATTCCCTGGCCTCTCTGATATTGTTTCTGCTTTTGGATATTGCCGATAAATTTACTGTTGGAAAGTTCTGAATTTTATATACTTGCGTTTATATTCACATTGTTATAGTTAAGTAACTGAATATTAGTGGTTTTTAGTGATTTAGAAGTTTTCATAGCGTGCCGGCTTAATTTAATTTAAACTTATGACAGTTATAAATACTTTAACTTGCGCGATGCCGTCGCAGAAAGCGTCGTGTGCTAGGTGTGGGGTTAATCGATGGTATACTGATCTTAGAGGTTACAAAGGCGGTCCTATGGCGATTACCGAGAGATCAGCTTGTTTCTTTTGAGTTAAGTGAAGAGATAGTTGATTTAAAACGTAGTGTACGCGAGGTGACGGGAAGACTTGCAACGCTTGATGAGGAGAGGGGTAGGCTTATAGTTGACGAAGGCCGAACCTATACTAACGCTTTCAACGTTAGTAAGTTGAGAGGTGAGGTTAGGAACCTAGTTTCTAGTATATGTAGCTTATCGGGAAGGTTAGACAGAGTTGAGGGGGGAGTTCAGATAGGTCCGAGATTAGTAGACGGGGAGGGATTTAGAGTAGTTAAAGGTGGAGCTAGGCCACGTACGTTAGGTGATAGGAATCCCCCCTATCGAGGTTTCGAACCCTTTCGCCCAGTTGGATATGGATGTGAACGAGGGGGAAACGATTTTAATTGGGGACTCCTTAGTGCGTCATATGGGTAAGGAGTTCGTTGAACGGAATCCAACCAAGAGGAGGAGGGTCTTTCTACCAGGGACCAGGGTTGACAGAATTAGAGATACAGTAGATAGGATTGATGTTGCTTCCGTCACTCGATGTTGGTGACGAGGTAGGGAGCAACGACTGGTATAGGCCCGATACGAGGGTGCCTGACCTTTTGGAGAAATACAGGGGGTTAATTAGGTCCCTGAAGGCAAGGTCAGATAGGTCTTTAGTTCTAGGTATTACCCCTAGGCATGGTTTAGGTCTTAGGATTACGTCAAAAACAATATTTTTTAACACTAAGCTAGAAGAGATTTGTGCTCAGAAAAATGTACCCTTCGTAAAGCTGTGGTCAGAATGTAGTGATCCTAGACTTTTTATAAAAGATGGGGGTGCATTTCAATGAAATAGGGAATGCTAGGCTAGGTAGGTTAATCGATGAGAACGTTCGAAAGCTGTATAGGTCGAAGCCCTCTTTAAACGTTGTGGGTCCGGGAAACGCCAGTCTGACTTGAAAAATAGTTTAAAACGCCGATCCGTGGTAAAAATAATTTAAAAAACGTCTTTTATTGTAACACGCGTAGTATTAGAAATAAATTGAACGAATTTAAGGCGATAACTTATTCCGAGAACTACGATATAGTTGCTATAACCGAAAAGTGGTTAAATACCATGACTCGGGACTTGTTGGGGGGAACTTGATATAGCGGGTTTTAAACTTTTGGTACTTTCCTGCTATCCCGAACCCCCGACTTTTTGCCAGTTGCCAGACTTACTTTGACACAGAATATTTTCGTTAAAACTAACGAAAATATCTCGACTTAACCTAATCAATTATCAAGAGCCTACAGTTTACCTAACCGGGCATTCAATTAACCTAATTAGTTGGTAAGTTAGGTTAAATCGTGATATTTTCGTTAATTTTAACGAAAATATTCTGTCAAAATTGAAGTCTGGCAACTGAAAAAAAGTCTGGGGTCCGGGATAACAGGAAAGTACCAAACATTTTGCTAATAATAGGTTACATAGGATTGGTGGCGGCGTTTTGTTGTACATTCGTAATTCCCTTAGGGCTATCGAGGTTAAGATAGATTTTCCGGCAGCAATTAATGCGATATGCGTTGTAGTTAGGGCGCGTACTATTAGCTTTAATTTCGTTGTTGTTTATAGACCTCCCGTTCAACCCCTCGATACCGATACTAGATTTTACACACTTCTTGGTAATTTTATTAATAATCGGGATAGTATAATTGTCGGAGACTTTAACTCCCCTAACCTTAATTACGAGACTTTTACTGGTAATGAGGAGGGTTTGAGACTGATTCAGTTCGTGGAAGATAATTTTTTACGACAGATGGTTACCGAACCAACGCGCGATAACTATATTTTAGACGTAGTGATGACGAACGACGAAAATATAGTCGAAAGTTTGGAAGTAGGTGAGAGTTTGGGATGTAGTGATCACCAAATTATTAGGTTTAAGCTATTGATAGAAAACAGTAAGGATAGTAACGTAATAGAAGTCCCTGATTTTCGTAGGGCTAATTTTGATAGTTTTGTGGACAGGATAAGAGTAGTGGACTGGGATAATTTATTTATGGGTAATGACGCAAATTTTCATTGGGAGGCGTTTAAAGAAAGTTTTTTGAATATCGAAAGGGAGTTTATTCCGTGTAGGCCCAAGCGCACTAGAAATCAAGGTTGGCCCAAGTGGTGGACTAGGGAAATAGGTGAGTTCATAAACGAGCGTAACAGAGCGTATAAACTTAATAAGCGCAATTGCACGGTAGCTAACTTTAATAGATATATCGAGCTTAGACATCAGGTTAAAAGATCTGTTAGGAACGCTAAGTGTAATTTTGAGATACTTGTAGCTGCGGATAGTAAACATAACCCGAAAAAGTTTTTTGACTACATTAATAATCATAAGCCGATAAAAGATAACATAGGCCCTCTAGTGGACGCTAACGGCGCTTTGGCTTCCGACGCTCAGGCGATGGCGGGTATTTTTAACAACTTTTTGTGGTAGTTTTTACCGTAGAAGACGTAAATAATGTCCCCGACGTGGACGATATCGTTCCATTTAGTAGCGAGACTATTTTGAATGAAATACTGTAACTCTTTACGAGGGTCAGATTGCGCATTACATCGATAAGCTAAAAGTGAGCAAGGCTCCAGGCCCTGACGCGCTTTATCCTAGACACTTGAAAGATTTGAAAGACGTTATCGTAGGCCCCTTATGAAAATTTTTTAATAAGTCATTGGGATCGGGGATTATTCCTGAAGACTTCAAATTAGTTAACGTTACGCCCCTTTTTAAAAAAGGCGACCGCACAGCAGCTAGCAATTATAGGCCTATTAGCTTAACGTTAGTTGTCGGTAAACTTTTGGAATCCGTAGTTAGGGATCGTATCATCGATCACTTAGAAAGTAGAGATTTGATTAATAGTAGTCAGCATGGGTTTCGACGCCCATAAATCTTGTTTAACTAATTTGTTAGAGTTATATAACGAAATAGTGCGCGAGTACGATAGGCATTGAGCGGCTGACGTTATTTATTTAGACTTTAACAAAGCGTTCGATACAGTTCCGCATAGAAGATTAATTGTGAAGGTTAAAGCGCGCAGTATACGCAGTCACGTAGCTAACTGGTTAGAGGAATGGCTTCGTGCCAGGAAACAGAGGGTCGTTGTTAATGGAGGGAATCGGGGTGGCTGGGTGTAGGTAGCGGTGTCCCTCGTGGTTCAGTGTTAGGCCCAGTGCTATTCGTAATCTACATTAACGACATAGATGTGGGCTTGACCAGTAACGTGGCAAAATTCGCGGACGATACTAAGATAGGCGGTAAAGTTCTTAACGTGGACGATAGAAATAGGCTCAAAGAAGATGTAAATAGGATTATGGAGTGGACGGATAAGTGGCAGGTGCAATTTAACGTAAACAAATGTAAGTTTTGCATATAGGTTCTCGTAACAACAATTACACGTACACGATGGATGATAGACAGTTAGCGACTGTTGACGAGGCAGTAGATTTAGGCGTACGCGTATCTAAGGATTTAAAAGTTAGGAACCAGTGCCTGAAGTCTTGCACAAAAGCTAACAGGATGTTAGGCTTCATAGCGCGTAATTTCGAATTTAAATCGAAGAATATTATATTGCCCCTTTACAAGTCCCTAGTGAGGCCTCCCTCACAATATACCGTTCAGTTTTGGTGCCAGCATTTGCATGAGGATATTGATAGGCTGAAAAGGGTTCAGCGACGCGCCACGAAACTAATTCCGTCACTACGCAACAAGTCTTACGAAGATAGGATTAAAGAGTTAGACTTGCATTCACCCGAGACTAGGAGATTAAGGGAGGGAGCTTATTGAAGTTTTCAAAATCGTTAATAAAATCGATGACGTAAATTTTTACAAATTGTTCATTTTCGATAATAGCAATACTCGTAATAACGGATTTAAGTTGCGTGGCAGACGTTTCATTATTAATATCGCTAAAAACTTCTTTACGTTTAAAGTAATTGATAAATGGAATAATCTTCCCGCGTCAGTCGTTAACTCTGCCAGCGTTAATATGTTTAAGAACCGTTTAGATAGGCATTTTAAACATATTAACGTCGTTTAAAATAATAAAACAATTAGCAACAAGAGCTCTGGGGGTGATAGTTGAGGTTTGAGTCTGTTGACGATTGATGCCAGCTTGTGACATGTCAGAGTGTGATATGCCAGCGTTAAATTTATATTATTAAAAAAAAAAAAAAATAGACTAACACGAACTTAGATGTGGCTCGTAGCGTAAACTAACTCACTTTTTGTTATACTCTTCATACTTTTTTTTTCTTTTCTCATCCTCTCTTTACTTGCATGCCTGTAGTTTGCATGGTACGACAGTGTTTCTTGAGTTAAGACTGTTTGCATGGTTTGTAAGCGTTCTTATTTTACTTCTTTTCAGCTTTCACCCCTTTTCTATTCTCTTCGACTATTTTATCGACTTGTCGGCAGTGGCCGGCGAATGATGATGGTGAGTCTTTCTTTCTCTTTTTCTGAATGAATGTTAACCCACGAATGATAGATTTTGCTACTTACTTAACCCCTTATTCTCTTCTTTTAACTCTCTATTCTCTTCTTTCTCTCGGGCTAACCTTGGAGCGGATCTTAGGGTCTTTGTTAGCCTTAGCTTCTGTAGATCTGTAGGGTTGTGTTCATCACGAAGCTCACGCATTAAGCCATCGCTGTCTTTGCAGAAGCACAAGCTATCCTTGATGTCGAAGAAGCTTGATAGTTGTTGACAACGGTTACGAAATACTGATACTTTTGTACCTGAAGCCAACAAATTCCATTCCTTTAATCGTGAGGCCAGCAGTCCAGCTTTGTCCTTTGAGAGATTTAGGTCTCTCACTAAATCGAATAGTTCTGATTGAGTGACAAGATGTGGATCAGCTTGAAGATGTGGCTCATATGAGTAATCTGTATTTGTTGCCGATTCTTCTTTATCGGAGTCACTTTCGGCTACCATTTCTGCCCAGTTTGTTAGTGCAACAGGAATTGGCGTATCAACTGAATGAGGCACTGGTTTCATGGAAGATGGAATGTTTGGGTATTTGTTGTGTTTTGTTTTGTTAGAAAATCCAAAAATCTTGGTCATCCAAAAGTAGCAATTCGTTGTGTGGTCTTTTTATTCTCGCCAAACCATAGGCACTGCAAAATTAATTTTTCCTTTGCCTTTGAGCCACTGTGTAAGGTTGCTATTGCAAGAGACACAAACATTGTGCGGTGCCCAGCACTTATCTTAGTTTCCAAGTTTCACACTGAAATACAGATGGTAGGCTGTTTTCACCAACTCTGTGATATTTCTCCTCTGTGGTTTAAGTGTAAAGGTTCCATACACATAGCAGAACTTGTCCGGACTATTGATGCAAGAGCGTTTGGAAGCCATTTTCACTCTGAAATAGAACACATCAGAAAATATGCACCTCTTTACCGACAACGAGACAACTCATGGAGCACTGAAGTGGAAAGCAGTTTAGTGAGAGTCAACACCTCTGAGGTGGATTGGCGTCACCGGAAATGCAATAACCAACCAATCAGATGCTTCACAAAAATGTGACAAGAATTTACGTCATCGATGACATCATCGTAACTGACCGATCAGCTTCCTGATAACCCGAAATCAGAAAATACCCACGGGCGCTAATGCGTGCTTAAGGGTTCACATAACAATAAAACCTGACGTGATGAACATTTTTTGATAACATATCTGAAATCAGCATGTCAAAATAATATACAATAACTCTTTCTATGTTTGTTAAAAAATCTCTGTTGCACAGTGTAATGAATGAAGTTACAAAGAGAAATAAGCAAAGATTTGTTATCACATAGGACCTATAAGAAAAAATACATAAACTTTAGCAAACTAAATTATACTCATATATATATATATATATATATATATATTGTTCTTCGTTACACGAATGCGTGAGAGTATTCTTTTAAACTAATAATTTTTATTTGAAATAGAATACATCTGTATTCGCATAATAATTCTCAACCTATCGTATTTAATCCCCTCTTGATTTTGGCTTCTCTGTATCCTCGCTCGTCTTCCTCGGTGAATTCTATTTGTTGTCTGCCCGCTCGCAATTCGGGATATTAAATCATGATTAAACAAATAGAGAGGCATCACAAAACAATCTTGATAACAAGTTTCTATTCTTCACTTTAGCTGCGAGACCCAAGGGAGTCGTTCCCTTTGAAAAGCCCCTCCGTCAAGAGGTTCGGGAGTTGGGGATCAACGGGGACACTTTAAGAGGGTGGCAATATGTTTAACCCCATCAACGAATTTAGTTATTCCTTAAAGATCGCGCTTTATTTACTTATTCAGCTCAGTACCAACGAATGCACATTTTAGAACGATTTTTCGAGTATAGAAGATTTGCTTTTAGTATAATATTAAGCCATATTTTTAACCTATAAATCAATGTGTGCTCTACAAATACCGAAAGAGAGCCTCTTAAAGCCTCTTAAAGCCTCTTAAACGTAAAATAAGGAAATATTTTATACTAATTTCCACCTAAATTCCTATATTATGTCGTAGATTTGTTCCAACCTCACTCATACTCTCCTTCTCCCCACCGAGGTAAAAAAAAAAAATATGTAAAAAAATAAAACAGCAACAATACATTCTACTCCGACCATAAATTTCACGCCTGTGTTGCGTCTGTCGTTTTGAAACTTGACTCAATCTTTCTGGCGCTTAATGGCAATTTACGCCAAATTATTCAATTCAATTTGTACAATTTCACTATGCTAAAAACTCATCAATGTTTTGCGTCTGCGTAGCCATCATTACTTTTATACCGATTTCAAAAGTGATTCACAATTTATACTGGATTTTAATATAGGATCAATTTGTATATTGTATATGAATTTTATATCATACTTTTTGGTTACAGAAATTGCTTAAGAAAAATATGACATTCAGTTTGTACGTCTTACTGGTCTTTATATATATATATATATATATATATATATATATAGAGAGAGAGAGAGAGAGAGAGAGAGAGAGAGAAACTAAGTGTAACTAAATCCTAACGGTGCATAAAAGACCACTAATGAAACAAACTTTTCACTCTTTTAAAATCCATCATAATAAATATGCAAACATAATATTTAAGCGTACATAAAACCGAGTAGAGAGAGAGAGAGAGAGAGAGAGAGAGAGAGAGAGAGAAACATTCTTTTAAAACAAATTAACGGTAAATTTAGAAACCAAAATAAAAATACTGTAAAAACTTACGGCATTTTAATACTTCGTGTACCACATTAATTCTGTCCATACAGTATTAATTTAATACTTTTTATATTATAATTTTGTATAATTTAGAAAGTGTAAACATAAAAATGTTGAGATTTATTTATTATTTACAATTACTTTTTTAATAGACTTATTTCGTTATTCATTTCTAATTATTACTCTTCTTTAAAGAAAAATCACTCCTTTTCTATACATAATAAAAGTCCAGAAGTTCGTAATTTTATTTTAAAAGGGTATGTCTATTTCCATATATGAAAATGAAAAAGTTTATTGGCACACCAAAAGTTAAGTTCATATGACGAATAGTATATGTATATATATATATATATATATACACGGTGAACCAAAAGTAGGTGGACAGTAGGTTGAATACGGTTTGTGTTATATTATATTATAACTATGGTGTTCATTATAACTATGGTGTTTGTGTTTTATTATATTAAATATTATAACTAAATTTATTTAAATTTTATTTTGTATTATAGTATACAAAAAAATTAAATATGTATTCTCAAAATAAACGTTATCATTTACTGTCCACCTACATTTGGTTCACCCTATATATATATATATATATGTGTGTGTGTGTGTGTGTGTGTGTGTGTGTGTGTGTGTTAATAGCCTAAAATTGTTTCATATTTACTGTTTATAATTTATTGTTTGTACATTGTTTTGAAGGTGTAATGAATTTGCTTTTACATTTTATATTATATTAAAAAATATGTAACAACAAATTAAATGAACCCTATTTTCGTATTCTGAAAAAAAAGAAGGAAAATATTCTCGTTGGCATCCCCTCCTCGAAACAATGTACATTCCTTAATGCTATTATCTAATGATGCTCAACGGGGCTGCAAACTGAAGTGTTCAAATCTCGGGTTGAACTATGTCAAGCTACTGTAAAAACATTATTCGATTACGTCTGTTTCCAAACAGGCAATCTTCCAGCCCTCCGACCTCCAATCACGAGCACGCTTTCAAACACGTCCACCAATCAACGCTCGCGAATCTTTTCGCTCGGAAAGGTAAATAAAGAGTACAAACGAGATTTATTATCTGATTGGATTAGGCCAGTCACGTGACTAGACGACCGTAGGAGGGAATTGTTGAATTTAAAGATTTCATTTGTTCTGTGTTAAAATACCATAAATTTAGCGAGAAAATCAAATTTGCGGTCTTCGCTTGATGAGAAACGGCACGAATCGAAAATTTTGCTGACGAAAAATTTCATTATTTTTCGAATGTTTTCATTTTATCTTTCGCTTCTAGTTAATCAGTTTAGCCGGTATTATTCTATTATTGTTTTATCCAATAATAAATTTCAATATATATATATATATATATATATATATATATATTATATATATATATATTGAAATTTATTAGTCATTCCTTAGATATAAAAGATATAAAAAACTAAAAAAAAACTATCAAGTTATGATGAGTCAGAATTCATGTACGTAAGAAAGAAGAAAAAGAAATTGAATGAAAATTGAATTAAAACTTTAATAAATAATTTAATATTTAATAAAAATCATTTAATATAAAAAGGGAATGTCTTGCGTTCTTGATGTGATTTGGAAAGTTTTGACTTGATTCAATTTTCAACAGTTCAGTTTAATTTAATCAAAGAGTTACCCGTCGGATAGAATCTACCCTCCGCATCTATATCTGCCCTTTATATATATATATATATATATATATATATATATATATGCACACACACACACACACACACATATTATATATATATATATATATATATACACACACACACACACACACACACATATAATATATATATAGACAAAAGGGAGCAAGTGTAGTTTACGTCTCTCTGTGGTGCCTAGTGTAGTTTACGTTCCCCTACATTATCCTAGTGTAGTTTGCGTTCCCCAACTTTGTCTGCGTATACGTAATCAAATAAAAAACGTTAAAACTAACGAAAATATTGCGACTTAACCTAACCAATCATCAATTTATATATATATATATATATATATATATATAATTATATTATTGACGATTGGTTTGGTTAAGTCGTAATATTTTCGTTAGTTTCAACGTTTTATTTGATGGATTCATTTAAAAAATGTCTCCTAAAGATCCTAGTGTAGTTTACGTTCCCCAACTTTGACCTAGTGTAGTTTGTGTCCCCATTGTTTTATTTTGTAACTTGAATGAACTAGAAAGCTGAAAACTGGTGAAAAGCATATTGTATTCACCTGTTATATGATTAGTTAATATTTGGTTGGCCTTTATCTGGACTTAATTTTAGTTGATTAAATTCAAACATCTTTTAACAGGGATATTTTTTCAAATCTGTTGACAAATTTGCCATAATTGTTCAGTATTGGATGACAGGTTGTTTTCTCATTGATCTGTCTACATCTTTCCTCATATGTTCTATGGGGTTTTAGGATTTTATGTCTGCAGGTGTGTTTCTTGTCGTTGTCTTGCTGAAATAGCCAATAACTAGGCTGACCATACGTACCGTTTTGAACGGGACAGTACCGTTTTTTTTATGGGTTCTGTATGGGTTCTGTCACTGAAGAATAATTGTAAGCTCAATATGTTTATGTACTTACTTTTTCATGAATACAGAATATTACATAACCCCGTCCCTTTTTTGCCATCCTAATGTCCCGTTTTTGTCTCAAGGAAATATGGTCAGCCTACCAATAACCGACCAAAAGCTACGGAACAGCAGGCAATAAGATTTCTTCAAGATGGGGACGAACTGTATGGAGTTCATAATGCCTCTAACACGATGAAATGTTCCTCGTCCGGCAGCAAAGAGGCAAGTCCAAACCATTACCAATCCTTCTCGTCACAGTCTTTATTATTCAGTCAGAATGTTACTCTTCTTCAGGGCGGCGACGAACGAACGCCTGATCATTATTTCTCAGTCGATTAAAATAAAATTTGTCCGATCAAAAGATTTTGGACCATTACTCATATATCCAGTATTTTCTTTGCTTTGACCGTGCAAGACGTTCACGAGGATTTGCCTTCGAAATGACTGGTCTGTGCGTTGCAATTCGGCCATGAAGATTTTTGCCTCGTCAATGTGTGGTTGATAGTAGGCGGAGAGATAAAATTCCATTCTGTTCTTCTACGAGTAATTCTACCCGGATTTAAGTGGACGATTGTCGTTGATCTATAAGTGAATTTTTTTGCATAATTCCCTCGTCTATTTCTTGGACTTCGCGGAGTGTGGTCGGCTTCGAAAATGTCACAGTTCTGCATCCTTCTAGAAACCTTCAGCTATTGGCATATGGCGTGCTGGAACATTTCTTCCTTGGAGAGAACGAGAATTTGGCAGGGGAAGGTCTCGGTCAACTCATATTTTCTCGGTTTGCAAGCATAATATTAGTTCCAGTTTAAAATATATACTATAATTTCATAAATTGGCTAACCTATTCTTATATTTAATAGGGGAAAATATTTTGTCATACGGAACTTTACTGCTTGCAGTGTATGAAATCAGTGCCTAAACGTATGCTCACTTTTTATATAAAATTGTTGTTTAACCTTATTCGTAAGCGTAATAGTTAAGGTCATATGACGAATGGGACGTACAGCTTTACGTGGGATCCGAACCAAGGAAACCCGAAAACGCTTTAATCGCCGAACCTGAACTCCGACCCGAAACTCAAATACAGGACGTTCAGATTTTATCTTGGTTGGAGTAATGGTACGGATTCCCCGTTAAGCTGTACGTTTCCATATGCCCCTGACTGTTAATATAAGGAGTCTGAATCATGGGAGTAATAACTTTTTCTAATATTACGTTTCATATGTATAATCATATTCGTATCGTATTTATAGTTAAATGTTAATAGGCGCATGCGTAACATTTAAAAAAAATGTGTACCTACAATAAATAGGATTAAAAATGATTTTCTTCATCAGGGGGTAAATGTATGTAGTGAGTAGATCCCAGATGTTTAGGCACTAAAAGCCTTAAAAAAGGCAGGCAAATAAGCAAAATAAATATTCAAAATAGGCAGTAAAACCCCCAAAAAAGGCATTTATAAACTTGCTTTCACAAAGCAAAAATTACTTTCAAAGTGCTTTCAAATAGCAAAATATTTCTATAATAACTTTATATACACAAATTACAAATTACAACGCCCTTAGCGAACAAAACAGTGGGTAATGCAAATATTAGTTACACATAATAACAAAGATTTCATTTCCCAAAATAAAGTTTAATATAGAATAATACCATTATACACGTATAAATAATACATATTACAACGCCATTATAGAGTAGAGAACAAAACAGTAGGTATTGAAAATGTTCGTTACACAATAATGAGAAGGATTTAAATTTAAAAAAATGTTTAATATGAAATAATAATACTATACACGCTCAGTTTCTGTTGTATAGGACCCTCTATAATGTATATATAACTGAAATATATAACAGAAACTGATAGGCCTATTTTAGGACTCTAATGGAATAATGCTAGAAAATAATGGAAAAAAGGCAAATTAGGCACTTTTTCCTGCAAACGCAAAAATAGGCAAAATTGGCATTTATGGCATTTTGCCTGAACATCTGAGCTCTAGTAATGAGATATACCTGATCATATTAGAATAACTCTTATTCTAAATTCATTAAGAACGCAACTTACGACTTTGTCACTCCATAGGTATATAAGTCTGGCGTATTTAACCATTCATTTAGCCAATGGCTATGCTTACGGGTTTGTTTCTCGTCGGAAGATACTTTTATTTTCACTGTTAGCGCGTAATTAACAGTTTTGCTTGATGTTTTCTTATATTAAATTCTAATTTTGTTTCTGAGCAATAAAATTTCCAATCCAATTTTTAACTTCCAAAATTTTAAACATTTAAAAAAAAGAGATTTTTTTAAGTCTTAAATTACACTGGTATGCATATGAAATTTTTTTGTCTGCTGTGAGGGTTTTTTCAACTCATATTATATAATTCGACCATGCTGAATTCGAAAATGACATTGGTTTTCCTCAATCAGGTCAGGTTTTTTCTCTATTGGCCATTTATTATCAGTCCAATTTTATCCCCAAATTTATTGATTTTTTTAGCTTAAACACTGTAGATACGAGTAATATTATAAGAACACTCGTGAAAAATGAAAACATTGTGTGAATAAATACTTTTATTCATACAATGAATATGGAAAAAAGTTTATTGAGGAAGGAATGAAGTTTTTTTGGCTTTCCGTCTGTGTTTTTCTTCGGGCACGTCTCGCTTCAAACACTAGCAATAGTCCGCCAGCATATTGATATCCCAGTTTCCCTGGTACCTCTCTTCCATTATTTTGATATCTTGGTGAAATCGTTCACCCTGTTCCTCACTATAATCCCCGCAATTTTCAGGAAAATAGTCCAAGTGGGACCACAAAAAGTGCATTTTTTATGGACATGCGCGACCCATGAGCTTTGAAAGCTTCCATCAAGTTTTCGACAACGGACTCGTATTCTGGACTTCTACGCTTGCCAAGAAAATCAGTGACAACTGATTTGAATGCCTGCCAGGCATCAGATATATGAGGAAATTTACTCTCGAGATATCGGAATGCTGAACCCTCCTTATTCATTGATTTGATGAAATTTTTCATCAAGCCCAGCTTAATATGAAGTGGTGGGAGCAAAACTTTTGTTGGTGGTACAAGGGGCACTGAAACGATATTATGCGAGCCAGGTTCAAAATTCTCTCTAGATGCCCATTCACGCTGTGCATAGTGCTTCTCATCCGCTCGGCTATCCCATTTGCAGAGGAAACATGGGTATTTCGTGTATCCCCCTTGCATTCCCAATACAAATGCCACAATCTGAATAAAAATGAAAATATTTAAAGAATTTAGAGAATTTGTTCTATCAGATAAAAAAATCTATGCATTGGACTGTATCACTTCTGTGGGGAAGTTAAGTGTTCTTATACGCTCTCAAATAACCTTTGGAAAAACAACATAGTCAATAGCAATAGTTTACTTATGATATTAGTATTACCTTCAAATCTCCACAGATCCTCCAGTTATGTTGGTCGTATACGAGAGCATCCAGTAAAATTTTCATGTTATCGTAGCTCTCAGTAAGTTGTACGGAATGTGCTACAGGGACTGATGCAACCCTATTCCCAATGTTGAGAAGTACTGCTTTCAAACTTCGTTTAGACGAGTCTATAAATAGCCTCCATTCTGATGCGTTATATGGCAGGCCCAAGGATTCGATTAGCCCCTCAACATTGTAGCAGTACACTAAGGAAGAGGTATTTTCGTGCACTGCAAAAAACTTGCGGAATTCTTCCTCTCGTTTCCTATACCAGGAGAATGTTGTTCCCGGAGCCAGCAAGTTGTCCTCTCGAAATCGTGAGCCCAAGATGTCGGCAGCTAATTTGGAAAGTCCTAAATCCCTGGTAAGATCATTAAGTTTGGCCTGGTTGAGAGGCCTCGGCTCATTTGAAGCGGTATTTTGAGGTATATACGACTGGGACTGGTCATTGGCATTGGTCATTGATTCATCATCAGAATCATCGAAGTCCAGGGTTTGATGTGGGTCGGGTATTGGAATTCCAGGACCATGGGGTACAGGTCTCATAGCAGAAGGAAGGTCAGGGTATACAACAATGTGCTTATTCTTCTTGTTAACTCCTGAAACTAGAAACACAGAAACATGGATATAAAACTTGCATATGAAATAGAAGAAGCATTCAGACAGTGGCGGCTCGTGAGGGAAGGCTGCGGTCTGTAAGATATGAAATAGGTCGATGGAGTCTGTATATTTTCTTTATTTTCATTCATATTGTCCCTTCGGGGACAATATGAATGAAAAAGAAAGAAAATATACAATCATTGTATATGTAAATGTAACTTGTATAACAATATGTATGTGTAAATGTATTTTCTATAACAATATGTATATGTAAATGTATGATTACCATTATGGTGAATATTATGCTATATTTGCTGAATATTACATTATGGTGAATATTATGTCAAGTTTCATACGAGGATTTCAAAATATTTAAGAAAAATAAATTTATAAGCCCACCTTGGAGGTTTGTCATGCAGAAATAGCAATCTGCCACGTGATCCTTTCCTTCTCTCCAAATCATGGGAATTCCAAAAGGCAAAGATTTCGCTCTGCCTTTGCTCCATCTTCTCAAATTTTCAATGCACGTCTTGCAGCACATATGAGGGGCGAAATTTTTGTCCTGGTCCCCTAGCTTAATTCCAAAGTATGCTCTATACATTGTCTTCACAAATTTAGTGATTTGGGACTGGTTATTTGGCATGGTAACCGTCCCACATATGTAGCAGAATCTATTGGGATCATTTTTACACGCTCTATTCATTATGAAATATTTTATCTATATGTCTGAAAAGTAAAAAAAGATATTATACAAGTGAAACAAGTGATGATAGATGTTACTGTTCCAATTCCGCTTTGACAAAATCACGAAAAATTCTATTTTACTTATGAGGCCATAGCCAGATAACCTGAGCTGATTGAGAAAAACGGATTGCAGATTCGAAATCAGCAGGAAAACCTCTATAAGAATCACTTACAAAACCCTTGACAGCAAAATTGATGCATACCAGTGTTATTTGTGAATAAACACCTATGAGTGCAAATTATAAATTCACTGGAATAAAGTCGAATTGGAATTAAATTGAATGGAATAAAGTGAATCCCAAAAAATGGAACAGTCGAACAAGAAGTAAGACGAATCGCGGAGAAGTAAACCAAGTCGAATAACACTGGAATTAGATGGAACTACTATTTCGTGCTTGGTTAGGCTACTTTTCTCGTTGTCAGACGTACGATTGGTTTAGTTTTAGGTTATTTTTCTGGAGTACGATGGGTTCTTTGTCGAGCAAAGTAGGGTAAAACAGCGTAAATTAGTTTGGTTAGTTGAATAAGTTGTTTTAAAAATAAAAATTATGAAGATTTTATTTAAATGGAATGTAATGGAATTAAATCGAACTCAGAGGAATTAAGCCAGAATGGAATAAAATCGAATTTGGGCAGATAAGAAGAAAGTCGAACTGAAATTAAATGGAATGGAACTAAATCGAATTCGGCTTTATGTAAGTTGGATCTAATTCATGTAAATTGACTGAACATAAGAAGTACTTTCTCGTTTAGAGTTTATTTCGTAGCTTTGTTTTCGGTAATCTCTCGAAGAGGAAAGATGCCTCTTCGGTATTTTACTTTTTCAGCTTCAGTTTTTAATTTTATTCCCTAATATTTGATGCTCCGTTTCGTAACTGTTTCAACTGAAATCTTTTGGAAAATTTAAGACAAATATTAATAAGCATTTCAAAATTATAAGGTTATTTCATTTCAATAATTTTAATATAACTCGCAGAAATTGACGACTCTTTAAGGGTCGATTCCACTGTTACCAAATTCATTGATAACCAAATTCATTTGATAACTTATTCCCAACGGGGAGAGTAGTATGCCCGCATTAATAAATTTGCTGAATATCTTGCGCGCCACTACGTTTGTAGTTCTTTTACTGTCCCAACACACACACACACACACACACACACACACTACATATATATATATATATATATATATATATATATATATATATGTGTGTGTGTGTATTAGGGTGTCTCAAATATACGAATGGAGGATTTCGGGTCGGGGCGACGCTTGCCCGTATTACACCTTTATAAAGGATTGTTATCACAAAATTGGACAGCTGTAGGAGGATTTTTAGGGGTCACTCAAGTTCGCCACTTCTGTTTCACTTATACAAGATTTTCTTCTCTTTCGCAGGTGATGGTTACTAGAGCAGGAAACCAGTTGTGGTTGCTGGACAAGGCCCCAATTGCAGCGATTGTTTGTCCACGACTTCCATCGAAGGAGCAATGCCTGCTCCTTTACTTCCACCACCACCAAGACCAAGAGGGAAGGAAGACCAAATCGGAGAGCATTCGCCTGGTGGTGGAAACCATCTGGCCCATCTGGAAGAAGGCCAA